>BSBK01006906.1:1200000-1800000 GCA_027943335.1 Chamaecyparis obtusa
GATAAGTTAATTTAATTATGAAGTCCTAAGTACTTTTAATTAAATTAAACTCCACCCCCTTTAGCTAAATACCCTTGAAAGGAATTAATAAATATTTAGTTAATTGAATGGACACCTCTTTATTTGAATTTAATAATTCAAATTACTCGAAAGGTCACTCCCCACATGTGGCAAATTCCATTCTTTTAATGAAATAATTCATTGTCTTTTTGTCTCAATTAGGAATGAAGAGTCCACCGTTTCAAATCAAGAAACTCTTCATTCCTCTTCTGGCTTGGTCTATTTAATGAACCTCTTTTTCTCATTCAAGAGAGCAATTTTTGAGAGCATCTACACTATAGCATTTTTTAGTCTCATATCTCATTATTTTCAAAGCTCTTTTATTGCATTATCTAGTTTAATTTCTCATATTAGTGTAATTGCATTTCACATTTAGATTAAATTTGCTTACTTGTTTTTAGTTTAATATCATCTTTATTTCAAAATCAAATAAAAATCTGCATTTCATCTTTACTTTCAAGCATCCTTTTTAGATTAATTGCATCTTATTTTAGTTTAATTTCAATTAGATTGCTCATTTTCATGCTTTTGAAAATCCTCCATTGTTGAATTGGTCTCCCGACTGTTGGCTCTCGTTCTGAGAGTATTCAAACACCCCATTCACATAGGAGGCAACAGGTCGCCTCACCATGGAATTTGGATTGAGTTCTTCATACTCTCTCCCAAATTCTATCAAGTGAATAATGATCATGTTGTGTTGTGCCTGATTTAGAGGTCACATTCAGTCACATACATTTTGGCACCCACCGTGGGGCAGAAAAGATCAATTTCTGGCCTCATTCTTGATTGGTTTTTCAATTTTAGTGTTGGTTTCATGCCTTGTATGGAAATTTATAGCTTGAAAAACTTTTAATATAGTAATGGATGGATAGAATGATGAATCGTCTTTCTCATGCTTTTGGTTTGGTTGATTTTTATTGAGAAATGAATAAGTTATGATCATTTTGGTGAAATTGGGTATTTACAGATTTGAGATTCTCTGAATACAGTCAGATTAAAACATTAGGTACGGAAAAATTATGAAGAATCAAGATCTCTAATAATATGAATTGGAAAGATACGTGAATCATCTTTCATTTCCTTTTGGTTTGAATTATTTTTATGCAGATTTGTGAAAGTTATGGACATTTGAGTGAAAACTACTTTTTAACAATCTGCATTGGAGTTGCAGGCAATGATTTATTCATAGAAAATGATTTATGAATGGGAAAAATAAACGGCTTAAATATTTGAAAACTATATTCATTAATAGTTATTTTGAATTTGGTTTGGTTTCATTTTGAGAAAGATATGATATTCCCTAGGCAGGGTTTGATGTTTTAAATCTGATTTATGACAGAACAATTGCAGTCTAAAAAGGTTAATGGTTGAGGAACCAAATTGAATCATAAGACCTTATAATTTTGGGAAATGGTAGTTATTGATGTTAGCTAAAAACTTCATTCTTTCCAGAAATTTTAATATTGTGATTTTATGGGTCAAATAAATCAATCTTTAAAGACTGTCTTGAAGATAGCAATGTTACATATCTTATGATTTGCCATTGATTTGTCTTGATTTCATACTTTCGAATGTGTGCTAAATGCTGGATTGCAGATCTTTGGACCTAAGGTGAGTTCTTAAAATCTCTATAACATTTGGACTTTGGGATTAAAATTGAATCTCTCATGTGTTTGGCTTGAGTGTTTACATACTTTCATAGAACACATTTCAATTGATGCTCTTAATGGGAAATGAATGAACATAGATTTTCTTTCATACAAGTTTGTGTTTAAGTGAATGCTTGTCTTTTAAACATTAAGTAATTCTTGGTTCCAATATCAAATATTTCATTGAGTAATTGAGGGCATGGATTCATTCTTTGTTTACATGAAGAGTTAAATGCACCACTTTGTGGACTCACTTCATGTTTACTTGGAAAGTTAAATATTCCATGATTCAAACCCTCTTGCACTTATGAGTAGTATTGATTAGCAGTCTTAGATTACTTGTGATTGATCTAGATTGCTATCTTGGGTTATTGGACTCACTAATCCGCTGGCCCCTCATTTCTGCCCTGTGGTTGCAATCCCAGCGCCACATTAAAGGGGAGGGGTCTATAGGAAAGAAGCGTTAATTGTTCCACTTGGCAACCCTTTTGTGTTTTTTGGAACTCACTTGTTTTCTAGGGTGTGGACTCACTTTGAGTTTGTGTGAGGAGTTAAATGCACCACTTTGTGGACTCACCTCACATTTACTTGAAGGGTTAAATGCACCACCTTTAGTGCTTTTCAATACTTTTTGATAGAGAATTACTTACTTTTCATTTTTTTAGAAGGCCTGCTTGGGGATTTCATCACCTCAAGGGACGACCTTAACTCCCGTGTTTCGGTGGAGTATAAATATCGGGAGGTGAATCCAAAGACACCTCTCTTGGGAATGAGTTAGATTTCACTCTTGGCTAAGCCTCAAAGAACTTTATACCTTTGAGAAGTGAAGGAGGAGATTTGGGTTACCGTCTCCCCCCGGCTGTGTGATTTCTAATTTTTCTCATCTACGGATTTGTGCCTCACGTACCTTGCATATATCGAGGACTCCCTTTAGAAAAGCCATGTATATCCTTGTAGACAACTTGCTAGGATGTTGTTGTGTTTTAAGTGCCTACTAAAACATTCTCAAGAACATACACAAGTAGAGTCCTTAGGGAGTAGAAATACTAAGTCACTATTCATGTTCATGCGCAAGGTTGCTTTGTCCCTTGCCCATTGCTTGAAGACTGTTTGCTTGAACTCCTTGATTGCTATCTTATGTGCTTGATCAATGACATAAATCTGATCTACTTTTTTGTCTGTGATCTATTTTTCTATTTTCCTATCGTTCACCATCAAAAACTAGTTGTCTTGAGTTAGGAATCGATCGATCTTTGCTTTGACTCGTATTGTCTCTCATTAGTCTACCTTATCTCATTGTGCTCTTGTACCTTGTGTTGTGATTGTCTTATCTTGGCTGTTCTAGCCATCTCTTTTTGACAATTCATACTAGGTTCATCTTGCATCTTGGCTGTTCTAGCCATTTATCTCCTTTCATTATCTTTGAGACAGAGTCTAGCTTTATCCCGAATCTTTTCTCGTTACATCTTCGTTTATGACTATCACGACTCGAAGTGGCAAGACTTATCCCATTCAAAACGGTGATCAAGATCAAAGTAAACCTTGTAATCGAGACATAGGTCATCCTAAATCTATTGCAAAATCTGAACTTCGTGAGGAATCCTCACATTCTTCATCATTCCAAGAGTATTACAATCCATTGTTTCAGATACAGTCTGACTTACTATTTCAAGAATATTATAACCCATTGTTTGAAGACCAGCAAGACTCTGAAGGGTCACTTTCTAAAATTAAACCTATTGATCCTTTTGAACCTATCAACTCTTTCACAATCTCTCATAATACTACCAACAAGATGGGAGATCCAAAACCTTCAAAGTTGGTTTTCAATCTCAGCTCTAACATGCCAAAACCTTCAAAGTTGGTTTTCAATCTCAGCTCTAACATGCCAAAACCCTCAAAGTTAGTTTTCAATCTCAGCTCTAACATACAAATGATCAAAGGCACTGAGAAGGATATGACAGAAGCTCAACCACCTTCCAAATTTGCTACAAACAAACCTTGGATCTCTCACTGCGACATGATCATTGCTCCAAGAAGCAAGGATACTCCTAAACCCAAAACTCCTTTTGTCTTGCGAGGCCCTGCATCTCCCTCTTATAATTCCACAAAATCTCTAGCTTGTGTGAATGCTATCACTCGATCTCATGCAAAGATTGTTCTCAAAGGTCCTGAACCTTTGACATCCAGACCAAAACTATCTATGGATAAAGCCCTCACCAAGGCAAATGTCCCTAAAGATCTCAATCTCGACCAGTTTCAATCTATGGTGGGTCATTTGACCTCGCCTCATTATTTACCATTCTCTGAGGAAGACGATCACTTGCTGAGCCACCCGCATAATCCTCTCCTGCACACTGAAGTTATGATAGGCCCCAAGAGTATCCCCCGCGTCCTCATTGAAAATAGTGCTAGCCTAAATACTTGCTCTGCTAAGATGCTTACCCAAATGACAGACAACTTTGTTCCTGCCAATAGAGAGTCCATTGAGTTCTATGATGCTAAGCTAAAAGAAATAGAAAAGACCCTAAAGATCAAAGATATTGGCATGGGGGAATATCAGATTGAATCTGTCTTGTCATTGACAACTCTCCCTCCATCTCCACATTCCTATGAGGAACCTTCTGAAGATAGATTTGGTATTAGCTATCAGAGCTATGAGCTTGACCAACCTAGCTGCAGCTTGCACTCATGCAAGGATTCAGATAATGAAGAAACACAGATTCAGCCTATGACACATGAAAGATCTTTGAATGTTCAAAATTCTGATTCAGACTACCAGAAAGAGTCTTATCTACCTTCTCAAGTGCTTCAGGAACATGATTTTGGTCCTCACCAGGAGGATTTTATACACTCTACTGAACAGATTTCTACTACTGTAGCTACTACTGAATATGTCACTGCCTCTAATGGCACACATACTGATTGGGAGCAACTGTTGGATGCTTCCCTTATCTTTGGTATGCCTCAAGATATGCCTATTCTAGATTGTTCTACCACTTCTACTGTTGAAGAAAATCCTACGACTACTGATTCCAATGATACACATACTGATTGGGAGCAACTGCTGGATGCTTCCCTTATCTTGGGTATGCCCTGGGGTTTGCCTACTCTAGATTGTTCCACCACTTCTTCTATTGAATAGACTCCTACTATTGCCAACTCCAATGGCACACATACTGACTGGGAGAAACTATTGGATGCTTCTCTTCTCTTGGGTATGCCTCAAGATATGCCTATTCCAGATTACTTTGCTGCTTCTACTACTAAACAAGATCCTACTGTTGAAGAAACACTTCCTATGTTAGATGACAATAATGAAGAAAGTCTACCTCTGACTATGTCTCTAGCTGAATCAGACTCCATATCAAATGCTACTATAGAAATACCCGTTGATGCTATGCACTTATATGCTAGTCTTAACAACTCAGAAAGAGGAGAAAGTTATGATCCTCTAGATCAAGCTATTGATGATGATCCTTTCCACCCTCCTGTGGAGATCATTCCTATGGCTCCTAGGCCATCTACTCCAAGTTATACTCCTACTGCTCTAGCAAATCATGGGTATGTAAGACCCCATTCTGTTACAGCTTCATGGAATATTGGTAGATCCAGAATTGAAATGGTTCCTATTCGTGCACTCTTACCACCTGAAAGGGGACCTGACTCTTGGAATAGGTTATCTTGGTTAGGCTCGCATAATATTCCTCCAAACTTATCTGACTCTTCTAGGATGACTCACAATCGACAACGCTCTATGGAAGATTACTTTCTTGATCTACCTGATGCATTCATGAATGATGAGGATGATACTAATATATTTGCACTTGAGCCCATCCCATCGATTTCTCTTCCCTCTTCATCTCCTAGAAAAGTGGCCCATCCACTTCCATTTCCACCTCTCCACCTGAACCAGTCATATAAGCCTCTTTCATCCACAATTCCTGAGTCTTTTGGAAGTAACTTGGATGTGCAACATAAAAATAAAAATAATAAGAATCCACTTATATCTCAAGGTCACCATGTCCCATCTAATCGACATGTGACTATGAAGAAAGGAAAGAAACAAAGGTGTTCAAAAGACCGTGAAGGTCCTAAAAAAGAAGAAGACAATCAAAAGCCAGAAAATAAAATAAAAAATGGATCTCGAAATCCATTCTATAGGCATTGTCATCAAAAGCACCTCAAATTAAAGAAGAAAAAATTCAAAAGCTATGTGGATTCCAAAGAAAGGAAAAATCAAAGTTGTCATTCGAGCTTCCAAAATTCTCATGCTTCCCTCCATTCCATCACCCTTGCCTCTCATAGTTTACCCTCTTCACTCCATCTTGCCTTGTCCCAAAGTGCATATCAGCATCTCCTCATTACTAATGGCATGACTAAGAAAAATCTAGAATGTACTCTTCCTAAGCATTTAGAGCGTGGGAAATCTGATGAAGAGTTAAGGTGTGTCCATGAGGATATTTGTGGGTCTCACTTAAGTGGTCTTTCATTGACTATGGATCTCTTGACTGTTGGACACTATTGGTTGGTTCTCTTGTTACTGCTACAACATCTGGTTCTGATTCTGCAACTTCTTAGCTGGCTACTACTACAAAATATTGTGTTCTCAGAGATTCCTACTGAAGGAGAGAAACTCAAAGAGCCCATCAATGCTCTTCATCTAAGAAGTTCTATAGCTGACATTCTCAGTGTGCTCATGTACATACTTATTGATCCTGAAAAAATCCTAAAAATGGTATATTGCAAAAATCCTAAAAATTGCAAAATGTCCTGAAAAAATGATCATCTTAGTGAAAACCTGGCAAACAGGCGCTTTGATGTATCTATTATCCTGGTGAAAACCTGGTAAACAGGCGCCTTGATAATACAAAAAAAATGAAAATTTTAAAAATACAAAAAAAAATAGAAAATGTGAAAAATACAAAAAAAATAGAAAATTTCAAAAATACAAAAAAAATGAAATATTCAAAAAATACAAAAAAACCAAAAAAAGAGAAAAGTACAAAAAAATTGAAAAAGAGTAAAATGTGCCATTGATGAAAACCTGGTAAACAGGCATCATGGTAGCAAAAATAGAATCTCTGCCAAGATGGTGAAAACCTGGTAAATAGGCGCCTCTTGTTTTCCTGAAGTAACATCTCATCTCAGCGTCGCTTGGCTCTTAGTTTCCTGCTTTAGTTTCCTTCCTTTCCTGCTTTAGTTTGTTTTCCCGCTTTCCTGCTTTAGTTTGTTTCCTTCTTTGGTTTGCTAGCTCATGCACTTATCTTTGAGTTTTCCTCGACTCTTCATGGATTGGAACTGGTTCACACTTGGGGGCACCTGCCTGGTCTAGGGGGCATTGTCCTATCACTTTCAGAAACTCTTTTGAGTATTGGTCGCTAGTGGTTCTCACTATGCCTGCCTGCGGATACCTAGCTTTCATTCGATCTCTCTTCTTCGGGATTTCTCCCTTCTATCAATCACCAGTGATCCTCATTACGTCTTCCTACTGTCATTATCTCATTGAGACTTCGAATGTTGTTCACTTCCGAATTGTCTTCAATCCGCTTGAACACGAACTTAAACTGAAACTTAAACTAAATGTGTGTTCCTTTGAGGCTTGCTGAGCTTTGTTTTCTTTGAGTGCTTGTTTGTTTGCTTTGCTTTCTTTGCTTTCTGCTTGTTGGTTTAGTTCCAACGATCCAAAGAATTCATTTAAGAGGGGTGTCCATCTGTAAGAGCCTCTATCTCGTATTGGATGGCCATGCATACCTCGACTCTTTTATATGGATGCTTTGGTGAGGTTGGTTCTTCTCCTTGTCTTTTGAGTGACTTCTTTCTGCTATTGATGAAATTGTAAACGCTCATCCTGTTAAGTGAACGTAAGGGTCACTGCGAGCAATCTTTGGCAAAAGAAGGAACTCCTGCGTGCTTGGTGTGTTTGTTCGCAAGAGACATTCAGGTCATTCTAGCAAATGTGCTTTGATGCTTATGTTAACTTGCTAGATTAAAAGGAATAGGTGTTCAGGTCATTCTAGCTTCTTGTGCCTTAATGCTTACACCTCATTCCGACAAATTTAAGACTTATGTCATATTCATATTCTCATGTTGGGGAGAATTGTATGGCATCTTTTGATTGTCCCATGCTTAAAAGAACTCAATGATGATAAATACGATGAGTCCAACAGCCGAGTTTGGAGGATTGCATTTGTTCATCCTAGGCCTGCATTTAGACTTGCATCTTTCATTCTAGGCTTGCATTTGGAGCGCTTTCTTGTTGCTCTCTTGATTGCTTTCTTTTGGATCTGCTCATCAAAGGTTCTCATCTTTTGTCCCAATCTCATCTTGGATGCATCCATTTTCGGGATCGAAATCGAAATCTAACATCTCTAAGTGGCTCAAAATCGCATTTTAAATATTGGACTCCTTCTGGATCGGATGCTTGTGCAGTCAGCCTTCTGGTGTCATCTTCCTACCAGATCCTCATCTTTGCATCATGTTCTCAAATCTTTGCTTCTTTTCATCAAGTCAACCCTAGTCAAAATTTAGTCAACTATGGTCAAACTTGGTCAACAGGACCTCTGCTTTGCTCCAATTCACTTTTGTAGCTTCGCGAATCTAGTCTAATTGCTTTTGCTCTGCAATCTCTTGTTGTTTATCATCTTTCTGACATGTCATCTTTCAATTTCGCTCCCGAGGGGGCAGGATGATTACATCATTTGAATCTTGTCGAATCTATTCTTGAATCAGTCTGATTTGAATCATCAGTTCTCATTGCTAAGGGCATCTTCACGCCTCACATCTTGTTATCTGGGAATCTATCTCTTAGGTATCTGAGCAATCTAACTCAGATCCTCGAGGATCATTCTTCGTTCTAGAGATGGTTCTTGAAATCTTTTGGGTATTGGGGCAATCTAACCCTAATTCTTGGGAGTCAAGCTTCGTTCTGGAGATGACTCTCAAAATCTCTTTTAGACCGTTATCTGGGCAATCTAACCTGGGTCTCAGAGGACTAAGCTTCGTATTGGGGCAATCTAACCCTGATTTAGAGATAGTCCTAAATTTGCATCTTCATCAATTGGTATTGGGGCAATCTAACCCCGATTCCGGTTCTCTTCTAAGACTGTTGTCTTCGCAATCTAACTTAGACTTTGGAAATTCTCATCATCTGTCACTTCAGACTATTCTTTGAATCAACGCGCTGTTCGCACATCAATTCAAAGAGGGGCAAATGTAATATCCCAAAATTGGCACCTATTTAATTTCATCAATTTTGGTGCATTATCTTGATTTTACATCACCAAAGTCCTAGTTCCCTAGGAAATTTTCTCTCTCCTACCTGACTTAATTTGACTTGATGTCAATTGCAAAGACCATAAATTGCAATAATCAAATGCTAAAATAATTCCTAAGTCCTAGACTTTATTTGGCTAAATAATCTCCATGATAAGTTAATTTAATTATGAAGTCCTAAGTACTTTTAATTAAATTAAACTCCACCCCCTTTAGCTAAATACCCTTGAAAGGAATTAATAAATATTTAGTTAATTGAATGGACACCTCTTTATTTGAATTTAATAATTCAAATTACTCGAAAGGTCACTCCCCACATGTGGCAAATTCCATTCTTTTAATGAAATAATTCATTGTCTTTTTGTCTCAATTAGGAATGAAGAGTCCACCGTTTCAAATCAAGAAACTCTTCATTCCTCTTCTGGCTTGGTCTATTTAATGAACCTCTTTTTCTCATTCAAGAGAGCAATTTTTGAGAGCATATACACTATAGCATTTTTTAGTCTCATATCTCATTATTTTCAAAGCTCTTTTATTGCATTATCTAGTTTAATTTCTCATATTAGTGTAATTGCATTTCACATTTAGATTAAATTTGCTTACTTGTTCTTAGTCTAATATCATCTTTATTTCAAAATCAAATAAAAATCTGCATTTCATCTTTACTTTCAAGCATCCTTTTTAGATTAATTGCATCTCATTTTAGTTTAATTTCAATTAGATTGCTCATTTTCATGCTTTTGAAAATCCTCCATTGTTGAATTGGTCTCCCGGCTGTTGGCTCTCGTTCTGAGAGTATTCAAACACCCCATTCACACAGGAGGCAACAGGTCGCCTCACCATGGAATTTGGATTGAGTTCTTCATACTCTCTCCCAAATTCTATCAAGTGAATAATGACCATGTTGTGTTGTGCCTGATTTAGAGGTCACATTCAGTCACATACAGTTCCTATATATTATGATGTGACAATTCAAAATAAAAAATGAATAACAATGCAAGATAATTAAATGATGTAATGAATACACGATAACTAAATTATGTAATGAATGTCAATGTTATCAAATGACTTAAAAATAAGATAATTAAATGAATTAATGAATGCAAGATAATGAAAATGACTTATTAATGCAAGCTAGTAAAATGACTTAACAGTGTAATATAATGAAATGACTTAACAATGCAAGCTAATGAAATGACTTAACAATGCAAGATAACTAAATAAATGCATGCAAATGTTATTAAATGCTCACCTAAAATGAACACTTAAAATGGATTAAATGCACAAAATCTAAGCAATGAATGAAAAGAACTATACTAAATGTAATTAAAAATGAGGCAACTAAAATGAGGTAATGAATTAGATGTAGAATGAACGCATTTAATGCAGCTAATGATTAATGAAATAATTAATGATATGATTATAACTCTAAGTGAATTTAATAAATACGACCTAAATACAATCTTAAACAATGAATGCAACCTAAAATGAATGCACACTAGAATGAATTCACATTAAAATTCATTAAAATGAATGTGAATGAGATAGGGGATGGGGGATGAAAATGCATAGGTGGGATGCATATATGCATCATATCATGACCTGACTAAAACCTAGCTATGAGAGGATAACTAGGATGGGGGGGAACACTTACATAATCAAAATATATGAGTTAATAATTTAGGCAATAGGATGGGATTAGTGTTTTAGGTTTGCATCAAAATGAGGGCTTGTTTCTTTAGAGAGGGGATGGATTTGAGGGAGATAGGTTTGTAGGTGATGATTAGAGTTCTGAGGAATTTTTTTGTGGATTTGGGTCTTTCATGGATTTTTAGGATTACATCGGATTTTGGATGGGATTTTAATTGTGGATTGATAGGGGGACTTTTATTGAAGCTTGAGCATGGGGTATTTCAAGAAAAAAATATCACCATGTATTTTTTATCACTTAGTTTGATATAGAAACATTAGAGATCTTCCAAGGTTACTAGGAATTCAAGGCCTTGTCACCAACATTGCATGGGACTGACATAAAAAACACATAAGGGTTTCCCCAACATCACACATGGACCCAAGAGGAGCCACGGTGGAAACGATGTTGGGAAACCCACAGACAAACAACATTTCTTAGGTGCACCATGTAACCCCAAAGGATCACATGTTGCAAGGGTCACATATGACTAACTCATGGGCATAAATCAAAAAGAACAAAAACCTTACCCCAGATTGCCCCATTTGTAGTACACCATGATATAATGAGACCATGGTAACTTTGAGGAGAGGAATAACAAGAAGTTGTTAAAAAGATTATCAAGAACCAAAGAATCAATTCAAAATCAATGTGATAAATCCAAAAGATGCCCTTTTCCAAAAGATATCAATTGACTAAAAGATGTTGGGACTAGGTCAGACATGAGGAAGGATGCATCCTACAAGGACCTATTGAGGGGATTGGTTGCAATTTTGTGTCTAATGGAAAATTATGACTCTAGGAAAACCATATAATTGACAATTTTTGCTAAGGAAATTTCTTAAGTATGAGGCTTGGTGAGACAACTTAATTGATCACTCTTTTGCAAGAAGAATGAGGATATGTACAATGGGACTTGGTGAGATAATACAACTAGAGAAACTAATATATATAGTAGGTAATTTATAAAAGCTCAAGAATTAGGATAGGTCAACATGTGATAGATATATATAAAGATTAGGATTCAAGGATATTCTTTGCAACTGATATATACAAGAAGCTAAGGATGTTGGATAGAAATTCAACTCCCAATGCATGTGTGAGATGATGGAACACCGGCCTAGGAATATGGGTTTGCAATGGAGATTTTGGTGGGGAGATAGTGAATGGTGATGGAATGTGATTGTGATAGATAATGGTGTGGTCCACTATGTATGGCTTTTATTTCTAGGTTTTCACCAACATACTTGTCCAAGGCACTAGATTTCCAAGTTCTTACCATTAGACGATTATTTATCTTTACTTTTTTCACATGTTTTTTTATCTTTTTTTATTTTTTTGCATTTTTTATTTTTTTGTTATCAAGGCACCTTTTTACAAGGTTTTCACCAAGACACTGATTTTTTTAGGATATTTTTCACTTTTTATGAATTGTTTCATACACACATCATAGCTCAAACATATAACTTCTTTAGATGAATGATGTTGATGGGATCATTCAAAGGTTCCCCTTTGGGTGTTGAAAATTGGTATGCTCTTGACCTAAAGTAGGTTGTGATAATATAGGGACCCAACCAAGTAGGCTCAAACTTGCCTTTCTTTTCCTAATCTACTTGTACCTTTTGATTCTCCTTAAGCACCATGTCCCCCACCTAGAACTATCTCGGGTCAACCTTTTTGTTTTAGTTTCTCTTAAGCTAGTTCTGGTATACAACAAGGTGATAATAAGCTTGCTACCTCTTCTCATCTAAAAGGTTCAATAGTGTGAGGTGTGCTACACGATAATCTTCATCAATGATATGGTTCCTTAGGGACATGCATAGTGAAGGAAACTCAACCTCAATTGATAAGACAACTTTAGTACCATATACTAGAGATTATGGGGTGGTGCCTGTGGAAGTATGAAAGGAAGTGTGATATGTCTAGAGGGTGAGATTAGTTTGGGCATGCCAGTCATGACCAAAATCTTTGAAAACCTTTTTGAGGGTCTTTAGGATGGTTTTTTTAGTTTCCTCATCTTGATTATTCCCTTAAGGAAAATATGGGTTGAAGAAACAATGATGGATGCATAATTGGTCGCACAGATCTTTCATGTGTTGGTTCTCAAATGGCATTCCATGATCTGTGAAGATGGTTTAGGAGATGCCAAAGAGGTAGATGATGTGATAGAGGAAGAATTTGGATATCTGGACACTGGTAGTAAGGGTGAGTGGAATTGCTTTAACCCATTTCATAAAGTATTCAGTAGCGATGATATACTTATGTCCATCTAAGGAAATGGGAGTTATCTTACCAAAGAGGTTGAAGCCCCAACATGAGAAATGCCACTGTGGTAAAATGGGATGAAAGTCATACGTTGGGGCATCAATCAAATCAGTATCTTGCTGACATGGTAGGCATTTCTAAATAAATTCACAAGCTTCATGTTCCATTGTGGTCCAATAGTACCCTTATCTAAGTTGCTACTTTTCTAAGACCATACCACTTATGTGGGAACCACAGATTCTAGCTTGTACCTCTTGTAAATCTTAGGTGGCCTTGTTTGAGTCTAAATACCTAGAGAGGAAGTTATGATACTGAAAATGATATAGGATGTTGGCTACCAGAGTGTAGTAGGATATATGAGGTAGGGGTATATTAAGTGTAAATGTCATGGTACCATAGGGACTGGGGACCAACCAAGACATACACCATTTTTGAATCAATGTTCTCGTAAGCAAGTGAGTGTAGCTACTCAACTAAGAATTCATATTATGTGGCATCTCAATAGATTTTAAGTAAGGACCCAATAGTTTCCATTGTGTCTACTATTTTTTTTTGTAATCTAGGTTCTTGCATGAATTGAAAGCTGAGGAATTGTTCTTTCATCGTATCCACTAATTCCTTGCAAGGTAGCAGATTGTCATACTTTATTTGAAACTCATCCATGACTTTATTGATGATGATTTTTGAATTTCCAAACACTTACAGATCTGTGATGTTCCAACAAATAATTGTTTTGAGACCTGAGATAAGTACCTGTGTGTGTGAAAATTGTACCTGATCTATAAACACAACACTCAGTAAAACATTAGAGGTTAGCTATAATCAAAATCGTGCAAAATTGAAAGCTATCTAACCAAGCGATTTACTGCCTTCTAATAGGTGCGAGATTAATGTTCTCAGATTGTAATCAAGATCAGTGACCTAGACGACACCTAAATGAAGGATTTGAATGCAAAAGATGGATATGGAATAAATGCAATTAAGCTATTTTTTGGATTTTTCTATGCAATAATAATTGTAAAAACTGATATGAAATCTATGCTAAATGAAATTGATATGCTATGAATGCTATTGAAAATTGATATGCTATGAATCTAACAATGATATGTAATATGAATGCAAAAAAAATAAGATTGATCTCACAAAGCTTTGAATTCGCAAGTTGATTCCTCAGTCTCCAATTCTCCAGCGTGATTGTGCAAAATATGAGATGAGTTGTGAAGAGCTAAAGCCTTAATTTATAGAAATCCAGGGCTTTGGAGGTGCATGAATAAAAGCCATAAATCACTCAAATTAACTCATCTTGATTTTTGAGTTATCTGATCATAAAAGATAGTTAATTCTCAAAATCATGCAAAAACATGCAAAAATAGCTTTTTAACTCAAATTAGAGTTTAGATCAGCTTTTTGAACTCCAAAAGGATGTTGAGTTCCAAAAAGTCAATAACTTGCATTGATTTTCTGATTTGGAGTTTAACTGTTTCTTTTGAATATGCATAATAATTAAGAATTAAATAAATAAATAAAGTGATTTATCCTCAACTCAACTGATTTTTGAAAATAAATAATTAATTTATGGGTTAATTAACTATTTATTCAAACTTTTATTAAAAATTATATTATTAAATAATGACAACATGCTTTAATTAATTAAATAAGAATTTAATCAATTAAAGATAGGAATTTTGATTTATTGTCAAAATTAAATAATACAATTAATAATAGATAGAATTAAATTTAATTACATAATTAAGTGGCAAATATTAAATCTAATTAATTAAATATGAAAATATTCAATTAATCAAATTTTTAGGATAAATGTGATTTATCGCCAAATAATCATTAAATTAAAGATAATTAAGATAATTAGGAATATTACTAGGAATATTCCCTGATGCAAAATTTAAGATAATCAATTATGATTCGATAATGTTTAGATGTGCCTTAGGTTAGGACTTTGATGTCGATTTTGTTCGAATTGAAGATGTAGGAGATTAATGAACTTATAGCCCATTTTTGGGGTATTACATTTTGCCCCTCTTTGAATTACTGTGCGAAGCGCAGTGGTTCAAAGATAGTCTGTGTTTGATAAAGATATGAAACTGATTCAAAAGATAAACCGATCTCAAGATAGAAACCGATTGAAAGATATTGAGATAGGAGTTGATTGATATTGAATTAAGATGGAGATAATAAGTCTTGAATGACCAAAGATAATGTTCACTGTAGCAGCAAATGAACCTATGATTGCGAAAAAGTGTCAAAATGCCTGATTCTGAACCTTAGGATTGATAAGAAGTGAGTGACCCGTTCTAGACTCGATTGTCTTAGCAGAACTAGCAAGTATCACATCCAAACCCTTCAGTTGTCGAAGAACCAAGGAAAGAACACTATGATCTGATGGTTGCAAAAACTGATACAGTTTACAAGATTAGGAGAATACCAAATTGATATGGATCGATGAATCTGATATGCCCCAAGTGATGATAGATTTGCCCCGAGCGATGAGGACTTTTGATGAATCAGTAACTAGACGTGATTGTTTGTCTTGATCACTGATGAAAGATATGATTTCTATAAAGATATGATTTCAAATTTGATTACAGACTTTGAATGATATGCAATACCATGCCCTCTTCGGGATTAAAATTGAAATCTGACAAGAAAAGTCAGCGTTATAGTTTAGAAGCATGTTAATTGATCTGAGAAGTGGTTATTTACATCCGAGAACGCATTCTGCATCGTTGGAAGGTCCCAAAAGACCAAGTTTGACTAGGTTTGACCATGAGTTGACCATGGTTGACCAAGTTGAAATTTTGATAGTTTGATGTAAGATAATCAGTTAAGTTGAATACTAGATTTCTGTGATGATTAAAGGTCGAATATGCAAGCAGTTAATAATATGAATGATCTTAGATTTGAATTTTGATCCCGAAAAAGGATTCTACTTGCTATTTCATTAGAGGAACCTTCGTGTGAGATTCAGCTCTTGTTAGACTTGAAGATGCGATTTGAAAAATCATTTAAGCATTGAAGTTCGTTTAATCATTGTGAGATCATGTAAACATGCAAAATGCAATGAGACATGCAAAATGAAATGCAACCTAAGACCTAGGACCTAGTCACTGATCATGTGTCGATTTGTTATCATCATTGAACTTTTAGGTAACCAGATAAATCAATACAATGCCCACTAGCCATGAAACCATAGACATATGAATATCGATTTGTATGCGCAAGAATCAATACAACACCCACTGGTCAAACAACCATGGATATATGAATATTGATTTTGTTTTCGAAATGTCGGATTAGATATAAGCACCAAGGCACAAGCGCCAAAATGACCTGAATATCATGTCCATTTTGATATAGCAATTTGTACAAGCATCAAAACATAAACGTTGTGATGACCTGAGTACACCTTGCATTAAAAACACATCAAACAGCTAAGAGATCATTCTAAATCCAATGTGAATTACCCGTAGTGACCCTTTATCGTTCACATCCTTAGGCAAGATTACATTCCACAGTAGGAGAAAGAACTTACTCAAAAAGACAATAGTTAGATCAAACTTCCTTGAATTTTTTGGGTATCAATGGTCGAGGTACGCATGGCCATCCAATTCAAGATAGAGGCTCTTACAGTCGGACACCATTTCAATCCAGAATTTCCAAAGCTGTTAGATTTTCACATACAAGCAGAAGACAAAGAAAAAATTATGCCCCCAGTCATCACTCTCTAAATCCTATAAAAGACATCATCGAAGAGCTCGAAGGGACACAATATGAAAAAATCTCAATGCGAATCAGTAAGCCTACAAGGAGATAAAAGCATAAAAAGCACAGATTGTTTTCAGTTGAGTTTTGATGTTTGATTGTTGTTGATGCAAAATCCTTTCTGGAGACGAGACTGACTGACTGACTTAACTTAAAGCTTCAAAGGACTCTGAGTGGATATGACACGTCTAAGATACATGGGAGACCATAGGATATGACATTGATTGCCCCCAAGTGTGAACATTGATAGGATGCAGACGCTTGAGCTGGTTGGTGTACAGGCCGACTTATTGAAACCAGGATATGCAGAAACAAACCGGGAGATATGTACAAACTAAAGCAAGACGGAAAGCTAGGAAAGACCAAGATTGTGCTGATAGATGGAGCATTTTGGAACAAGTGGCACCTGTTTGCCAGGTTTTCACCATCTTGGCAGAGATTCTATTTTTGCTACCAAGGCGCCTGTTTCCAGGTTTTCACCCAGGCACTTTTTCTTCTTTTTCATTTTTTCAATTTTTTTGTACTTTTGATATTTTTTGATTTTTTTGTGAATCATCAAGGCGCCTATTGCTAGGTTTTCACCAAGATGTTCATTTTTTCAGGACTTTTTCCAATTTTTAAGATTTTTTTCAGGACATTTACCAAGCACTGAATGCCTTAGGCATAGAATTTCTTTAGATGGAGAACGTTGATTGGTTCTCGGAGCTGTTCTCCTTCAGTTGTTGAGAGTTGATAGGCACCAGAGCCAAAAGTAGAAGTGATTACAAAGGGACCCAGCCAGTTGGGTTTGAACTTCCCCTTGCGTTCTTGATGTGATTGATTTTTAGGATTTTCTCTCAACACTAGATCGCCAACCTGAAATTCTCTATGTCTGACTTTCTTGTTGTAGCCTCTAGACATTCTTTTCTGATACCCTCTGAGATGATCATACGCTGCTTGTCTGCGCTCATCTAGTAGTTCAAGTTCTTGTAACCTCGACACTCTGTAGTCTTCATCAGTGACAAGTCCATTCATTTTGATTCTGAGTGATGGGATTTCAACCTCAATAGGCAATACCGCTTCAGACCCATAAACTAAAGCGAAAGGTGTAGCCCCTGTAGGCGTTTGATACTAGTTCTATAGGCCCATTCTGATACTTGTTCTGATACTGGTTCTGATACTGATTTTGATAATTGTTCTGATACTAGTTCTGATGCTTGTTCTGATAATTGTTCTGATACTTGGTTCTGATACTTGTTCTAATACTAGTTCTGATACTTGGTATACTTGATAGCATCTTTTTCCATTTGCAAACTCCCAAGCAAGATCATATCATGCAGTCCCAATGTCTAGCAAGGTGGAGAACAAGAGGGATTAGCAAGCTGGTGGAAGAGATGGAAGATAAGAGAATGAAGGAAAATGAAGGGAAGAAATCCTCAAGGGGAAACTCCTCAAGAATACCCAAGCTAGGCAAAAATTATCATGTAAAGCGCATTTGGACAAGCAATGAAAGGCTAGCATAGGATAAGCACAAAAGCGTAATGCCAGAGCAGGATAGGATGTAGTCCAAATGAGTAGACATGTCAAGAGGCTTCATAGCACCGTGTTTTACTCTTTTTTTTCTTAGATCAAGACCAAAGGGGAAAAGGATAGCGACAGATGAAAATGAATGGAGGAAGATGGATATGAAGGCTAAACATGGAAGGAATGAAAGCAAGATCATCGTAAGATAGCTCACAAAATAGTCAAATATTCATGTATAGATCAACATTGTCAAGATCAAAGAGAGAAGATGGAATGGATGAAATATGTAGAAGAACTACGCATGATGCCTGATTGCCAGGTTTTCATCATGGTACTTATCCAAGGTGCCACAAGGAAGTGGTTTTCACCATAGGACGAATTTATTTCTCTTTACTTTTGCTACCAAGGTGCCTGTTTCCAGGTTTTCACCAAGGCACATTTTCAAATTTTTTTTATTTTATTTTTTATTTTTTTTGGAAGAAGGCAAGCTTTTTAGATAATGCTCCTTGAAAGGATAAACCATGATATGCCAAGGATTCAAAATGATGTGCTCAAAGATGCTGATAGGGAAAGGAACATGGAAGAGAAAAATGGAGGATAGGGTTTTATGTAAAGCGAGTGAGGTTGGAAGATAGGAGGAATAGGCAAATGAGGAAAAAGGATAGAAGGTAGAAGGTTAATGAATGGAAGGATTGTGACAGGGTAGATGGAAAAGAAGGCAAGATCAACGTAAACACACACCTTGAAGGGTGGCGAGAGGGTGGAGGAATTGTGAATGAAGGAATACGTGAAGGAATATGGTGAATGGATAGCAGAGGTTGTGGTTTAGGCGTATGAAATGGAAGAATATTTTTGGAAGGAGATGTAGTGGAAGCCTTTGGAAGCTTGAATGTCAATTTCACTTTTTTCTCAACACCAGACTCTTTCAAGAGAGACTTTGGAATCCATATAGCCGTAGGCTTTTTATTTCCTTTTGATGACTTAGAGATAATATCTTGAATGATGGATTTTGGAACCCATACTTGTCTTGTAGTTTTTTTCTTAGATATCTCTTTTGACTTTATGCTTCCATGTCTATGAGAGGAGACATGGTGATATTCTTTTTTTGATGGATTCTTGTATTGCTTCTTTTTCTTGTATTGAACATTTAAGTTACTTCCAAAGGACTTGGGACTTGTGGAAGGAGGATACGACTGGTTTAGATGGGTGGGTGGATGAAAAAGATTCAAGGGTATGCATCTATGTTGATCTTGAGGAAAGATGGGAGATGGAGGGATGTAAGGACCCAAGATGGATGCCAAATTAGGAGAGTTAGGAGGGGAAAGTGAAGGGACATAAGGACCCAAGATGGAAGGAAGGTGTGAAGCTCTTAGTAGTGGTGGAAGAGGTCCAAGGATGGAAGTGGAAGATGCAAAAGGATAATCAATAAGTGCGTTAGCATCTATATGACAACCAAGGATATCAGCATCTTTAGAGTGAGCATTAGAATTTTCAATAGGATCCTGGGCATCTTGAATAAGAGCATTTTCTTTGATAGGATCGTTCAAAGCTTGCAAAGACTTAGGAAGAGTAGAAAGTGAAAGTGAACATGGAGTGGTAGAACAAGAAGATGGAAGACTTTGATCTTGACAAGGATCTTTGGATAGCACAAGTGCATAATTTTTCTCTGGTTTTTCAATAGGCTTAACATTGGAAGTATCAACACCATTTTTACCAACCTTAATGGAAGTATCATCTTTGGAAAGCGCAAGTGTAGCAAGGTTATTTTGATTGTCAATAAGCTCAACAGTGTAAGTAGTAGCTTGATCTTGCTTAGGTGAAGACTTAAGACATGGTGGAATGCATGAAAAAGGGGGTACAGGATCAAAAGAACCCTGAGGTGGATAAGAGACATCAGAAAAAGGAGTGGATGACATGGAGGGTTCTTGATCTTGATCTTTCTTTATGTTCTTTTCTTTATCATTTTTAGAGTCCTCTTGACATGGAGCCACTTCTAAGGACAAGGAAGCATGTTGGGATTGTATGGATGATTTTGGAAGAGATGGTGGAGGACTAGTTGAAGTAGGGATTATAGCATATGAAGGCTTAGGCTCTTTAGATTTATCATTATTGAAAGTCTTTGCAGCCAAGTGAAGGTTAGCTTGAGTTTCTTTAAGAGGTAGCCCTGGGGGATAACTATAGGGAACCACATGAAAAGTAGCAGGGCTTGTGTCAGATGAAGGTTCTGTGAAAGATTTGAAAGACTCGGAAGCTTTAGGAAATGTATGGGTATTGGAGGAAGTAGGGGATGGAAGGGAACCATCACCAGACAAAGGTTCAACATTAACATGATCTTGCTTGAGAGTGTAATCTTTATTTTCAGCTGGAGAGTTCTGAGAGGAGAGATCCTTATAGTATTGACGTTTCAAGCTAGCACGATGTATTTTATAGTCCTCAGCAGTAGTAGATGGATCATCATCAAGGTATTGTCCACAAAAGCCATCAAAATCTCTTTCAAAATCAGAATCATATGGATCACCATCACGATCTATCCAATGTGATGGCCCATTTGTAGTAAGTAGGAACGAACGACGAGGAGGACTCTTAGGAACAGAGGTGTCATAGGTATCATTACATTGTCTGTCATCATAGTCATCATAGTCTTCAAAGCTAGATGTGTCACTCTCCATGGAAGAGGTATCATATTGCTCAATTTTTTTTCGAGGGCATGGTGACATGTACAAGTCTTTATCAAATGGAAAAGAGTATAAAGATTCCATGGAGAACTTTTTAGATTCCTTCTCTTTCTCAAGTTTGTCAAGCTGAACTTGCATAGCATGTATCTGTTTCATTATAGCGGCGATCAGAATTTCTTCCTCATGTGTACTGATTCTTTGAGACATGTGTACTGATTTTCAATAGCTACTGCTCTGTTCTTGACACAATGATATTTTTGACAGATTCTGGAACTAGGCTGGAAACATTGGATATCTTGCAATTTGACAATTTTTGACAACTCTCTCAAATTTTTCCAAACGACACTCTGCAGACTCATACGACAGTGGGTAGTCTATGAAATGATAGTTGCTAAACTCGTACGATAGTTGGGTAATACTGAAATGACACTTGACAAAACTCGTACGACTTTTGACTTCCTGAAATGACTTTTGACTCCAGAAAAGATTTTATGTCAATTTTTGCAAAATGTAAGGTCTTCAGTTTTGGATTGTTTGCAAATTGTATTGTCCAGATTTTGAAGGTTATACCAGATTTGATCATTTTTAATAGCCAAGTAGATAAATAAGCACGCAGAATAGCAAGCAAGTGATTCCAAGCACGTCTGAAAACAATGAACAAGGGCAAAAGAAACCTTGCGCATGAACAATCAAGTGACCAAATTGTGCTAATCCCTGAGAGTACTAATTGTGTATGTTCTGAAAAGTTTTGCAATAACACACATATACCTGAGAATGAAAAATTGGCCTCTCTAAGGTTTTTAGTAATGGTTTGACTCTGCAACTTTTATGATTCAAAGGGGTGAACTCCAATCCCGGCGCACCAGGGTTTTGACACAGTCCGAGAACTTAATCTTCAAGAGCTGCTAGGGAGATCTGACAACCCAACAATGAACCACACCCGTGGAGATTTCTTCCACAAGGACATTTATATAGCGGTTGTCACTACCATGGCGAAAATGGCTATTACCGCTTGAGGTTCCGTCAATGCAGTTTGCCCTGTGAAGGGATTGTCCGCTACGGTTAACCCTCTCTAAAGATGACTCACAATAGTATACCACAAGGGGACTTGGCTCCAGATTCAAGGTTTTGACACCTCTTCACTTTTAACCCAAACAAAGCAAGCAGATTAATCCGACACGCTAAGACAAAGTTTTGTTCCACCAAGGTCTGTGATATCAACTCCACGTGATCTATCAACCTCTCCGGGGAGAGAATGTATCAATCAATAAGAGAAAATGCACTAACCAATTTTGATTCACCAAAGCTCGTGATATCAACCCCATGTGATCTATCAACCTCTCCGGAGAGAGAATGTGTCGATCAATAAGAGAAGACTCACTAACTAAGTTGAATGTGAAACGCACTAAGTATCCTCCCTACCTACAAAGATTCTATCGTCAAGAAGGATTTCGCTAGGAATCCAATCTCTCAAGAATCACAAATAGTGTTCATAGGGCCTAATTACTATGTGAGCACAGATGTATGTTCCGAAAGCAAATCTACCAAAAGCATCCAAAAAGTAGAAAGAGGAACACCTAACATTTAAAGCGAATATGAGATGAGTCCACAAGGTGGAACACTTAACACCTCACACAAGCTAAAAACGAGTCCACAACTTAGAAAACAAGGGAGTTCCTAAAAGCACAAAAGGGTTGCCAAGTGGAACATTTAACGCTTCTGTCCTGTTGACCCCTCCCCTTTATGGCGCTGAGATTGCAACCACGGGGCGGAAATGAGGGGCCGGCGGATTAGCGAGTCCAATAACCCAAGATAGCAATCAAGATCAATCACAAGTATTCTAAGACTACTTAATGAATCCTTAAGGGTTCACAACCTAGTATCAATTATGCAAGTGTGTAGAAATAGATCAAAAGCATGAAAAGATGCACACAAGCTTGACACATAAGAGATTTATTTTAAGTCCCAAATCAAAATATTATTAGATGAAGGAGAATACCTGGGATCCTTGCAACGTGCTTAGTAGATTTTACTTGATTTTTAGCAATTTTTGTTGAGCTTTTCCATGCAAGCAAGTGACGAACTCTTCAACAAGCAAACAAGCAAACAAGATATGCAAAATATATTCAACTTATGAAAACCATAGGGTTAGCTCTAAAAATTAATTATTATCAGTAATAATAACCAGCAATCAACCCAAATGACAACTCATATCATTCATTGAACCATGTAAAAAAAATAAGTGCATACCCATCACAAAACTTTATTTTTTTTTTTGCATTTGACCTAGTCAACAAGATCTAATTTTTTTGATATGATTTTGGCCACAAAAATAGAAATTCAGAATAGAGACCCCTGCTAAAAAATAGAGAGCTTTCCAAAAATGCAAAAATTTTAGAAAAACCTCTTCATTTGTGCCCTAGAGACCCATTTTATCAAAACAGACCAGTTTTTGTAAATTGACTATTTGAGCTATGATATCATGTCCAAATTTAAAACACAAAGAATGGACCCCCTATAGAATTTAAAGAGCTTTCCGAAAATATAAAAATTTTCGAAAAATATGCTGATTTGCGTCAGATATTAATTTTTTCCGGAATTTCAAGAAAAAATTATTAAAAATTCAAAACATCTCAGAAAATTCTAAATTTTTTACTGTAGCTTTCATGACATGTCACCAACCTGCAAAAAAAATTTCAGATAAAAATTCCAAGTCGTTTGGGAGATAAAATTAAATCTTTGAAACTTTGGGGTTTTAGCTCCCAAAAAAAATCAAAACCAGCATGCAAAGGTGGGTTGCCCCACGGTGGGCACCAGAAATGTGTGTGTGAAAATTGTACCTGATCTATAAACACAACACTCAGTAAAACATTAGAGGTTAGCTATAATCAAAATCGTGCAAAATTGAAAGCTATCTAACCAAGCGATTTACTGCCTTCTAATAGGTGCGAGATTAATGTTCTCAGATTGTAATCAAGATCAGTGACCTAGACGACACCTAAATGAAGGATTTGAATGCAAAAGATGGATATGGAATAAATGCAATTAAGCTATTTTTTGGATTTTTCTATGCAATAATAATTGTAAAAACTGATATGAAATCTATGCTAAATGAAATTGATATGCTATGAATGCTATTGAAAATTGATATGCTATGAATCTAACAATGATATGTAATATGAATGCAAAAAAAATAAGATTGATCTCACAAAGCTTTGAATTCGCAAGTTGATTCCTCAGTCTCCAATTCTCCAGCGTGATTGTGCAAAATATGAGATGAGTTGTGAAGAGCTAAAGCCTTAATTTATAGAAATCCAGGGCTTTGGAGGTGCATGAATAAAAGCCATAAATCACTCAAATTAACTCATCTTGATTTTTGAGTTATCTGATCATAAAAGATAGTTAATTCTCAAAATCATGCAAAAACATGCAAAAATAGCTTTTTAACTCAAATTAGAGTTTAGATCAGCTTTTTGAACTCCAAAAGGATGTTGAGTTCCAAAAAGTCAATAACTTGCATTGATTTTCTGATTTGGAGTTTAACTGTTTCTTTTGAATATGCATAATAATTAAGAATTAAATAAATAAATAAAGTGATTTATCCTCAACTCAACTGATTTTTGAAAATAAATAATTAATTTATGGGTTAATTAACTATTTATTCAAACTTTTATTAAAAATTATATTATTAAATAATGACAACATGCTTTAATTAATTAAATAAGAATTTAATCAATTAAAGATAGGAATTTTGATTTATTGTCAAAATTAAATAATACAATTAATAATAGATAGAATTAAATTTAATTACATAATTAAGTGGCAAATATTAAATCTAATTAATTAAATATGAAAATATTCAATTAATCAAATTTTTAGGATAAATGTGATTTATCGCCAAATAATCATTAAATTAAAGATAATTAAGATAATTAGGAATATTACTAGGAATATTCCCTGATGCAAAATTTAAGATAATCAATTATGATTCGATAATGTTTAGATGTGCCTTAGGTTAGGACTTTGATGTCGATTTTGTTCGAATTGAAGATGTAGGAGATTAATGAACTTATAGCCCATTTTTGGGGTATTACAGTACCTTGTATTCTATAATATTATTGGTACAGGGGAATCTCAATTTGAATCATTTTGGGATGTAGTCACCTTGAGGAGTGATGGAGAGGATTCTTTCCCCTAATCCATTTGATGTGTAGGACCTATTAGTGCTCAAATCTGTAGATTATTGAATACTCCTATAATCCCAATGGTCATAATCTAACATGATGCAAACACTAAGGTAATAAGGTTAGAGAACCTTCTTCACTTCGAGTATGAATACTCAGCCGGGTGTACCTATGCCTGATCTACTTCTTAAAAGGATCATAACATTAGTTTATATCTTTAATACAAACATTATCTTATTAGAATTTCAAACACATATGGAAGTAAATAGTCATTTAAGTTTTGTTGATGATGAGATCCTTGCAAATCAAGGATAAACCAGTGCCTTATCCTAGGGTATAGAGTCAAACAGTGAAAAATGCATTTACAGAAATCTTGTAAATGAAACACAAAAAAATCCCAGATGAAATGCCTTACAATTCATCCTCTCTTAACCACATTTGATCATCAAATTCTTGCCAAAACTCCTAAGCTCTCAAAATTTAACCTAAAGACATTACCCTTTCCTTGAAAGGAACTAGAGATTAAAATCACAGATACCTTGTAAATGGTATATCAAAACTGCCTTACAGATTCAATACACAAAGCTATAGAATTCAAACAAGAAGACAACTGAAATCATGCAAGGGAATTCTATTGTATTCTAGTAAAATTTCACTGCATCAATACATTTCAAAAATTTGACAAAACATTCTACAATTTCAACAACGGCATCAAGCCTCTCTCTACAGTATATTTCTCAACCCCCTCTCAAAAGACTCAAAACTTGCTATATATAACTTAGCCATCTTGGAATCCTCGAAAGGATGCAACAAGCTTGGGATGGCTAGAAAAGATCCTACACTAAAGACAAGATTACAAACTAACAAACAGATTGTAACAACACATTACAAAAATCTTTCTTCAACAATTCCGCAGGTGGCATCTTTGTCTAAAGATATTTTAGAGCAGTTGCTAAATTCGTTGCACGAATGATGACCGCCATTCCGACTAACTTACATCATCCTTTGTTTGAAACTTTCTCTCCCTCATTTTCTAGATCAGGTGCCATCTGCAGCTCTATTCTTCCTCTTCCTCTATAAGTTGGACAACTGGCCTCTTTTTCTTCTTTGTTGTTAGCTTCTCCCAAGCTGCTACTTCATCATCTAATGGCCAGTTGTAAGTCTACAATTCTTGTAACAATCTGACTTGCTTATCCCACATGGAATCAGTTATATTTTTGGCTTCTGCCACAAAGCGTATGCAATCATTTTCAATTTTAAAGACACTGTCAATTATGCTATTACACCTCTCAAAATCTAAAGTATTGTCACTGTTAAGGAAAGCATCTTGTGTAATTATTAACTGGTCCATTGACAGTTTCCATTCCTCCAACTTGATCACATCTCCAATGTCATCACATATTGATGGCAAATATTTTCTATAATGCTTATCAAACATAAACAACTTAGCTCTCACCTAGTTGGACTTTCCTTTGAAAAACTTTGAAACAGCACTAACTAAGCCAATCTTCTCAAAAACTTATGTCACTACCCCAGGGATCTCAGGCTTATGCTCCTATAGACTATCAAGTTTATCAAACAATAAACTTCTCCCAAACCAAACACTATGAAGTGGCTCCAAAGGAACCAATGATTCATTTACCTTTCTATTGGTCTGGTGCAATTGGATGACTGATTGATAAACTGTGTCCATTTTCTCTATTATCTTATCTCACCTCTATTGCACAATCTTTGACATGGTGTCCAAAGATGCCTCTATCCTTATCTTACCCAAATCTTTAGTAGGTTCCTCAGGTATTTCTTCATCAATTTGAACTGGGACCTCAATCTGCACAGGGGGAACAACAACTACCTTCGAAGCTTCCTCAAGCTTAACTCTTATCTCTGCCAATTCATCTTCTAGCTGCTTTATTTTCATCAATTTTAAATCTCTATCCTTGGCTACCAAGTTTGCACTTTCAAACAACTTTGAGTACCTTTCAAATAATTGAGCTGTCTTTGCCTCATTCAGGTTAGCCCAATGAGTTATTGCCTTAGAAACTTCAAGGTCAGTTGTATTCTGCACAGTCCAAATTATCTGATTCCCTTCCATTTTATCCTCTATACTCAAAAGAGATGGCTTTTGAGTCCTAGGGGCCATGGACCATATTGCAATAGCTTGAAACTTAGGGTCATAGCCACTTCCTCTTATCATATCACCAATGTGAACCTCATATGACAGGCTGCCCTATGGTTGCTTTCTTATTTGGTTTATGATGAAAGCAGAAGTCAGATCCCATCCTGGAGTCAATAGCATTCCACTTGACTTGACCAATTGTCTAACTTCATTTGTAATCATAGGGTCAAGGCTAGGATCATAAGCAGCTAAGGCTCTCAATGTTTCTTCACTTGGCTCCATACCTTTAGGCAGAAGTTTCCTCACTTCTTGTTGCTTATTCCAAATAAGGAAACTCTTGAATTCATCAATTTTAATAAACTGGTCATCACTCAAAAATTCCTCCTGATAGACCTCTTTGATATCCTTTTTTGACCACAGGGATTGTTCCTTATCTGTTTCATCAGTGGCCAGCTTCTTTCCTTCCCTTATTGCTTTTCTCAGTTGGTGATGATAAATCCTATCACCCGGTACTAGAGTAGATGCTCCATCAATTACTCTATTTTGTTTTTGTTTCCTTGAAGGCTCTCCTTCCTCAAGCCTCTATCTCTTCAAAGGTGGCTCTGAAGTATCCCCTATTTCTGGTTGGTTTTCAACAGGTTGAGCACTCTGTACATCCTCAATCTGTGGTGGGCTATTCCCTTCTTGTGATTCATCAGAGAACTCCTCTTGATCATAAGATGAATATTCTTTCTTTTTCTTTGGTTGACTCTGGTCAATCAACCTCTCCAATTGATTTGATAGAGTGTCATGCATCTCTATCATCTTGTCGATTCTTTTCAAATAAGGAAGGTCAGGGAAGAAACCCTCAAAAGGAAGCTTGGCTGCCATCACTTGTTTTGACAAGTCTATCAAATCAAAGTACATTTTCCATCTCCTTTTGACATCATCATCATCAATGATGTTTCTGACTACATCTTCCTCATCCAAGCCTTTATGTTCTTTGCTCACACCAATATTTCGGATGTATAGCATCCTGGCAGTTTTGATAAAGTCCTCAGGATCTACATGCCTACAAGCACCAGTAGCCATTTTGAACTAATTTAACCATGTAGTATTTTGAGGAAATGCCCTCTTTCCTACCAGGAAGTCACCTATCTTGAATTTCCTAGGTGTGAATGTACCCTTCCTGTGAGGGGCTAGAAGTTCTCTATCTGTCCACATCAACTGCCACACAAATTCTAAACAAGCAACCCTTGGAGGCACAAATTTTTGTAACAGATGTGGGGGTTGGGGGCAACCGTAGACTCTCAAAATTGTAGCATTCTCCCCCAAGTAAAAATCACCCCAATTATGATCTCCCTCCCATTTGTCCACAAACTGCACTGGTCATAGAAGTCTAAGGGCTCTTGGGGATATCCTTGTAGTATTTACACCTAGCATCCTTATAATAGGATAAATAATGAAGTTTTGAAAGATACAAAAATTCCCTTCATTGGAAGTATAATTCCACTTCCTCACCCATAATTGCACCGGATTATACGGGCCTTCAAAGTTGAACCTTGGCTTCAGCATGTTTGAATCAAAACTATTAATATTGAAGAACAAAATCAAATGCATTAGCAAAGAATAATGCATGAACTTAATTGGGCTCTTACTCTCCTTAACATAAATCAAACCCTCATGCATTCTATCAATGACATACTGAATGTAATCATAGTCAGTATTGACCAAAGAATTCTAGATGTCTAGGATAATCATCAACAAATCAGCTGGTAAAAACTATGCATCCCCATCAATTCCCAAAACCCTACACAACCCATAACAAGTTTGCTTCATGTAATGCTAAAGGAATTTAAATTGGTAAGGGGCATTCATGTGAGCAGGGAGGGGAGCTATATACTTATCCTATTTTGGGATATGCTTCATCATTTGGTCCTTCACTATCCCTATGTTCTTCTTGTACCTCTCCTTTTCTTTTCTCAGGTCAATTTCAGTAGAAGTGGATGTATACACATTAAAAGCCTTCATGAACAAACCCCTATCAAGAGTAACCAAAGCTAACTGGTCCTCTTTCCTAATAGTCTTAGAAACAGGGTCATAGCGCCTAGCTAGAGAAACAATTAAATCCGCATCCAGGAATACATCAGGCACTACTAACTTCCCAAATCCCAAAGTCCAACCATTACATACAGGGATATGACTATCTCTATTTTTATAAAAGAAGTTGAAAATAGTATAACCTATGCAATTTGGTGTGATAGGATCTCTACAAAATGCTAGAACATCCTCGAAAACATCATCAGGAGCTCTTTTATTCTGACTGGAACCAGGTAGCAATTTCAAAAACTCATCTAAATAATTAGGCTTGCCCTTGTCTTCACCACTTTTAGACTTTGCTTCACCGCTGCAAGATGCTGCACTTCTCTCAGGTTGACTCATCTTTGCTACAGAACTATCCTCAATCTCTAGAAAATGGATTTACTTGGTGCTCAGCAATCGCTTTAGAATGACACAATTCTCTTCGAATGATTTTGGACAGAGGAAACAATGAACTTAGCTTATTTATTGATATGGACCAAATGCGTATAGCTAGCACAATTACAGAAAATCTCCTTAATCATTCCCGCATTCAATTTCGCATGTCTCTAGTTTTCAAAAATGGAGCTAGCCGATTCAGAGATGTTGACAGATAGATTAAACAACTTGAAAACAAGGCGAAGATGCAAATGATTAAGATCTTACACTTTAAACATGTTTACGTCATGCAATCTTCCTTTGAAACTGATTGGATGGCTCATTAGTTTACTTTCTAGCTTGATATTGTACTTTATCCACGTAGGCAACGGTCCTTTTTCTTTTCTTTTCAGCTTTTCCAACTAGGCCCATTCAGCGAATCCGTGACTGAAAGCTTCTCATGATCACTGAATGTAGTGTTACCTTTAACATATATTTGGAGAACTAGCGAACAAAGCCTTCACGGGTTCTCGAAATGCAATCCTTGACTCATGATACTTTTCATGAATTAGCGAACACAGTGACACCCTTCAAGCATTTGACTAAAGTTATCATTTAGCGAACCAGCGAACAAAGCTATCTCGCATTCTCTTAATGTCTCGGCTAACTGTGAAATCTTTTGGAGATTCAGTGAATAAAGGGTTCGTGCATTCACTTAATGAATCACTTAATCGCTGAAATACTTGGAGAACTGGTGAAGCCTTTACTCTCTGAGTCACTGAATCTAATGTTAACCCTCATCTATATTCTGAGATTCTGAAAGAACTGTTAATCTTGTCGATGATCTACGGCTGTCGCCAATTTGCTGAAATACTTGATCCTTGGTCATCTGATTACAAGATTTAGTGAACAAAGGGTTCACTGAATCGCTAGATCATATTAAACATTGGGTATTTCAAATTCATGATTAAGCGACTAAAGACTCACAACTTAGCCAACCCTTTTATTCATGCATTCGCCAAATGATTACACCCTTTACCTTTCCTTTTAGAGAACCTGTGACCACATGATTTGTTGAATCACTAGATCATTTAGCTTTTTACTAATTTATTCTGAGAACAAGGGAACACTTGAAGCAACCCGTTCCACTAAATTTTTCATACCAAACTGTTGGGGCCGCCAAACTTAGAAAAGTTTACACAGTCGCTAATTTTCCAAATGAAACATGTAGGACCCAATGATATCTGAGATTAAACCACAACTGTTGATCCTGACAATGATCTACGGTACTCACCAAGTTGCTAGGTTATTTTGCCTTTAACCACTACATTCAGAGAATGAGCGATAACCGTTGTCGCCAAGTCGCTAAGTGTAAGCAAAGAATCACCAAAGAATACGTGAATTGGAGATAATGCATTCATTGAATCACCAGATGTTTTCTAATAACCACTGGATATTTGGAGACTATGTGAACAAAGACAACACTTAGTACTTTTAACACACTCTCTAGTTCACTAAATAGATTAAACACACAACATAACAATACGCGACTTGGCGACTGACTTAGGAATAAAAAAGCCACATGTGCTTCTTTAGAAAACTTAAGGAACCAAAAAGAAATGATGAATTAGAAGACTCAAGGCTATTTCAAAGATTTTCATACTAATTCAAAATTCTTTGAGGACAAAACCCTAGGGGAGCTATTTTCAAACCTAGCTATGACAAATTTTTTTAAAACATTACAAAACCTAGACCAAGCAAGGTAATCACAAGGAAACATAATACAAAATTTGGACAAAATCCTCAGAAAATAAGAATATACCCAACAGTGGCTCTATCTGAGGATGCTTGATTGTAATAACATAGAAAGAACTTACGAATCTCTGGGAGGCAGACCACAAAACCTTAACCTAAAACAAGAAACAAACACACCACAGAAACAAACACACCTACCGTGCGTGGAACAGAATTAGCTGAAGAAAATTTTTAGGAACTGTGCATGCACTAGCAATTCCTGCTCTTCACCATCCAAATTTTGCAAGAAATATGAGTCCTTACCATGGGTCTGATGAACAATATATGGTCCCATCCATAAAGACTCAAATTTTTTATGTTTCCCTTTATCTTTAGCCCTGGCATTCCATTGAAGAACCATATCACCAAGCTAGAATTTTCTCATAGTTGCTCTCTTATCAAAAAGATACTTCATCTTCTGCTGCAACTTCATATTTTCCTTTTGTCCTTCCCTCCTAATCTCATCTAATTCAATCAGCTGAACCATTCTCTCTTGTAGTGGATCACTGATCTCCATGTCCTCTTCTCACATAAATTTATAGATTGGAAGGAGGTTATTTACTGGCAATCTTGATTTAGCACCATACACCATTTCAAAAGGGGACTTACCAGTAGCCCTCTTCTCAAAAATTCTATCAGCCCATAGTGCTAACTTTAATTTTACATGCCAGCTTCTCTTATTCTTTTCCAGGGTTTTCTTCAGAATTTGCAGAATACTCTTGTTGCTAGATTCAACCTGTCCATTGGCCTATGGATGATAAGGGGATGAATAAGACAATACTATGCCCATTTTTGAGCAAAAATTAGTGATCTCCTATGACCTGAAACTCATAGCATTGTCAACAACCAATTTAACAGGGACACCAAATCTGGTGATTATATTGTTCATTAAAAATTCAATTACAACAGCACTGGTTGCCCTTTTGGTTGGAATGGCTTCAATCCATTTGGTAAAATAATCTGTAGCCACCAAAATGTGACTATGTCCCCCACTAGATTTATTAGAGAACTCTCCAATAAAATCCATACCCCACATTGCAAAAGGAGCTTCTACAACAACAGGGTTCAATAGTAATGCACCTGAGAACTTCAATTTTTTATAGAACCTTTGACAAGGTTCACATTTCCTCACATAAGAATGAGTGTCTTTGAATAATATAGGCCAATAGTATCCTGCCCTTAAGATTTTATGAGCTGTTGATCGAGCAGAATGATGTCCTCCACACATTCCAGAGTGCATTTCCTTCAACATTTTCTCTGATTGGTGCTTATCCAGACAAAAGAGTAAAATATCATCATTATCCTTCTAGTACAAATCACCCTAGATCAACACATATCTCTGAGCTTGCAATCTCAAACTTCTTTGATTATCATTCAAGTCAAATGGACATTTAGCATTTTTAATAAAATAAATAACATCCTTGTACTAGGGTTGCATTTCAATACTAGTAACCATATCCATGTTAGCAGCAACATTATTTACCTGAACAAGGTCCATATTTTCCTCAATCATTAACTTAGCAAGTCCCAATCCTCTCACCAATTTGGTAATATGAATTTCTAGGTCAAACTCTTGAATCCTATTTATCCATTTGCACCTCTTTCCTGTGACTTCACTCTGTGTTAAGATATCCTTTACTGCAGCATGAGGCACATAAGCACTAACCTTTGTGCAGACCAGATATGGTCTGAAAGCCTTGATTTCCTTCACAAGTGCATAGGCTTGCTTCTCCATTAGTTCATAATTTAATTCAGCAAATTGTAATGATTTGCTAAAAAAGGCTATAGGATGCTCATACCCTTCTTGATCCTTTTGCAAAAGGATAGCTACAATAGTATGAAAAGATGCAAAAGAAAATAGAGAAAATGGTTTCAAATAATCAGGTGATACCAAAACCAGGGCTTCCTGAATTGCTTGTTTGATCTTTAAAAAATCTTGCTGAGCTTCAAGGTTCCAATCAAACTTCACTTCCTTCTTCAGGAACTTCACTAATTGTTTGACCAATTCTACAAAGTTACCAATAAATCTTCTTACAAAATTAATCTATCCCAAGAATGACTACACACCTTTTATGTTCTTTGGTGGAGGGACCTCTTTAGTTGCTTCTACTCTTTTAGGATCAATCCTGACTCCTTATTTTGACACTATGTGTCCAAGTAACTTCCCTTCTATCATAGCAAATTGACACTTTTTGGGATTCAAGAACACACCAAATTCTAAGGCCTTAAGAATGACCTTCTCCAAATGGGAACAATGATCATCAACTTTCTTGGAATAAGCAATGAGATCATCCTGATAAACAACCATAAAAACATTTATCAACTCCTCAAATGCAACATCCATGGCTCTTTGAAATGTTGTTCCAGCATTTTTCAGACAAAAAGGCATGCGAACATATACATATGTTCCCCATGGGGTTGTAAAAGCTATCTTAAATTGCTTTGATTCTTTGACCAACACTTGATTATACCCCAAGAAACCATCCATCATTGACAAGAGTTCACATCCAGTCACCCTATGCAGCATGGCCTCCATATTGGGCAATCCATAGTTATCCTTAAGTGAAGCCACATTCAAGTTCCTAAAATCAACACAGAGCTTGATATCACCATTCTTTTTCCTTACTAGCACAAGATTTGAAACCCAAGTTGAGTGCCTAATTGGTTCAATAATACCAGCATCTCTCAATTTTGTCAACTCAACTTGCATCTTGGTAGCCAATAGAGGGTTAATGGGTCTCTGCTTCTATCTAAAAGGCTTGGTTTCCTCCTTTAGAGGAATTTCATGCTAAAACAGGTCAGCCCTATAAGCTTTGAGGTCATCATAAGACCATGCAAACACATGTTTATATTTTTTCAAAAGTCTAATCAGGTTTCCTCTGATCTCTCTGCTCAGTTTCTTGCCAATGTATACCATTTGTGGGGAGTTTTTTGAACCCAAGTTTATTTCCTCTAAGTCCTCCATTTTAGCATTAGACTTTTGAGACAAAGAAACATCATTTATTTTAAACATCCCTTCTAGTTCAACTAACCCTTCAGGTATGTGATTCGATGGTAACTGCACTATCTCATTTCCCATGATGCATTCTTTTCCTTCAACAAATTGTTGTATCTCATTAAAATCAATTTTCTAAACATCATATTGATCAAGGCCTTGAAGGAACCTAAGGATATCTATGTCATCCTCAAAAACTTGCCAATTATATACATTATCAGGCACTGCAGGCCTAGATTTGACCTCTAACATAGACACACCAGTGAGGGTTATGTCTTCACTCTTAAGGGAAACATTTCCAAGAAAATATGCCATGATATTATTGGACCTTTCTAACCAAAGCAGATTGAAAGCATCAAAAAACTCTATTCTATCCCAAACAGCATGTTTGTACAGTTTCAACTTTTCATCCTTAGAAGCATACTGAGATCTCACTTGGGCTATAACAAGTTGGGAATCACCATGAACCTTTAAATATTTGACACCATGCTTTATGGCTACATCTAATCCCAATATCAAAGCCTCATATTCAGCAGTATTATTGGTACATTGAAAAGTTAGCAAGAATGAGTATTTAAATGTAATACCTGATGGGGAAATGAACACCACACCAGCTCATGATTCTTCCTTGGAGCATCCACCATCAAAGAACATTTTCCAAAGCCCATCTTGCTGCAAAACTAACTCATCCACAATTGGATCTATATTTTTTTCAACTGAGGTACTATTTTTTCAATCACAAAGTTGCTCATGTCAATATCTACAAAATAGTTTAGATCCTCCGGAGCAACCACTTCAATCATGACTGAAGAACGGGGCTCCCTGTACAACTTTACCTCAATTCCATTTACTAGGATGGTAGCATATGACAAATCTAGTTACAACTTCCCACCCACTACTACAGCCCATTGTCTTGACAGTAACATGCCATAATGAGGTTTTGTATCAACAACAACCACATCCATTTTATATGTGGCCTCTGGGAATGTAGCAATCTTTACTTCAATTCCAATCAAGGTCCCTACAATAGGTACTACCCTATTATCCATGGCATAACACCTTCCACTAGAAGTATTGACTTGTAACCCTAACTCCATCACTTGATAAGGCATTACAGTTGTAGCAGCACCAAAGTCAATCATATAGTTTTTTAGCAAGCAATTATTCACAAGAAAAGTAACATAGAAAGGATTGATAGAAGAGGGTTCTTGTGTCACAATAGTCCCAACACATACATCAGAGATGTCATTAATCACAATTTTCCTATCCATGGATTTCCCTTCATCTTGTAAAACAAGAGTAGTTCTCTACTCACTTATGAAAGCCAGTGCTGCTGCTTTGTGCTCTTCTATTTTCAACATTTCAAGCAGAGGGATGGACACTTTCATTTGGGACAAGGTATGTCTCATATCAAAGGTAGGGGAGTCAGTGTAAACATCAGGGCGACCCTTTGGCCTACCAAATTTCTTCTTCACCTTGTCGACAATAACTTCTTGATTCCCTTTCTTTTCAACTTCAAACCCTTCATCTTTACTATTTACAACATTGGGCTTTGGGGAATCCTTATCATGAGGGTTACTTTTGACAAACACTAATCTAGCAACTCCCTGCTCATTATCCACTTTTCTATTCCTTAAATTGTATGAGGATTTTGCTTGTTTAATAGCAGCCACAGTTAAACTCTTGATTTCTTCTTCACTGGGCTTTCTCCATTGTCTTTCATCTGACCTGAATTCTACCATATGAGTCTTATAGTCATCATTATCAAATTCTTCCTGATCAGACTGAGTAAAAATTTGTTGTTCATAGTCAGAGAAAATCTTCCTCTTATGATCAACATCAGGGAAAATAAATTCATCATCTAAGGACTCAAGGTCCTCCATTAGTTCAGTAGTAAACATGTTAATAGCAAGCTTTTCAGATCCTTCATAATCTCCTGCATATGAATCAATAGCCTCTTCTCCCAAGGCCTGGGCAACAACACATTAGAATGGTGAGTGGGGCATATTATAGGCCACACACCAAGGGGTACTTTCCACATTATGTCCTACATTCTTTTTCAAAGGATCTAGTGTATCCCTTCCCTTTTGGGGTTCATTATTATCAGGAACAAGCCTCCCATCTATCTCGTTTGTTTTGTAAGGAATATCTCTCAAACTAGGGCCTTTGTCCTGCCTTTGATAAGGCAATCTTGTATCTTGAAAATTTCTACTACCTTTATCAAACCTTGCTAGGAAGTCTTTGTTATTACTAGGTCCTTTATCCATTCTATCCTCCTCTTTGGATGGCCTTGCAGGTTGTGGCCTAGTTTCTTTCCACAGTCTACCCTCATCCCTTTTGTACATTTGGCTAGATGCCTTTCAGTTACTCTCAATGTTTATGGCCAACTTAAAAGCATCTCTAAGGGTATGGGGATTCTTGTCTCTTAAAAGGTAAGACATCTTACCATCCATAGAATTGAAATAAGTTGTCATGCAGACTACATCATCTAGCCTCAATACTTGGAACAATTTATACATAGCCTTTTGGAATCATCTATTAAACTCTGACATGCTCTCATTGTAATGTTTGTTGATATTATTGAACTCATTGAGCATGTAGCTAGAGTTCACATGTTCTGCATATTGCTCTTTAAAACATCTGGCAAATTCTTCCCAAGATGCAATACTGTTCTTAGGTAGACCCCTGTACCAATCCCTGGCATCCTCAATTAGTGATTGGACAAAGAGCTTCATTATGACATCTTCATGTTTAATCTCATAATCATTTACCTTATCTGTAAAAAATTTTAGATTCTCTTTGCAAGTAATAACATTATTCCCAGTAAATAATGGGATCTTCATTCTGATTTCATTGGGGACAGCATTAGGTTGGCCAGGAATACCATCAAAAAATAGAGGCCTATATCTATCCAAATGAACTAGTCTTCTTTGGATATTTGGTTGATTCAGGGGGATGGTTGCAACATTTTGACAAAGTACAATTCCCATTATACCACTAGCTACAAGGGGAACTTGATTAGGAACTGGTCCAGGTAAAGATTGTCCAGGATGAAAGGCTTGAGTATTTAGAAATGAAGTATTGGGCTGACTGGATGGATTTGTTCCTATTGTAATAGGGACAAAGCTACTAGCAGATGTATTCATGTTAGCATGTAGGAAAGAAATCTTCCTTTTCATTTCATCAGCAGCAGCCTCCAACTCAAGTTTCTCTAGTTGAATAGCCAAATCTTCCTTTGCTTTTCTAGCCTTCTCCAAGTCTATACTTGTTTGAGAAGGTACATTAGGAGGAGCCATAATTTTCTTGGGCTCATTAATATTTACACCCACCAATTTTTGTTTTCCCTTATCAGGGATTTCTTTGGGAGTAGTTATAATCTCCTTGTTTCTCTGGATCTCAGAGGGATTCAATTGCCTTAAGACATGGCATGTTCCCTCAAATTCACCTTGTTTAGGTTTATTATCCTGAGCCTGCTTTCTCAAATCTTCCATATCACCAAATAAGTCCTTTTTTAAACCTTGAACATCTTGGTTTAAATTACTAACTTGAGTCTCATTTTTCTTGGTTCTTTTGAGAAGTTCCTGCCTCTCCATGAGCAACTCATAGATTTTATGTCCCTTGCTTTCAACCTATTGGCAATCTCAGCTAGTTGTTCACTCTCCTTTTTTCTTAAAGAAATCACCTCTTCTCTCAACTTCTCAGAATCATAAGAAGTTGTTTCAGTAGCAGAGGTTTCCTCTATTCATTCTAGGGTTTCTCTTGCAGGGAAAAAACCTATTTCGGTGACCTCTGTGATTACTTCTTTCTGCATATGCACACCTGACATGACCTTCTTGACATGTTCAGAATCATCAAAGGAAGATGAAGATTCATGAGGAAGTGGGACACGAGATCTTTCTCGAGAAGGGCCTTGGGAACTAGCAGTATTCTGACCTCTTCTAGACAATTATTTTCTACTTGGTGTATGGAGCTCATCACCCACATTATCTTCAAGGTGATCCTTATAATAAGACCTAGTGTACCTTGATCGACTCATGGTATAGCATGACAATTTTAGAAGAGTTTACAACAATTAGCAACTGGTAGCACAGAGTTTAGAGTCGCCACCCACTTTTGCATGAGAATGAAATTATTTTATACTGGTCTATAAATGCACAATAGATAGGATTTGCACTAACCTATTGCACACTATTTCAAAAGTCCCCAGCAGAGTCACCAATTTTGTTAGTGCTCATATTTGCAGATTATTGAATACTCCTGTAATCCCAATGGTCATAATCTAACACAACGCAGACACTAAGGTAATAAGGTTAGAGAACCTTCTTCACTTCGAGTATGAATACTCAAGCGGGTGTACCTATGTCTAATCTACTTCTTAAAAGGATCATAATATTAGTTTATATCTTTAATACAAACATTATCTTCTTAGTCTTTCAAACACATACGAAAGTAAATAGTCATTTAAGTTTTGTTGATGATGAGATCCCTGCAAATTGAGGATAAACCAGTGCCTTATCCTAGGGTATAGAGTCAAACAGTGAAAAATACATTTACAGAAATCTTCTAAATGAAACACAAACAAATCCTAGATGAATCATCCTCTCTTAAACACATTTGATCATCAAATTCTTGCCAAAACTCCTAAGCTCTCAAGATTTAACCTAAAGACATTACCCTTTCCTTGAAAGGAACTAGAGATTAAAATCACAGATACCTTGTAAATGGTATATCAAAACTGCCTTACAGATTCAATACACAAAGCTATAGAATTCAAAAAAGAAGACAACTAAAATCATGCAAGGGAATTCTTTTGTATTCCAGTAAAATTTCACTGCATCAATACATTTCAAAAATTTGATAAAACATTCTACAATTTCAACAACGGCATCAAGCCTCTCTCTACAGTATATTTCTCAACCCCCTCTCAAAAGACTCAAAACTTTCTATATATAACTTAGCTATCTTAGAATCCTCGAAAGGATGCAACAAGCTTGGGATGGCTAGAAAAGATCCTACACTGAAGACAAGATTACAAACTGACAAACAGATTGTAACAACACATTACAAAAATCTTTCTTCAACAATTCTGCAGGTGGCATCTTTGTCTAAAGATATTTCAGAGTAGTTGCTGAATTTGTTGCATGAATGATGACCGCCATTCTGACTAACTTACATCATCCTTTGTTTGAAACTTTCTCTCCCTCAATTTCTGGATCAGGTGCCATCTGCAGCTCTATTCTTCCTCTTCCTCTATAAGTTGGACAACTGGCCTCTTTTTCTTCTTTGCTGTTAGCTTCTCCCAAGCCGCTACTTCATCATCTAATGGCCAGTTGTAAGTTTGCAATTCTTGTAACAATCTGACTTGCTTATCCCACATGGAATCAGTTATATTTTTGGCTTCTGCCACAAAGCATATGCAATCATTCTCAATTTTAAAGAGACTGTCAATTATGCTATTACACCTCTCAAAATCTAAAGTATTGTCACTGTTAAGGAAAGCATCTTGTGTAATTACTAACTGATCCATTGACAGTTTCCATTCCTCCAACTTGATCACATCTCCATTGTCATCACATATTGATGGCAGATATTTGCTATAATGCTTATCAAACATAAACAACTTTGCTCTCACCTGGTTGGACTTTCCTTTGAAAAACTTTGAAACAACACTGACCAAGCCAATCTTCTCAAAAACTTCTATCACTACCCTAGGGATCTCAAGCTTATGCCCCTGTAGACTATCAAGTTTATCAAACAATAAACTTCTCCCAGACCAAACACTATGAAGTGGCTCCAAAGGAACCAATGATTCATTTACCTTTCTGTTGGTCTGGTACAATTGGATGACTGATTGATAAACTGTGTCCATTTTCTCTATTATCTTATCTCACCTCTATTGCACAATCTTTGACATGGTGTCCAAAGATGTCTCTATCCTTATCTTACCCAAATCTTCAGTAGGTCCCTCAGGTATTTCTTCATCAATTTGAACTGGGACCTCAATCTGCACAGGGGGAACAACAACTACCTTCGAAGCTTCCTCAAGCTTAACTCTTATCTCTGCCAATTCATCTTCTAGCTGCTTGATTTTCATCAATTTTAAATCTCTATCCTTGGCTACCAAGTTTGCACATTCAAACAACTTTGAGTACCTTTCAGATAATTCAGCTGTCTTTGCCTCATTCAGGTTAGCCCAATGAGTTATTGCCTTAGAAACTTCAAGGTCAGTTGTATTCTGCACAGTCCAAATTATTTGATTCCCTTCCATTTTATCCTCTATACTCAAAAGAGATGGCTTTTGAGTCCTAGGGGCCATGGACCACATTGCAACAGCTTGAGACTTAGGGTCATAGCCACTTCCTCTTATCATATCACCAATGTGAACCTCATATGACAGGCTACCCTGCGGTTGCTTTCTTATTTGGTCTATGATGAAAGCAGAAGTCAGATCCCATCCTGGAGTCAATAGCATTCCACTTGACTTGACCAATTGTCTAGCTTCATCTACAGTCATAGGGTCAAGGCTAGGATCATAAGTAGCTAAGGCTCTCAATGTTTCTTCACTTGACTCCATACCTTCAGGCAGAAGTTTCCTAACTTCTTGTTGCTTATTCCAAATAAGGAAACTCTTGAATTCATCAATTTTAATAAACTAGTCATCACTCAAAAATTCCTCCTGATAGACCTCTCTGATATCCTTTTCTGACCATAGGGATTGTTCCTTATTTGTTTCATCAGTGGCCAGCTTCTTTCCTTCCCTTATTGCTTTTCTCAGTTGGTGATGGTAAATCCTATCACCTGGCACTATAGCAGACGCTCCATCAATTACTCTCTTTTGTTTTTCTTGCCTTGAAGGCTCTCCTTCCTCAAGCCTCTATCTCTTCAAAGGTGGCTCTGAAGTATCCCCTATTTCTGGTTGGTTTTCAATAGCCTAAGCACTTTGTACATCCTCAATCTCTGGTGGGCTATTCCCTTCTTGTGATTCATCAGAGAACTCCTCTTGATCAGAAGATGAATATTCTTTCTTTTTCTTTGGTTGATTCTGGTCAATCAACCTCTCGAATTGATTTGATAGAGTGTCATGCATCTCTATCATCTTGTCGATTCTTTTCAAATAAGGAAGGTCGAGGAAGAAACCCTCAAAAGGAAGCTTGTCCGCCATCACTTGTTTTGACAAGTCTATCAAATCAAAGTACCTGTTCCATCTCCTTTTGACATCATCATCATCAATGATGTTTCTGACTACATCTTCCTCGTCCAAGGCTTCATGTTCTTTGCTCACACCAATATTTGGGATGTATAGCATCCTGGCAGTTTTGATAAAGTCCTCAAGATCTACATGCCTACAAGCACTAGTAGCCATTTTGAACTAATTTAACCATGCAGTATTTTGATGAAATGCCCTCTTTCCTACCAGGAAGTCACCTATCTTGAATTGCCTAGGTGTGAATGTACCCTTCCTATGAGGGGCTAGAAGTTCTCTATCTATCCACATCAGCTGCCACACAAATTCTAAACAAGCAACCCTTGGAGGCACAAATTTTTGTAACAGATGTGGGGGTTGGGGGAAACCGTAGACTCTCAAAATTGTAGCATTTTTCCCCAATTAAAAATCACCCCAATTATGATCTCCCTCCCATTTGTCCACAAACTGCACCGGTCGTAGAAGTCTAAGGGCCCTTGGGGATATCCTTGTAGTATTTACACCTAGCATCCTTATAATAGGATAAACAATGAAGTTTTGAAAGATACAAAAATTCCCTTCATTGGAAGTAGAATTCCACTTCTTCACCCATAATTGCACTGGATTATAATGGCCTTCAAAGTTGAACCTTGACTTCAACATGTTTGAATCAAAACTATTAATATTTAAGAACAAAATCAAATGCATTAGCAAAGAATAATGAATGAACTTAATTGGGCCCTTACTCTCTTTAACAGAAATCAAACCCTCATGCATTCTATCAATGACATACTAAATGTAATCATAGTCAGTATTGACCAAAGAATTCTTGATGTCCAGGATAATCATCAACAAATCAGCTGGTAAAAACTCTGCATCCCCATCAATTCCCAAAACCCTACACAACCCATAACAAGTTTTCTTTATGTAATGCTGAAGGGATTTAAATTGGTAAGAGGCATTCATGTGAGCAGGGAGGGGAGCTATATACTTATCCTATTTCAGGATATGCTTTGTCATTTGGTCCTTCACTATCCCTATGTTCTTCTTGTACCTCTCCTTTTCTTTGCTCAGGTCAATTTCAGTAGAAGTGGATGTATACACATTAAAATCCTTCATGAATGAACCCCTATCAAGAGTAACCAAAGCTGACTGGTCCTCTTTCCTAATAGTCTTAGAAACAGGGTCATAGCACCTAGCTAGAGCAACAATTAAATCCACATCCAGGAATACATCAGGCACTACTAACTTCCCCAACCCCAAAGTCCAACCATTACATACAGGGATATGACTATCTCTATTTTTATAAAAGAAGTTGAAAATAGTATAACCTGTGCAATTTGGTGTGATAGGATCTCTACAAAACGCTAGAACATTCTCAAAAACATCATCAGGAGCTCTTTTATTCTGACTGAAACTAGGTAGCAATTTCAAAAACTCATCTGAATAATTAGGCTTGCCCTTGTCTTCACCACTTTTAGACTTTGCTTCACCACTGCAAGATGCTGCACTTCTCTCAGGTTGACTCATCTTTGCTACAAAACTATCCTCAATCTCTACAAAATGGATTTACTTTGTGCTCAAAAATCACTTCAGAATGACACAATTCTCTTCGAATGATTTTGGATAGAGGAAACAATGAACTTAACTTATTTATCGATATGGACCAAATGCGTACAGCTACCACAATTACTGCAAATCTCCTTAATCATTCCCGCATTCAATTTCACATGTCAGCAGTTTTCAAAATGGAGCTAGCCGATGCACAGATGTTGATAGATAGATTAAACAACTTGAAAACAAGGTGAAGAGGAAAATGATTAAGATCTTACACTTTAAGCATGTTTACGTCACGCAATCTTCCTTTGAAACTGATTGGATGGCTCATTAGTTTACTTTCCAGCTTGATACTGTACTTTATCCACGTAGGCAACGGTCCTTTTTCTTTTCTTTTTAGCTTTTCCAACTAGGCCCATTCAGCGAATCCGCGACTGAAAGCTTCTCATGATCACTGAATGCAGTGTTAACTTTAACATATATTCAGAGAACTAACGAACAAAGCCTTTGCGGGTTCTCAAAATGCAATCCTTGACTCATGATACTTTTCACGAATTAGCGAACATAGTGACACCCTTCGAGCATTTGACTGCAGTTATCATTTAGTGAAATAGCAAACAAAGCTATCTTGCATTCTCTTAGTGTCCCGACTAACTGTGAAATCTTTTGGAGATTCAGCAAATAAAGGGTTCACGCATTTGCTTAATGAATCACTTAACTACTAAAATACCTGGAGAACTGGTGAAGCCTTTACTCTCTGAGTCGCTGAATCTAATGTTAACCCTCATCTGTATTCTGAGATTTTGAAAGAACCATTGATCTTGTCGATGATCTACAGCTATCACCAATTTACTGAAATACTTGATCCATGGTCATCTGATTAGGAGATTCAGTGAACAAAGGGTTCACTGAATCACCAGATCATATCAAACATTGGGTATTTCAAATCCGCGATTAAGCAACTGAAGACTCACAACTTAGCCAACCCTTTTATTCACGCATTCACCAAATGATTACACCATTTACCTTTCCTTTTAGAGAACCCATGACCACATGATTCGCTGAATCGCTAGATCATTTAGCTTTTTACTAATTTATTCTGAGAACAAGGGAAAACTTGAAGTAACCCGTTCCGCTAAATTTTTCATACCAAACTATTGGGGCCACCAAACTTAGAAAACTTTACAAAGTCACTAATTCACCAAATGAAACATGTAGGACCCAATGATATCTGAGATTAAACCACAACCGTCATTCCCGACAATGATCTACGATACTCGCCAAGTCGCTAGGTTATTTTGCCTTTAATCACTAGATTTAGAGAATGAGTGATAACCGTTGTCGCCAAGTCGCTAAGTGTAAGCAAAGAACCGCCAAAGAATACGCAAATTGGAGATAATGCATTCGCTGAAATGCCAGATGTTTTCTAATAACCACCGGATATTTGGAGACTATGCAAACAAAGACAAAACTTAGTACTTTTAACACACACTCTAGTTCGTTGAATAGGTTAAACACACAACATAACAATACGTGACTTGGCGACTGACTTAGGAAAAAAAAAGCCACATGCACTTCTTTAGAAAACTTAAGGAACCAAAAAGCAATGATGAATTAGAAAACTCAAGGCTATTTCAAAGATTTTCATACTAATTCAAAATTCTTTTAGGACAAAACCCTAGGGGAGCTATTTTCAAACCTGGCTATGACAAATTTTTTAAAAACTTTACAAAACCTAGACCAGGCAAGGTAATCACAAGGAAACATAATACACAATTCAAACAAAATTCTTAGAAAATAAGAATATATCCAACAGGACCCATCAAAATACACCTTCCATATTGGTTTCTCTTTGATCATACATAGATATTCATCAGGAAACTCCATTACCAAAGGATATGCATCCACTAGAATTTCCTCAACTATTTTGTCTATGATAACCTATCCCTTGATTGCCTTCCTATGTACATACTGAATGTCAAATTTTTTGAGGGTCATTACCCATTTTGTCATTCATCTCATGAGGGTTGTGCATGAGAGTGGGTACTTGAATGGGTCTATTTTGAAATGAGTCACACTATGTGACTGAGCATATAGTATCACAGATTTTGGGTAGAAAATACTATTGCAAGGCATTCTTTTTCCATTGGTGTGTAATTGAGCTCATAACCTACCAGTGTATGACTAATGTAATAGATAGCTCATTCTTTTCTATTATTGTCAAGTTGCACCAAGGGTGCCCCTAGTGTCTTAGTGGTAGCTGATATGTACAAAATGAGTGGTTCCCCTAGAGTAGGTGACACAAGGATTCATGGATTTTCCAAGTATTCCTTGATATTCCCAAAAATTCTTTGGCATAAAGTATCCCATTTGAAATTGGTGTCCTTATGTAGTAGATGAGTGAATGGTTGGCACTTGTCTACAAATTGTGATATGAACCTCCTGACACATTGTAGCTTGCCTTGTAAACTTCATAATTTCTAGAGAATCCTAGGGGGAGGCATTTCCATTATAGATTTGACTTTCTTAGAGTCAATCTCTATGCCCCAGTGGGAAACAATGAACCCTAGGAGATTTCCTGATGTGACTTCAAAGGCACACTTCTTGGGATTGATCTTTAGACCATAATGATAGAGGCGGTCAAAGACACATTCCAACATGTTGATATGGTCTAACCTTGTTTTTTATTTTTCCAAGATATCATCTGCATAATCCTCTAGGATCTTGTGGATCATGTCATGAAATATAATAGTCATGGCTCATTAATAGGTGGCTCTTACATTATTCATACCAAATGGAATCATATAATAGTATAAAGTACCTCATGGGGTCATGAAGGTTGTCTTATGTTGATTTTCTTCTGCAATGTGTATCTAGTTATAGTTGGAGAAACCATCCATGAGTGACAACATCTCATGCTCAATAGTAAGGTCCATGATCATATCAATGTTAGGTAGAGGGAAATCATCCTTTGAACATGATTTGTTGAGGTCACAAAAGTCATTACATATTCTGATTTCCCCTAATGGGTTAGAAGCTGGCACCATATTGGAAATCCATTCTGAATAGTCAATGGTAAATATAATTTTAGCTTGTAAGAGATTTTCTAGTTCTTCCTTAACTAGCAAGGCCACCTTTGGGTGCTTCTTTAAGAGATTTTGTTTGACTGGTTTGGCACTTGGGTTGACTACAAGATGATGGACAATTAGGTTAGGGTCAATCTAGGCATGTGAGTATATGACCATGCAAATTTTATTGTGGTCTCCTAGAGAAGTGTGATGAAAGTTGCTTCCTCTTCCTCAGATAGTGATGTTGTGATACATGTTATTCTAGGACATTCCTCAATCCTAGGTTAACAAGATGGGTTTCTTTAGTGATTATAAATGATTTCTCTAGCATGTAATCATAGATAAGAGGAAGATGTATGTATTCATCTTTTTGTGCCTCAAAGAGGTTTTTTCTAGAAGATACACCCTTTATTTTTACTTTTTAAGAGTCAAGAAGTGCCCCAGAGGGGTTTCACAAAAAGAATCATTTTTTTCTTTTTTCTTTTTTCTTTTGTGGCTAAAGAATTCCTCTTCCCCAAGATATCCCTTAGGGTCTATCTTGTAGACATGCACAAAGGTGTGCTCATGATCTTTCTCTTGTTATGTTTCTCCCATGAATCTTAGGAGTGCATCCTTGCTTTGGAACTCATCGATATGTGCAACACTTGGTTGGTCCTAATTTATGAGTTTTAGGTGGATGAGTGGGAGGTCAATGAGGTTTATGGATAGTTGATGAAGGATAGAATTTCCTAGGAAAGTTTCTTCATTGAATATATCATCATAGGATTTATTTATTTCCTCTTCATAGATATCTTTGACTTCCATGATTTCACCCTGGATATTTAGGAGGGTATGGTTGGGTGCATAGTGCCCCCAGTTTTAATATCATGGCCTTGTACATGTAGGAAAGTGTTTTTGTGACCAAATCCAAGGCCTTGATGTCTTAGCTGGTGAGAGGCTTCGAGTGGGTCCTTCATACCACCTTCTTCGGGTCCTAGACAATAGCCTTGATAATTCCATTATTTCATAGCCCATTTGTGTAATGTGGGGTATTTATCTTTGAAGTACATGAGAAGCTTAGTTTCAAAAGGTGGGGGATCTTTGTATATCCATTTTTTGATATTGGGATCCATCTCTTCACTATTCAAGATGCCATGTGACATGAACATGGATGAGCCCATTTTTTTTTTTTTTTAGGTTCTTCTTGTTGGGTCATGTTTTGGTGAGATGGGAACCCTTGAGTATGTGGGTCAAGGGGTAGGGCCCCTACTGCGAAGGCATTTGTTAGACTATATTCACCTCAACCCCTATTATTTTTCTTGATAGTGGAAAGGGTGGAGGAAAGGTTTATTTATGGATCACAATGGGTTCGGGAGGAACTGGTGACAAAAGTGCCAATGTCAATTCTGAGATAATGGGTATAATGAGGGAATGAGGCTTCCAACGCATGGTAGTATGTGAAGGGTTATGGATCAGCATGGATGGTGATTTATATGCCTTGGTTTTTAATGCACTGATGATAGCTGGAAGGAACAAGTTTTATGGAATGAATCCAAGGTTGACCGAGGAGAATTTTATAGGGGAGCTCGAGATCAACAATGTGAAATATATTTTCTTGTGCCACAAGACCCAGTTTGATGGGTAACAAAATGGTACCTTCTAAAGAACAACCTAGGTTGTCATAAACCTTGATGATAATGGCCTCATGTGATATGTCTTCTTCTATGTATCCCACTTGTTTGATGAACTTTAGTGTACATAGGTTGAGGGTCAAACTATTATCTATCATGACCCGCTTGACTACAAAGTAGTTGACCATGATGGCAATGCAGAGTGGGAGATTGTGATATGGCTTGATGGATGGTATGTCAAAAGGTTTAAATGAAAGGGCACTTGAAGCATATAAGTCTCCCACAAGATTCTCAAACTGAGTGGTATTAATGTATGTGGGCACACGTTCTTCTTAGAGGGCCTTGTTGAGGATTTCTTGATGTATGGGCAAGGTACAAAGAAGATCCAAGATGGAGATTTAGGCAGGGGTATTCCCAAGGTGTTCTAGGAGGTTGTATAGTCCATTAGATGAGGAAGCATTATTAACACCAGTAACAGATATTCTACCCCTATGTGTCGTGACTACATATTGACTATTTTCACCTTTGACATGGATGAAATTGATGGTGGGTTCAACCTAGGAGATACATCCAACAAATTTATCATAATTGATGTAGGTAGTTATGTAATCTTTTCCATAAACATGGTCACCTTGCTTACCTTTACATTGGTTCTAGGCCTATGGATTCATGTTAGTGGTGTTTTTTTCATAATTGTGTTGAGGAAACACATTTTGATAGATTTGTAGGTTAGCATTGGGTGAGGCCTAGGTAGGTGCATCGACCGTGATCTCCTTCTTGTCTATGAGATCTTGGATATAGTGCTTGAGTGTCATGCACTTCATGGTAGCATGTCCCTTGACATGGTGATAGTCACAATACTCATTATCTTTGTACCATGTAGGCTTCACGGTTGACTCATTGAATGGTTGAGTTTGAAGATAAATGATAAGTTGGCATTCGCCATTCAATGTAATGTTGCATCCAAGGGTTCACTGAGAGGAGTGAACATACATTTTTTGTTGTTTTGGAATCATGGTTTGGTTTGGCCTGGGGTGACTGATATGGAATTAGTCTGATTTGTTAGGGGTTGACAATTTTGCATAGGCTATTAGTAAGTTGTCTTAGGTGCTTGGTAGATGGGTGTGGTTTGTTGGTATGCTAGTGTAGGTGGTTTAGGATCAGACACAACAATTTGGACATGCTTAGTATCAATGGCTCCATTGGTGATCACATTCTTGTTTTTTTTTTCTAGTAGTGAGTTCAGTCATTCTTGGACCTATCTTGTTGGTTTTCCTTGTAGTACCTAATGGTACAGTCATCCAAGAGGCCCTTCTTGATGTCCATCCCTTTTCCCTTGATATACTGGTAGGTATGGATATAGTTCATGTGCATGAAGTGGGATAACTTTGGATGCAATTTATCAATAAATATCTTTGTGAGATGTTTCTCTAGAGGTTGATATGATAGCCTCGTAGTGAGGTTCTTCCATCTTTGCAAATAATCAGCCAAGCTCTCACCTCCTTTCTTATTTGAGTTGCAAAGATCCAAGAGAGATAGTTTGTTCTTGATGTTATGCACATATTGTGCTATGAATATTTTGGATAATTCTACAAAGGTTGATACTAATCCATAAGGTATTTTTTAGAACCATTCAATGGTGGTTCCACCTAGGCTCTTGGGAAAGAGGTGCATGAGAAAATTATCATTGTAGGAAACCTCTTGACAAGCCATATATAATTCCTTGACATGGCTATCTAGATCTCCCTTCCCCCGATACTTATCAAACTTTGGATTCTTGAAATGTTTGGGGAAGGGAACTGTTGTGATAGATTTGTTGAAGGGATAAGGACAAACCTCCTCAAACTTAAAGGTTTTTCTCTTAGCCCCGACCTAAAGCTCCTTAAGAGCATTCTTAATTTCTTCAAATTTTGGGTTGACAAGCACTAGAGTGGGTACTCCCATTAGGAAAGGGTTAGACAAAGTAGGTTCATATGGATGATTATGAGGAGGATACTATGGGATTTTGTAAGGGGATTGTCCAGCTATGTAGGTAGACTAGAGCAGGTTTTGTAGTGGTGGTTGGGTAGGGTATTGTTGCTGGAGGGTAGATGTGTATTACTATGAGGGGTATGTTGGTGTGTGTTATTGTTATGGTATGGAAGGATACTGTTATTGGGTAGGAAAATATTGTTTTTGTGGAGGTGGTTGGTAGAATGGTTTGGGTTGTTGATGTGCTTGGATTTGGACTTGGCTGACATATGTGGGATGCATACCTACATTTTTGAGGGGTAGGATGGTTCCTTGGACATTGGATACATGTGGTGGTAGTGTGGGGTAATTGGTAAAATGGGAAGAGATCATTTTTTGTGATAGTGGTATGGTTTGAGGGATGACAGATGATGACATGACTAGGTAGTTGGTGAATGCAGGGATGGGTGTGGTTTAATGAGGAGGTGGGGGTGATTGTACTAAAAATTTGTGGGGTAATGGGATTGGAGATATGTGATTGCATTTGGATTCCTAATCTATGCATTTATGCTCGAGTAAGCCCCCAAGGAGAGCCTGACCTTGTAGTAAGTTGAGATGTGGGAATGATTGGGAATGTGGATGTGGCAATGGGTATTTGTGATATGAGTGGTTGGTTTTAAGGTCTTGTAGGTGGCATCCCTATTGTGTTAAAAAAAATTGGATTTCATAGTAGAGATGAAAGGTGGGAGAGAAATTTGCATGGAAGTTAAATGAGTAACGAGTGGATTGGGTGCTTGGGTGAAGGTTTTTTGGGTGGTAGATGAATATTCTTGCATTTCTCCTTGGAAAAGTGGAGCTTTGGGACATTAAAGGTGGAGGTTGTGCTTGTATGGATCCTTGTGTGTGTTGATCCCTAAGTTTTGTTGTCTTTTAGTGTCTATTACATAGTCATTTTCTAGGCAATGTTGGTCAGTCATCACTGTGACTAAGCCATCTTGTAAAGGCCAAATTATGTTTAGACTTATATTTTGTATAGTCATCGAGCAATAGTTAATGTCAAGCAAGTTAGAGGTCATCAAGTACTTCAGTAGTCACCAATAAGTTTATGCCAAGTTGTATAGAAGAGTCAGTGTCGAGCACCAATATATGAAGGATAGTAATTTCTAAGCATCAGAGACTTCATATGCCGAGAAAGCCAATTTCAACATATGTCTTTTTTATGGCACAAACACCAAGGTAAACCATTTTGGTTGAATTCTATGCAAGATTTAATATTTGTTGAGGGAATCAAGGAGTTGATTACACCTTGTATTTATAATCATTAATACCTATGTAATCTATGTAATCTATCAGAAAAAGGGAATGCTTAAGCGGCATAAGTAGAGAATCTAGATTGTTGATCTTGATCTAGGAGGTTGATAAGATATTGATATAAGATGAGATCCAAACCCTAAAATAGTGTATGTATGGATGGATGTGATGAAGGAGATCGCATGTACATAGAATATAGAAGTGTTTTGATATAGGTAGAGATTGGTAAGAATGATTGAGCGAGGCAATGAAGGATAGAATAGAGATATATTTGATTTTGATATCAAATAAGTAGTGGAAAGAGGAGATCTTTTATCATCATTTTCAATGAAAACCAAAGGATTAGGTACTGATACATTTTAATAGGTGAATCAAGTTAAATCTCTTAACAAAGTAGTCCTAATAGGCTTTCATAAATCTCTTAACTGATTGCTTACTTAGCTATAAGTTTCAAATCCTTTAATCAAGGTAGATTATCTTAATCTGTAAGCTCTTAATAGGGTAGACCCCTCACAGGGTAGATCATCTGAAGTTATCAAACATTGTATCCCTAAAAGGAAAACTTTATATTGTATTAGTGAAGATTTATGGGTGTCATCCCGACCCCAGTTTTACCTTTCAAGGGTTTCTTGGTAACCAAAATTTATGTGTTATGTGTTTCATTTGATGGTTGAAGTTATAATGTTAGATCTATTTCAGTATTGAAATTAATGTTTATGATATGCAAGTGAAATTTGTTTAAAGAAGTAAATAATTGAAGGTATCTAATTCACCCCCCTCTCAGTATCTCACTTCCTATATTAGATTTCCAACAATTGGTATCAAGCTTGGGTCTCTTAAAAGAAGTCTAATCACTTGTGAGTTAAGGTCTTGAAGATGGAGGTCTATAAGTTGGGAAAGATCATAGAGAATTAGAAGATTGACATTCATCTTGCATTACACTAGCTTGAAGCAGCCAGAGGAGAATTAAAGAAATCCCTAAGCAGGAGGAAAGAATTGGAAATTCAACTGAATGACACACAATATCAAGAAGAAGACACCAAAGGTCTATTTAACAATGGAAATTTCACTAAAAGTGATGCAATTATAGAAAACCTATTAGAAAGAAACAACATACTAAATGAAAATATCAGAAGTCTAAAGAGATAATAGGAAATTCAATCATTAAGACTATGTGAAGTAATTGAATAGAAAAAGACAGCTAAAGAAGACAAGACAATGGAAAAAGAAGACAAAAGAAAAATGTCTATAAGACTTGATGAAAGGACATGTGACATGAAAAGGATGAAAAAAAATCAATTGGACATGGTAAATCAATTTATACTTGCTAATCAAGAGTTGAGCAGAAAAGATATGGAAATCACAAATTTGAGATCAAAGAATAGTCAACTGAAGAATGAGTTGAGATCTAAAAAGGAACTCAATAAAAGGATGAACAAGCCAAATGAAGCTATGAAATACTTTGAAGAAATATTAAGGTCACGTAGAAGATTTTGTGACACTTTTGGACTTGGACATGATGAGCACCTATCATCCACTAAAGGAGAATCATCAAAGAATAGAGAAAAAAGGAATGCAAAGTCAAAGAGAAACAAACCTACATGCCATCATTGTGGAAATCTAGGACACACAAAAAACATCTACAGAAACAAGAATGGTAAGTCCAATCCTAAACCAAAGTTTAATGGAAATTGTTTTAAGTATAAGAAGCATGGACATCAAGCACATGAATGCAGGTCAAAGGTCGGTAATCCACCTGCTACACCTAGATTTCAAGGACATTGTTTTAACTGTCATAAATATAGTCATAAAGCACAAGAATGTAGATCCAAAGCTAAGTGGACATCTAATAAATAGATTAAAGCACCTAGGAAAGGCAACACATTCAATTGGTATTACAATACATGGTATAGTTGTCATTATTATGGAGAATATAGTCATATTAGAGAAAATTGTTTAAAGACACATTTTAGAGGTAAATCCAAGAGTTGGATGAGTGGAAGTTTGGTTTGTTACAAATGCCACAAGATTGATCACATAAAAAGAGACTATAGAGCACAAGAACCAAGTAATGAACAATTCAGAAACAAAGATATTGTTGTACAAATAAGGGGTCAAATGAACAAGATATAGAGAAAAAAAGAGGAAGAAAGTAGCAGTGGAGCCAATAAACCTGAGGTCACCCAATCCAATGGGCCAGGTGATCATACCACTTCTAACTAAGAAAAGAAGGTATGTAAGGAACTAAATTTTCTAGTTTCATATTTTACACCAATTCCTGACATTTGATATATTAAAGTCCATATTTGCATGAATTAAGATGCATTAGGATAGATTTGAGAAAATAGTTATATTGCATATTTGATTTTCAGCATCAGTATTTAAGTCCATAGTGACCAAGTCACTTAGTGTTTGTTGATCTCCTATAATAGTCGAGATGTCATATGTACCAAGCTAAACTAAATGGTAGTATTGATCGAGTTATGGTTTCAACCAAGTATAAGTACATGATAACCAAGTTGTCATGTGAAGGCTGAGACAGTTATATTCACCTACAAAGTGTACGAATCATTTAATGAAGCCCTAAAATTACCGTTTGAGTGTTAGAAAGTAAAGTCCACCAAGATAACTGAGAGGAAGGGGTGAATCAGTTATCAAATAATTATAAATTTTATCCACTTCAACAACATTAAACCATGTAAGCAATATAATTACCAACCATAGAAAGATATTCATACACAATGACACAATGACACAAGATATGTTGACTAGGGAAACTCTTGATCAAAGAGTAAAACCCAGTGGGAATGATGCCCACAAAATATGTGCTAATATGAATATTCCTTGTGAAAAGATGGACTCTGTTAGGAGTCTTATGAAATACATTTAGTACATATGAATCCCTGTTAGGAGATTTTGAATCACTGTTAAAAGATTCTAACCCTGTTAAGAGTTATGGAAAATAGAAGGACCCACTATCCAAACAGCTTCAATGTAATATCATTGAACACACTATCCAAATAATCTTTGTATTACTCAATAGAATAATATGTTACCTCTTCTCTGACTATGCCAAACCGCACTCACTATTACACCAAATCTCAATTTCAGATCTCTGTACTTCACATGTCTTCCTTCACAATTCACTTTCACATTTAGCTCTTTTCTTCACTTCATATTCATCCACTCCTCTACAATAGGGAAAAACATTCCTTCCTTTATACCACACTCAAGTAATTACAAATGAGTCGGCATACATTTACAAAATAAAAGTTTCCACATGCTACATCAAAATTACACAAAACTGTCAGCTTCCAAATACAATAATTCTTCACTTGTGCGACCTCAAAGTTTGCACTATCATCCACATCATTAAAAATGTGTCTTCAACTTCCCTTTAATTGTGCAAAACTAGATTCAATTCTGATTAGGAGATATCATCCGATTTCCACAAACTGCTACTTAGGAACACTACCTGAATACTGCTTCCACCAAAATGCTCATAACTTCCATGAATAAATGAATTACTATTTGCACTCTTAACCATAGACATATAACATATCAAAGAGTATATCCTCAACATTGCATAGCTCCAACTACAATATACCACGTGCGCTAATTCAAACTCTCTCTTCTTCTCTAAAAGTCTCTGGTAAATCACTGTGTTGACATCAATGACAATCATAGTCGTGAATGCAACAACAACTGTTACAGAATGGTTGCCAAACATTTAGCATTCATTCCTAAAAATCTCCCCCATTGGCATTGATGGCAACATAGATGAAAAAACATCCAATGTTCCAAAAATCCTATACTGCAACACTGCTGCTTCAAGTCCTCCTCATCAATCAAATCTTGCTTCATTTTCCTGTTCAGATAGTACAAATAGTTTTTTCATGTACACTTCTCCCCCATTGACATCAATGACAGAAATTTTATCATTATGTCAACAACAACTCAAATGTAAAAACACACTATTCTGAAAGTACATTCACTAGAGTCCTCATGACTTAGCTCAGATACACATACTCCCCCATACAGGAAGTACCAACATCCAGTCCAGAAGAAAGATAAGGCTCATGTACTACTAGATGGATGCAACCAACTACATCACTTCTTAAAAGTAGGCTGGGGCATAACCCCAAGCATACCTCTCAGATACTCAAATGTATCCTTAGGCAAAGGCTTTGTAAATATATCTTCTATCTGCTCCTTTGTACTTATGTACTCAAGTCCGACTTCCTTCTAAGCAACTTTCTCTCTTACAATATGATACTTAATCTCTATATGTTTCATCTTAGAATGTAATACAGGGTTCTTAGACATACTAACTATATTGGTGTTGTCACAATGTATGACAACAGGTTCAACAAACTTTATTGCAATATCCTTCAGCATTTGCTTCATCCAAATTATATGGTTACAATTGTTTGTTGCCGCTACATATTCTACTTCTGCTGTGCTTTGTGAGATACAATTATGCTTCTTGCTTAACTAAGAAATCAATCTTCCTCCAAGGAAAAATGCTCCACCACTGGTGCTTTTATTATCATCAACATTGCCTCCCCAATCAGCATTTTTATATGCACATAGGGTAAAATCATCAAATTTTTCATACCACAATCCATAGTCCATTGTGCCTCTTAAATATCTCAGTATCCTCTTTACTGCTACATAATGTGATTCTCTAGGTTTAGCTTGAAATCTTGCTACAATTCCAACTGAATGTGCTATATCAAGTCTTGTATGATTCAAATACTACAATCCTCCAATCATAGATCTGTATTTCTTCTGTTCAACTATCGATGTTTCATCTATGCTAGATAATTTATGTCCAGTTACCATAGGTGTTCCAACTGGTTTACAATTCTCCATTCCAAATCTTTTCAATAAGTCATTCAGGTACTTTTTCTAACTTACAAAGATACCATCATTGTTATGTGTTATCTATAATCCCAAAAAGTATTTCATTTCACCAATCATACTCATTTCAAATTTAGTCTTCATTTCATCAACAAATTTGTCACTAGCTTCATCTTCTCCTGCAAAAATAATGTCATCAACAAAAATAACTATAACCAACAAACCATTTTCAATTTCTTTTGTGTACAGATTGCTATCAGCTATTCCTTTTGTAAATCTCAACTTTAACAAATACTTGTCCAATCTTGCATACCAAGTTCTAGGTGCTTGTTTTACTCCATATAAAGCTTTCTTCAGTTTACATACCATGTCTCCTTCTTGAGTCAAAGGAAAACCTTCAGGCTTCTCAATGTAAACTTCTTCTTCCAATTATTCATTTGGAAATGCTAACTTCACATCCATCTGATATACTTTGAATTTCTTGTAAGCTACATAAACCAAAAACATTCTCACTGCTTTAATTCTTGTAATAGGTGCAAAGGTTTCTTCATATTCAATTCCTTCTTGCTGTGAGTATCCCTTACATACCAATATTTCTTTTTTTCTTACTACTTCGCCTTATTCATTCATCTTATTTTTGAATACCCATTTAGTTCCAATAACATTCTTGTCTTTAGGTCTAGGGACCAATTCCCATGTCTTGTTCTTTTCAATCTGATCTAGTTCTTCTTTCATAGCATTAGTCCAACTTTCATCTTCACAAGCTTCACTAGTAGTTTTAGGTTAAATTTGAGAAATCAAACATAACTATTCTTGTACCTTATTCTGAGTTAGAACTCCTCTTTTGATGCTTCCAATAATTTGTCCAATAGGATAATTTCTTGATAAACTCTTATTAGGTGTCACTGTCTCAGTTCTCACTTCAGGTTTAGGTTCTTCAATGACTTCATTATGGCTTTCATTCAACAAATCACTGTCAGTCTCATAAAATAATTTAGTAGATCTAGTGTTAGGTTTAGGATGAGCTTCTTCATCTTATTCATAATCAAGCATTCTTTCTTGAATTTTGAACTTTTCATCAACTTTAACATTTGCGCTTTCAACAATAGTCTTAGTTATTTTATTGTAACAACTATAGGCTTTTCTTTTCAAAGGATATCTAAGAAATATACCTTCATCACTTCTAGGATCAAACTTTCCAATATCATCATCTCTCTTTAGATAACATTTTCTTCCAAAGATTCTAAAATACTTAACTGAGGGTGTGATGTAGGAGCATCCTGGGTGTAAGAGCAATCTTGCATCACCCAAAAATATTTCTATTTTTGAATTCAATAAGGGCTATCTTGTGTAGAGCTACTATTTATGGAAACTTTCTATTTTTGGTAAGTTGGTCATACGATCTCGGAATGTTCTAATTTCACAGGTGGAGGTTCATCTCAATTGTATCAGCCTGCCGGTAAAGTTTCATGGCTAGATCAGGTCTAGTTTTGAAGATATTGAAGATTTTCGGTATTGGCAGCAGGGTACAGAAACTTTGAACTCAGTTTTGAAGGCTTTGGAGGCCTCGGATGAGGTCAAAAATTTGGGTGACAAGCACTTGCGCAAGTCAAACCTATAGAGTGCTTCGTGGCATTTTTGAAATGGGGTTATAATAGTCAATCAGGTCAACTAATGATGACTTATGGTCTCCGGAAGTCGAGCCACCTGAAATGGCAGAAAATAATTTTCCTTCAAAAATATTGTTCGGGTTTCGAAAGTTATTTTGAGCTGACTTTGATGTAATAAATTAAAAAAATAAAATAATTCTAAGTTTGGTCGGCCCTTAGGGCTAAATTTCTGGAACCTTCTCGAGTGGTGGAAATTGCCTATATAAAGAAGGCCCGTAGTGTTGTCTAGGGCAGTTCTAGGTAGATTTGGGTAATGATTCAAGGCTTTTTCCTACAGAATATTGTAAGGGAATGCCCATGTGGCTTTTCATATTGTAATTCTGAAAGTTTGTAATTCCACATTTGTGGAGATAATAAGAAGCCAATTTTTTGTTCTTGCATATTGTTGTTGTTTCTCTATTTCTGTTATGTGTTTATGGTATTAAGGGGAGCACCCTTCATCAGGGTGCATGTCCAAATCACAATTCATAGGGTGTCTTGTCTGTGTCTGCTTTGATTTGTAGTCTATTCATTGTATACACTATTGTGTTCAATGCTTCTCTCCAGAATATCTTCGCCAAATCATTCTCAAATAACATAGCTCTTGCTACTTCAGTCATTGATCTATTTCTTCTTTCTGCAATACCATTTTGTTCAGGTGTTCTAGGGGCTGAGAACTATCTCTTAATGCCATTTTCTTCACAAAAGGTGTTAAACTCTCTAGAAGTAAATTCTCCACCTCTATCAGATCTCAAACATTTAATCTCCATTCCAGATTCATTCTCAACTTTATTCTTAACAATCTTAAACTTATCAAATCCTTCAGAATTTTCTTTAAGAAATGCAATCCACATCATTCTTTTAAAATCATCAACAAGAATCATAAAATATATTTCTCCATAGAATCCTCTAGTCATGGTAGGACCGCTCAAATCTGTATGAATAATTTCCAGCTTTTTTGCAGATGTAAACTTCTTACTAGGAAAAGAACTTCTCTTCTATTTAACCATCACACATTCTTTGCAAATCATGTTAGTAGGCTTCATAATTTTAGGTAAATCTCTTACTGCAAGTGTAGTACTTACATTCACAATATTGTGAAAGTTTATATGACAAAACCTTCTATGCCATAACCAACTATCATCAATTTTAGTAATCAAACATGTCATCTTAGTAGGATTCAACTGAAATACATTACCTCTGGTTGTAAATCTAGTTCCAATCAAATTTCCATCTTTATCCTTTATCACACAAGTTTTCTTACTAAATGAAACTTGATATCCCTTATCAACTAACTATCCAACACTCAAAATATTATGTTTCAATCCATCCACAAAATAAACATCATCAGTATTAGTCTTTCCATCAAGAGTAATAGATCCTATACCTTTAATCAAGCAAGGTGCATTATTTCCAACTCTAACAACTCCTCCATCATATTCATTAAACTTTATGAACTTTTTCATGTCTCCAGTCATATGATGTGAATAACCACTGTCTATAATCCAATCAGCTTTCTTTTCAACTTGAGAAACTAAGGCTTTTTCTTCCTTAACATCAGTTTCAAGATTCTCTTCTTTAATTTCTACAAATCCTATGTCATCATTATTCTCAGTATCACTTTCACTTAGAGTTCTCTCTATACTAGCTTCAAGATCTTCATCATTAGCATAATAACATTCCTTAAATCTTCTAGATTTGAAATTATTTCTGTACTTTTTAACTCTCTTAGGACATTTAGATGCAAAATGACCATATTCTTGACAAGTCTAACATTTAAAAATTTTCTTACCGTCTGGTTCTCTCTTCACAAGAAAGGAAATACCTTCTCCAATCTTCTTGTCTTCTTCATTTCTAGATCTGTTGCTACTAGCATAATCTCCGCTCACACTTATACTTCTTGACAAAGTAGGGAGAACACTAAGAGCACTGAATGTTGTCTCCATTCTAGGTAAGTCTCTTGATAACCTCAGGTTCATTTCTGTTGGTTCCAATCTTCCAAGGAGAGTCTCTCTTGTAAAGTTTGTAGTACAAGGTATAACTTGTTCAATCATCTATGTTGTCTACTTAAATACAGGAGTCAATGTTCTCAGAATTTTCCATATCACTTCATTCTTTGTCTTTGTTCCTCCACAAGATTTTATACCTGTAACAATTTCTGACATTCTACCAATATAGCTTCTAACAAATTCATCTTCCAACATTCTTATATCTTCAAAGGCACATATCCAATTATGCAATCTAACTCTTTTTTCATGTTCATCACCTTCAAAAGTAGAGTGTAACACATGCTAAATTTCATGAGATTTTTTCAAACATTTACCTAACTGTACTCATTCTCTGAAAGGGCTGTCAAAAGTGCTTCTCTTGCAAGTATGTTACACATGAATAGATCTCTCTCATTAGCAATACATGTTTCAAGATTGTCCTCTTCAATTATAGTCTTATCATTCTTTTTAATCAACCAATAACCTAGTCCTAAACACAGTAGGTGTGTCTTTATCTTTTCTTTCCAACAGTCAAAATTTACTCCATCAAACGTAGGGCTTTCTTTCCTGAAATTTTCCATGGATCTCGTTAAGCTATTAAACTCCTTTTTCAAGGACCTGCTGCTCTGATACCAATTGTTAGAAAGTAAAGTCCACCAAGATAACTAAGAGGGGGGGTGAAATAGTTATCAGATAATTATAACTTTTATCAATTTCAATAGCATTAAACCATGTAAGCAATATAATTACCAACCATAGAAAGATATTCATACACAATAACACAATGACACAAGATATATTGACTAGGGAACCTCTTGATCAAAGAGTAAACCCCAGTGGGAATGATGCCCAAAAAAGATGCACTAATATGAAATTCCTTGTGAAAGGATGGACTCTGTTAGGAGTCTTATGAAATACATTCAGTACATATGAATCTCTGTTAGGATATTTTGAATCCCTGTTAAAAAATTCTAACCCTGATAAGAGTTATGGAAGATAGAAGGACCCACTACCCAAATAGCTTCAGGGTAAGATCACTAAACACTCTATCCAAATAATCTATGTATTACTCAATAGAATAATATGTTACCTCTTCTCTGACTGTGCCAAACCGCACTCACTATTACACCAGATCTCAATTTCAGATCTATGTACTTCGCATGTCTTCCTTCACAATTCGCTTCCACATTTAGCTCTTTTCTTCACTTCATATTCATCCACTCCTCTACAAAAAGGAAAAATATTTTGTCCTTTATACTACACTCAATTAATTACAAATGAGTCAGCATACAATTACAAAATAAAATTTTCCACACACTACATCAAAATTACACAAAACTGTCGGCTTTCAAATACAATAATTCTTCACTCGTGTGACCTCAAAGTTTGTGTTTTCATCCACATCACTAACAATGTGTCTTCAACTTCCCTTTAACTGTGCAAAACCAGATTCCATCTCGAATAGCAGATATCATCCGATTTTCACAAACCGCTAATTAGGAACACTGCCTAAATACTGCTTCCACCAAAATGCTCATAACTTCCATGAATAAATGATTTACTATCTGCGCTCTTAACCATAGACATATAATGTATCAAATACTATATCCTCAACATCGCATAGCTCCAACTACAATATCCCATGTGCGCTAATTCAAACTTTGTCTGCTTCTCTGCAAGTCTCCGGTAAATCACTGTCTTGACATCAATGACAATCATAGTCATGAATGCAACAACTATTACAGAATGGCTGCCAAACATTTAGCATTCATTCCTAACATTGAGTCTATAAAGTGAAAAATTACCATTCATTCTCATTTCACCCAACAATTTGAGAACTCATAAAGTGATTTTAAGCGACAGAGAAGAGATATTTGTGATAAGCTACGTTTGTGAAGATCTTTGCAATGTGTCGTCAGAAAACATCATGAAGGACTATTGAAACAAGGTATTATTGAGTAACTTGAACTTGTAATTTGAACCCTAAATTTAGAGATATGGCATCTACTTCATCTATAGTAGCTAAGAAACAAGGAAAATAAGTTTTGAATGTTCAACTTGTGAGGAGTGATGCATGTCAACCACCTAAACTTCAAGTTGTTCTAGAAAGTGTGGTAAAGGGAGATCTCATGGGAGCCTTGTCATCAATTCCATTAAGGGTTTTTATGATACATGATGTGTGCTCATGTTATATGTGTAAAATTGGAGAGATTGGTGATTATGAGTTGAGGGAGGCATACAACAATCTATGTATCAACGGAGTATTGAAGGAAGAACATCAACATGTTGCCAAGAAAGGGTTAGTCCATGCCCTAGATTTCCCACATAATTTCAAGGTTGAATGGATTAAGATCATCTTGAGTAGATTTCATGACATAAAAATTTGGCTGGAAAATGGGTCGGTCAAGATCACAAAGGAAATGATTCACCGATTCATCGGCTATCCAAGTCTTACCAGGAAGAAAATAATGAGATGCCAGAGTAAAGAGGTAATTCAAACAAACACTCGGGTAGTTTGGAATAGGAGAGGAATGACAATATCCATGATTACAAATCTAGAAATAGATTTTGAAGTGAGAGTGATTGCTCACAAATTTTATCAGTCAAGCAGGTTAGATAGTGTTCCCTACATTGCAATCGATCAAGCATGGAAGATGGTAAAGAAATATCATACTTATGATCTTGTCGAGTTGTAGTTGACCTAGCTTTCTAAGAACCAAACTTCAATTAGGAAGGCCAATAATTATATGTAAGTTCATTTCCCTAATCATTTGTTTATTCTTCTATGTGCAAAATAGTTTTCCTACCATAGGAGATGTTGTATGGAGTAAGGACCGACCAGTAACCCAACAAATCAATGATATCATTCATCATTTAGGAGATAATTTTGATAGTGTTATGGAAAGCTACTTTATGGGATTCAAGAAAAATATGAGAAAGAGGAGTAGAATTCATGTATCCCTAGTAGATAAGCACTACAATGACATATTCTTTCTAGTGGATACCGACCATACCTATGTTCAAGTTGCTATGCCTAGGTTAGCATGGCTAAGGCCATTACCTTATGAGGTGAATGTAGATGAAACATTAATAGCAATAACCTCTTTATTAGTAGAGGATATTAACAGGAAAGGTAAACCTTTTGGAAAATATGAAGAAGCCAAATCCAAAATAACTATGGGGTTAAAGTCTGCAACCCTTGAGAGAAAGAGAAAGAAAATAGTCAAGAACCTAGAAAAGATGCTATGAGAAGGTGAAGAGGAAAATGCACCTCTTGAAATAACACAAGGTTTGGGAGAGGATAAATCTAGAGAGTCTGAAGAAGGTGGTGAGGAGGAAACTAAAATTTTAAGGAAGGGCAAGGAGGTCTCAGTTGTAGAGCTGAGTAGAAGGAAGTTGCAAAAACTAAAGCCCACTCCTCCTACAACACTTAGACCAAGAACCAGGGAATCTTTTAATGCCATAGTTGTTGAGCCCCTAGAGAAAGACACTAGGAAAGAAAATAGAAAGGGAAGGGTTAGGTAAAATAAAACAAGTTCAAACCAAAGTTGTGTCGAGTCATCCCAGGTAGAAACTGAGAAGGAAGTTAGTCTTGGAGAAGGATGATGATGATGAAGACAAGACAGATATAGATGATAATACAAATATGAAAGTGGCATCACATAGACGTCTAATGACTATGGATGAAATATTCCGCAATATCAAAAGCATTATTGGATTAGTAGGTTTCAAGTTTATTAAATTTGAAAAACTAAGTAATGATGACAAAGAAAAAGTTGAAGAGGCTATGCTAGAAATGTTATGCACTTTTAAGATGACACCTCTACAGATTGGGAATCTCATCCCTAAGAACTTTATAATAGAATTGATCAGAAATGGCAGTATGCCATCATGATAGAAAATAAGATAAGGGAAAGTACATTATCTCAAATCATGCCTAATTTATCACCACAACAAATAAACGCCTATATGGAGTAGTATAGAAATAGGTTTGTACCTAAGTTTAGGGACTATTCCATTTTGAAACATAAGGTTGAAGAATTTTTTGAGAAAAGAAAAAGGTTGTGAAAAATCATCTTTGGGTTATTAATTGAAAAGAGTGCACAACAAGAAGAAACTTTCAGCCAAGTGGAACTAGATAATAAGGAAGACATTAATGAGCCTCAAAATCTAGAAGAAGAAGGATGGAAGGTAGAAGTGAGTGCATCACAGGATGTGATCACCATTAAAGATATCCCTAAGGATACACAAGTTAATAAAAATAAATTGATTGAGGAAGAAATAAAGATTGAAATGTTAGAATTAGGAGAGATAGGTACTAAGAGGGGAGGGGTGAATCAGTGACTTCAAAAACTTTAGTTGCAAAACCTTTATGATCTATAACTGAATACTGTGATAACCGATCAAAATAACTTGAATCTAATTGCATAAATCAATCATCTAGTTAACTTAAGAAAGTAAAAAATATGAAATCAATATGACAATCACATAACACAAGTATTTTGGTAATGTAGAAACCCTTGTTAGAAGGTAAAAATTGCGGTGAGGATGACACCCACAAATTCTTCACTGCTACAGATAGAAAAGGTTTGCTTGTTAAGGCTACAAGTTTTGATCACTTCTAGTGATCTTACCCTGTTAGGAGTAACATATTAGATCAGCTAGATCTACCTAGTTATAGGATTTAACAACACTATATGAAGTGTGTACTCAGTTAAGAGATTTATACAAAGACTGTTAAGTCTACTCTGTTAAGAGATTTATCAAAACTCTATCACAATTGTTAGAAAGTAATAGGTAAACTATCTGCTACTTGACAACTCAATTGTCTAAAATAGATCTATAAGTTCTTATCAAAATATCACCTTATCGGTGATGATTCTCTACTCTGATCTATTCGGTAGCCTTGTCTAATTCTGCTCAATCTGAAAACCTCTGTACTCTGTTCTGCTTGGTAAACTAATTGTCTTGAAGATAGGCAATTTCTTCAAGTGCTCCATAATTCATATATATCAGTTCAACAACCCCATAAAATGGTGTGAACATATACAATATATAGTGTTCTATTTTGCCACTTAAACAAAATTAGGTTACAAAAATAATCATAACCCTAAGATCTATGGTGCAAAATAACCTAGATCAACTAATACAAATAAGATAATCATTGCATTTAATGAATATCTTTTACAATAAATGCTCCTCAATCTTGGTAAACCATTTTACAATTTGTTATAGCCGTTTGCATAGAATAATGTGTCATTTCTGATTACTATGTCATTTTCTGTGATCATCAGTAAACACTGTATAATCTGCTGGGTGTTTACTGACCGTCGGTGTCGGTGTCGTTGGTGCTCAGTTAACTGTGTGATGCTCGGTGTAAGGCTTTACTGACTGCTCTATCTTACTTCTAGTTACCGACTGTCTCAATGTAAATAACTGATCAACCTGTTTACTATCCTTTGATACTAATGACAACCTTAAGATTCTTAATAGATATTAACAATCTCCACCTTTGGCATTAGTATCAAAATTTAATAATGTATATAGACAAAATGTTTCTATATATACCTTATATCTCCACCATATACATATCCACAACAAAAAACTTCTAAGTACAAAAGTACTCCCCCTCGGTGCATGCTCCTGGTATTATGTAATGTGTATACACCCTAAAATGGTCACCTAGACTTTGGGCCCCATTTCTGCAATTTATCAAATCCCTAAATCAATATTTTTAAATATCAACAATATCAATTATATCAATTTCCTTGATCAAATCATAATCAATTCAATATTTCCTAAGGTTTGAGCCTTATTTAATTTAAAAGAGAAAAAAATAAAAAATTTATTTAATTAAGAGAACATGCTCCCTTTTAATTAATTAATAAATCCCTTTTAATTAATTAAAAATCTCTTTTAATTAAATAATAAAATCACTTTATCTTAAGCCTTTATTTAATTAAAAAGAATTTCCTCCCCTTTTATTTAAATAAAAAATCTCCACTTTTCCTCTTATCCTAAGTTGCACAAATAAAGCATTATTCTTATTTTATAAAAAGAGAAAAAATATTTTTTGTCTCATATGGACACTAAAGTCAACTTCTATTTTCCTATTGGAGGATATTTGTGCACAAGGAGCAAGCTTCTATTTTTCTCCATCGTTGATTAAGTCTTTTGCCTCTTAATCTCGATCGTCCATTAATTCTCATTCTCTATAAAAGAAGAGCTATTTTCTTCATTTTGCATACACTTGAATTTTATGCTATTGTTATGCTACAGGTTTTCTAAGTCATCTTGAAGCTTTTGGAGACATTCTTGCATCAAGTTTTGAAGATTTGGAGCATCATTGGCATTCATCTTGCATCTATATCACATCCTAGCTTGCATCATAGTTGAATCATCATGGTATCATTTCCTTTCATGTTTTCGATTAATCTCACATAATTTAATTAGAGGGTTTGTAACTCTTTAATTTCCATTTTCATAGCCTAATTTGCATACTTGCATGCTCATCTTAGATTAATTTTGCAATTGCATTGCATTCATTTGGATTTCATTGGAGATATTGGCATTGTTGCCCTTGTTTTTTATTTAGAATCTCTCATTGTGTGGTTGACTAGCAAGGTCATATGCTTCATAGCTCTGACTGAGAGCAAATCCATAATCTTGCAACTCCATGCATAGAGAGCTATGGATCGATTTGTGAAGGCTCATTCTTGAGTTTCCTTGCATGCAATAATTCATAGAAGTGTGACAATATTTTAGCACACATTTTTTGACACCCACCATGGGGCAACCCACCTCTTGCATATTGGTTTTGATTATTTTTGGAGCTAACCTTTGTGTAGATTTGTTTGGAGATGGAAAACCCTAGATTTGAAAGATTTGATCATATCTCCCAAATGGCTTGGTGTTTTGGTGTGAAAAAAATTTTTCAAGTTAGTGACATATCAAAAAAGCTCCAATAAAAAATTTAGAATTTTTTTAGGTATTCTCAATTTTTTATAATTTTTTCTTAATTTTTCATAAAAAAATAATTTTCAACGCAAATTAGCATATTTTTCTAAAATTTTTATAGTTTTGGAAAGCTCTTCTAATTTCACAGGGGGTCCATTCTTTGTGATTTGAATTTAGAGGTCATATCATAACTCAAATAATTGATTTACAAAAATCGGTTTGGTAAAATGGGTCTCTAGGGCACAAATGAAGAGATTTTTCTAAAAATTTTACTTTTTTGGAAATCTCTCTATTTTTTAGTAGGGGTCTTTGTTTTTCATTTCTATTTTTTTGGCCGAAATCATATCAAAAAAATCAGATCTTGTTGACTAAGTCAAATGCAAAAAAAATAAAAAATTGTGATGGGTATGCACTTATTTTTCATTATTCAATGCATGATATGAGTTATCATTTGAATTAGTTGCTGGTTATCATTGCTCCTAAAAATTAATTTTCAGATCTAACCCTAGGGTTTGCATAAGTTGGATATACATTGCATATCTTGTTTTCTTGTCTTGTTCATTTGAAGGTTCATAGCTTGCTTTCATGGAAAATGCTCAAAACAAACAAAAAAAAGGTAAAATCTACTAAGCGAGTTGTGTTGGATTTGAGGTATTTTGTTACATCCCTACAACATTTAGATTTTGAGATTAAAAATGAATCTCTCATGTGTTTGGCTTGAGTGTTTACATGCTTTCATAGAACACATTTCAATTGATGCTCTTAATGGAAAATGAATGAACATAGATTTGCTTTCATACAAGTTTGTGTAAGTGAATGCTTTTGTTTAAACCGTAAGTAATTCTTGGTTCCAATATCAAATATTTCATTGAGTGATTGAGGGCATGGATTCATTCCTTGTTTACATAGGGAGTTAAATGCACCACTTTGTGGACTCACTCTATGTTTGCTTGGAAATTTAAATATTTCATTGATTCAACCCTTTGTCATTTGTGAGTAGCATTGATAAGTAACTTTAGATTACTTTTGATTGGTCTTGTTAGCTAAATTGGGTGTTGGACTCACTTATTTCTAATCGCCCCTCATTACCACCCTTTGGATGCAAAGTCAACATTCATACATAGGGGAGGGGTTTACTTGAAAAGAGCGTTAAGTGTTCCACAAAGTTTCCTCCTTTTTATGCTTTCTTGATCTCATTAGTTTTCTAAAGTGTGGAATCGCTTTGAGTTTGTGTGAGGAGTTAAATGTTCCACTTTTGGACTCACTTTGAGTTTGTGTGAGGAGTTAAATGCACCACTTTGTGGACTCACTTCACATTTACTTGAAGGGTTAAATGTACCACCTTTAGTGCTTTTGAATACTTTTGATAGAAAATTGCTTACTTTTTATTTTTAGAAGGTTTACTTGAGGACATGTCACCTCAAGGGATGACCTTAACTCCTTTGTTTCGATGGAGTATAAATAGCGGGTGGTGAATTGAAAGACACCTCTCTTGGGAATTGAGTTTGATATCACTCTTGGCTAAGCCTCAAATAACTTTATACCTTTGAAAAGTGAAGGAGGAGATTTGAGTTACCGTCTCCCCCAGACTGTGTGATTTTAAATTTTTCTCATCTACAGATTTGGGCCTCATGTACCTTGTGTATATCGAGGACTCCTCTTAGAAATCCATGTGTATCCTTGTAGACAGCTTGTTAAGGTGTTGTTGTGTTTTATGTGCCTGCTAAAATATTTTCAAGAACATACACAAGTAGAATCTTTAAGGAGTAGAATACTAAGTCACTATCTCTGTTCATGTGCAAGGTTTCTTTGTCCCTTGCCCATTGCTTGAAGACTGTTTGCTTAAACTCCCTAATTGTTGTTCTATGTGCTTGATCATCATTGTGAAATCTTTTGAAAGATCTAATTGGAATATTGAAACTGAGTTCCATCCTGCTGTAGTGAGTTCTCCTTAGAAGCTTGGTCTTCCTTGGTCAGTCCAAGTCAGATCTTAGGTGTTGTCATGTTGCTCAACATCTCAATGAATGTTATGGTATCAATTGCATAAGATGAATCTTAGTCTTCTTCTTTCTTCTCCATTTCCCATGTTCTTCTAAAGTCTTATATTCCCATGGGAAATTCTTCTTCCTCTTCTTCTTGATTCTTTTCCTCTTATTATCTAGTCTATTTTCTTCTATTTTATCTCTTATGTTGCTCCTATGCTTGATTCTTCTTCTTCTAGAACCATGAATCTCAAATATCTAGTTTTGGAACATTTATTAAGAATAGATGATCTTGAGCTTATTGACATATTAAAAAAGTGTTGTTCCTCCAAAATTTTCATGAGTAACGAATTTATGATAAAAATAAAAGAAAAATCAATTAAATTAGACGCCTTTGCTAGAATCATACTCATGATCTCATCCAAATATTTTTCATCTTTTAAATCTTCTCATCATTCCTCACATTCTAAATCTTATCATGATTCTTCTAAACATTATTCACATTCTTCATCTTCTAAATCTTATCACAATTCTTCTAAACACTATTCACATTCTTCATCTTCCAAATCTTATCATGACTCTTGTAAACATTATTTGAATTCCTCATTATTCAAGTCCTCTTCCTACACTAAGTCTTCAATTTCCTCTTCTTCACGATCTCATTCTTCTTCTACTTCTTCAAAGAGTCTTACTTCTCTTCACAAGACATACCATAATGAGCAACATGATAGTCCTTATGATACCTCTTCCATGAAGAGTGATGCACCCACCTATGATGACTATGATGACTATGATGATGGACAATGTAGTGATACCTATGACACCTCTATTCCTAAGAGTCCTCCTAGTCATGTCCTTGTGCTTATTGGAAATGGGTCCTCATATTGGAAAGATCGTGATGGTGATCCGTATGATTCAGATTTTGAAAGAAACTTTGATGAGTTTTGTGAACAATACCTTGATTATAATCTAGCTACTACTGTTGAGGAATATAAAATGCACTGTGCTGATTTGAAACATAAATATTATAAGAATCCTTCCTCTAGGAACTCTCATGCTGAAAATAAAGATGACACTCTCAAGAAAGATCATGTTAATGTTGAACTTTTATCTTGTGATGGTTCCCTTCCGTCCGCTACTTCCTCCAATACCAATACATTTCCTCAAGCTTCCGATTCTTCCAAATCTTTCACAAATCCTTTGTCCAATAAAGATCCTAATACTTTTCATGCAATTCCCTATAGTTATCCTCAAGGGCTACCTCTTAAAAAAACTCAAGCTAACCTTCACTTGGCTACGAATACTTTCAATAATGCTAAACCTGAAGAGCCTAAGTCTTCATGCATTATAATTCCTACTTCAGTTAGTCCTTCACCATCTCTTCCAAAGTCTTCCATATAATCCCAACCTGCTTTCTTGTCCTTAGAAGTGGCTCCATGTCAAGAGGACTCTAAAAATAAAGAAAATAATGTAAAGAAAGATCAAGATCAAGAACCATCCATGTCATCCAATTCTTTTCATGATGTCTCTTATTCATTTCATGGTTCTTTTGATCCTTTACGCCCTTTCTCATTCATTCCACCATGTCTTAAGTCTTCTCCTAAGCAAGATCAAGCTACTACTTACACCATTGAGCTTATTGAGAATCAAAATAACCTTACTACACTTGCACTTTCCAAAGATGATACTTCTATTAAGGTTATTAAAAATAGTGTTGTTACTTCCAATGTTAAGCCTATTGAAAATCAAGAAAAAAATTATACGCTTATGCTATCCAAAGCTCCTTGTCAACATCGAAGTCTTCCATCTTCTTGTTCTACCACTCCATGTTCACTTTCACTTTCTACTCTTCCTAAGTCTTTTCAAGCTTTGAACAATCCTATCAAAGAAGTTTCTCCCATTCAAGATGTTCATGATCCTATTGCAAATCCTAATGCTCACTCTAAAGATGCTGATGTCCTTGGTTGTCATATAGATGTTGATGAGCTTATTGATTATCCTTGTATATCTTCCACATCCATCCTTGGACCTCCTCCACCAATACTAAGGACTTCATGTCTTCCTTCCATCTTGGGTCCTTATGTCCCTTCACTTTCCCCTCCTAATTCTCCTAATTTTTCATCCATCTTGGGTCCTTACATCCCTCCATCTCCTATCTTTCCTCAAGATCAACATAGATGCATACCCTTAAATCTTTTTCATCCATCCACCCATCTAAACCATTCATATTCTCCTCCTTTCACAAGTCCCAAGTCTTTTAGAAGTAACTTGAATGTTCAATACAAGAAAAATAAGAAATACAAGAATCCATCAAAAAAAGAAGATCACCATGTCTCTTCTAATCGACATGGAGGTATAAAGCCAAAAGAGATATCTAAGAAGAAAACTACAAGACAAGTATGGGTTCCAAAATCCATCATTCAAGATATTCTCTCTAAATCATCAAAAGGAAATAAAAATTCTAAGGCTATATGGATTCCAAAGTCTCTCTTGAAAGATTCTAATATTGAACAAAAAGTGAAGTTGACATTCAAGCTTCCAAAGGCTTCCACTTCATCTTTTTTCAAAAATATTCTTCCATTCCATGCGCCTAAACTTCAACCTCTGCTAAACATTCACCATATTCATTCATGTATTCCTTCATTCATATTTCCTCCATCTTCTCACCACCCTTCAAGGTATGTGTTGACATTGATCTTGCCTTCCTTCTCATCTACCCTTTCACAATCCTTCCATTCATTATCCTTCTACCTTCTATCCTTTTGCCTCATTTTCTTATTCCTCCTATCTTCCAACCTCACTCGCTTTACATAAAACCTTATCCTCTATTTTTTTCTTCCATCATCCTTTCCTTGTCAGCATCTTTGAGCATATGATTTTGAATCCTTGGCATATCATGGTTTATCCTTTCAAGGAGCATTATCTAAAAAGCTTGCCTTCTTCCAAAAAAATAAAAAAAAATTTTAAAAAATAGAAAAATTGAAAAATGAAAAAAAAAAAAATGAAAAAATTGAAAATGTACCTTGGTGGAAACCTGGAAATAGGTGTCTTGGTAGCAAAAGTAAAGAGAAATAAATTCATCCTATGGTGAAAACCACTCCCTTGTGGTGCCTTGGATAAGTATCGTGATGAAAACCTGGTAATCAGGCATCATGTGTAGTTCTTCTACATGTTTCATCCATTCCATTCCATCTTTGATCTTGATAATGTTGAACTATACACAAAAATTTGGCTATCTTGTGAGCTATCTTACGATGATCTTGCTTTCATTCCATTCATGTTTAGCCTTCATATTTATTTTCCTCCATTCATTCTAGTCTTTCACTATCCTCTGTCCCTTTGGTCTTGATCTAATAAAAAAGAGTAAAACATGATGTTATGAAGCCTCTTGATATGTCTACTCCTTTGGACTACATCCTTTCCTTCTTTTTCATTACACCTCTGTGACTTATCCTATGTTGGTCTTTCATTGCTTGTCCAAATGTGCTTTACATGACAATTTTTCCCTAGCTTGGGTACTCTTGAGGAGTTTTCCCTTGAGGATTTCTTCCCTTCATTCTCTTGTCTTCCATCTCTTCCACCAGCTTGCTAATCCCTCTTATCCCTCACCTCGTCACATTTTGGGACTACATGATGTGATCTTGCTTGGGAGTTTGATGCCCATTCTGTCTGGGGGCATCCTTTGTACATATTTTATGATCCTGAAAAAAATACCAAAAAAATTGATATATGATGCTGAAAAAATCTTAAAAAGCATAAAAAGTCCTAAAAAAATACAAAAAAATCATAAAATTCAAAAATTTAAAAAAAAAATAGAAAAAGTGCCTTGGTGAAAACCTGGAAACAAGCGCCTTGGTAGAAAAAATACAAAAAAAATTGAAAAATAAAAAAAATCTCCGAGTGGTGAAAACCTGGAAACAGGCGCTACTTGAGGCCTTTGCACTCCTATTTGTTAGCATGCATCCTCAACACTGAGCCTTTCTCCATCATGTCTTGACCTTATTTGGCGTAGTCTGGAATTGGTCTTTATCTTTGTTTAGGGGGCATAACTGTTAGCATAGGTCCTTTGGGTGCATTTGTCTCTTGGGGCATTCCACTACAGGTTTTTTTCAACACCACCCCAAACAATGTTTTTCAACACTACCCTTGCGTCGAGTGTTTCTTAACGCTTATCAGATGTCTTACCCAACAGTCTAGTATGATGTGATATTTCTCATTGGTAGATGTGATAACTAGAGTCTGACTCTATGACCAACACACATGCACTTAAACAATCAACTCAATTGAGATATGTTGACTTTATTTTTCTTTGTGTGTTGTTTATGAGGATTTCTTTGATGAGTGGTCTCTCCCTGAGAAATTTTTGATGATGCATAGCTAGAAGACTGAGGGTATGAGAACGTGTTTTCTTTCTTTACCTGTTTGTGGGTATATTTCGTTGATCCTAACTGTCATGAGCATTTATGCTAGTCCTACTTGACACTAGGGATTGACAAGGTATTATCCTTGACTATTTTGCGAGTGCATGCTTCTAGTTATCCTGACTTTCATGTGTCTTGATACAAGCATAATCTTGCCATATCAAACTTAGGTAATCTCACTGCATTAGTCATCTTGACCTCCATGTCTTTGATGCCTAGGTGGGATTTCCACATTTCTATCTGATAAAGATCATATTCATATCCACATAGTTATGCTAGTGTGCATTGTATGATCTTATGGCGCTGCCAATAATGCTTGATGATGATAATTAGATGTCTATAGGCATTGTGACCTTGCAAGTCAACTACTTTCATAGTAGCTTGCATTCTTAGGTTCATCATAGTTTAGTTTCTGCATCTTGCATATGGAGAGAGCTCTTCTTTTTATCATCTACGGACTAGTTGGTCAACTGTGCTCATTTTCTGATTCTTCTTGATCATATCTTTCATTTATGGTCTTTCATATCACATCATTTTCTATTCATTTCAGGATTGAAACTGAAATCTACGTTCACATTGATCATCAAACTCACATTTCATTCTCTTATGTACAGTTGACTGACCTTTTGAGGCATAATTCTTTGATCTTTGATGGAATTTCTTCCTTTTCATGTCTTTCAAACTTCTAGTCTTCCATTCACCCCACTTCTTTTCTTCTAATTCATCACTGGGGCATGTTTTCACTTCCTAATGGTTATCCTGTTATCATTTATCTTCGATTGTGATTTCATTATGATTTGATCAACTCTTTATCAGTTTGTTGTTCCTCTCTACCTGATTTTGATTTCGATTCCGAGGGGGCAATACCTATTGGATTTTAATTATTGATTCCTTGATTTTCTTGATTCAGCTATCTTTTTGTGAGCTTTCGCTCAAGCTTGAGATTCTTATCTCTTATTTTGGATATGCTCCCAAATCAACCTCATGTCCAGAATCTTTTGTTTATGTTTTGTCCAGATGTGATCCCGAATTGACCTCACATCTGAGTTGTTTTGTGATCCCAAATAGATCTCACATTTCAACTTCATTCTTTGACTGCATGTGATCCCAAATCAATCTCATATTAGTCAAAGAGGGGCAAATGTATACACCCTAAAATGGTCGCCTAGACTTTGGGTCCCATTTCTGCAATTTATCAAATCCCTAAATCAATATTTTCAAATATCAACAATATCAATTATATCAATTTCCTTGATCAAATCATAATCAATTCAATATTTCCTAAGGTTTGAGCCTTATTTAATTTTAAAAAGAAAAAAATAAAAATCTTATTTAATTAAGAGAACATGTTCCCTTTTAATTAATTAATAAATCCCTTTTATTTAATAAAAAATCTCTTTTAATTAAATAATAAAATCACTTTATCCTAAGCTTTTATTTAATTAAAAGGAATTTCCTCCCCTTTTATTTAAATAAAAAATCTTCACTTTTCCTCTTATCCTAAGTTGCACAAATAAAGCATTATTCTTATTTTATAAAAAGAGAAAAAATATTTTTTGTCTCATATGGACACTAAAATCAACTCCTATTTTCCTATTGGAGGATATTTGTGCACAAGGATCAAGCTTCTATTTTTCTCCATCGGTGATTAAGTCTTTTGCCTCTTAATCTCGATCGTCCATTGATTCTCATTCTCTATAAAAGAAGATCTCTCTTCTTCATTTTGCATACACTTGAATTTTATGCTATTATTATGCTACAGGTTTTCTAAGTCATCTTGAAGCTTTTGGAGACATTCTTGCATCAAGTTTTGAAGATTTGGAGCATCATTGGCATTCATCTTGCATCTATATCACATCCTAGCTTGCATCATAGTTGAATCATCATGGTATCATTTCCTTTCATATTTTCAATTAATCTCACATAGTTTAATTAGAGGGTTTGTAACTCTTTAATTTCTATTTTCATAGCCTAATTTGCATACTTGCATGCTCATCTTAGATTAATATTGCATTGCATTGCATTCATTTGGATTTCATTGGAGATATTGGCATTGTTGCCCTTGTCTTTGAATCTCTCATTGTGTGGTTGACTAGCAAGGTCATATGCTTCATAGCTCTAACTGAGAGAAAATCCATAATCTTGCAACTCCATGCATAGAGAGCTATGGATCGATTTGTGAGAGCTCATTCTTGAGTTTCCTTGCATGCAATGATTCATAGAAGTGTGACAACATTTTAGCACACATAATGTACATATCAAAAATATACTATTTGGCATATACATGTTTTCCCCCTTTTTGATAATAATGTCAAATAGCCAAAAAGTATGTAATGTATACTTACATCTTATCAAAAATGTTCTGATGGGTTTTTTTCACAGACTCCAAGAGGTTTTCCCATTCCTCTTTCAAGTTGGTAAGAGAAATTTACTCAAGACCGACTTGTGCATGCATGTAAAAAATATTTTCCAACACCGAAATCTCTGGTGTTGCCACAAGTTGCTCAGCTTTGACAGTATGTGTTTCAAAAATCTTCAGGTAAGGAGTGAGTTCTTTATGTAACTATGTAACCTGATCGTTGATGTGTGCTTCTTATTTCCTTAATTCTACTATCAGCCGTCAGAGTTCCTGAACTCGGTTAATGTGTTTTAAGAAAGAAGTTGGCTCGGTGATAGCTGCTTGTGTACTCAACTTGATTTCTTCTTCTAAACTTTTGATCTTTTCACTGATTTCTATAGTGAAGATGTCTATAGTACAAATCTTTATTAGCAGTTGACAAATTATCTGGGTGATAGATTTTACCTCGTTAATGACCTCAGATAATTTCACCTTGTTTAGTGCCACTTCAGTGCTAATCCTTTATGCCAATTTGTTTTGAATCTTTGACTCTGCCCATTCTTCTATTCTTTTATCTGTATCTGTATCAGGGGCATTGATTTTGTCGGTGAGGGTGGCAAGTTGATCTAAAATGGGAGTATTCTCATCAATGTTTGTTTCTGGTACTATCTTTTGTAGAATATCCCTGACATCATTTAACACTTCTTTACGTTTCTATTCTTGCCTCAATTTTTCTTGTGCCACTTTCCTTGAACATAACTCCCCATACTAACTTAGTTCCTTAGGGCTTAGAGTTCTTGGGTCACATTCTGGTATAATGATAACTTCATCAATGGTGACTGGCCCTTTGGCTTTCTTCTTTTTCTTCTTCGGGGCTAGAGGTGACTTCTTTTCACTTACGACAATAGCTTTTTCTTCACTCCTCAGAGTATCCTTACCAGTTGACACTATATCATCCTTCTTCTACTCCTTGATAGATCGAGTGGGAGTCTCGATGGTAGTGTCAGGTGGGTTCACCTCAGTTGAATTGGTTTCTTCAGGTTCCTTTTGTTCTATAGACTGTGCCTCTAGTTTGACAGGCTCATTTGTATCTGTAGGTTGCTTGGGTGCTTGAATCTTAGTTGTATCTTTGGTTGGCTCAGGATGAGAGACATCGGGTTGTACTTGTGAAATTATTTCAACTGCCTCTGCAAGTATAGGTAGTTCACCCGGTAGAGATGTACACACATTGTCAATGTTTAATGCTTCATCTTTGTATTGTGTAATTATTACATCTTTGTCATCCTTATCATCAGGATCATCGTTAGTGATGTCCTCAATGAGTGCATCATCATCAGTTTTCTTTTGCAAGTGGATCTTAGCTTGATCCGGTGCATCTTGTGAAATTTTGATTTCTTCCTTTTGTTCGGTGATATCAATTACCTTGGTAACTGATATACTGGTGTCTTCTATTTTCTTTCCTTTATTATCATCAATGAAAATACTTTTACCTTTTGAACTGTGTCTCTTTTTAGACAATTTCAGGAATGCTAACTATTCAGCTTTCTCTTTTGCTTTCAAAATTGATGTCCATAGGGAGTCACATACGACATCCATATCATCTACATTCTCATCCATAATCTGCATAGCTCTATTCTTGACTAAAAATCTAGGTTGATACCTTGTCATGTATTCACTTACCTCAGCATAGCTAAAGTGTGTGGTTACACGGCCTAGAGATCATTCTCTTTGTCTTTTCTCTATTTCTAGTGCTATAGCCCATCTTTCACTTATTTTTTCATCAAGTTCCTTCAGCAATTGACATGCAAATTCCATTGGTACTCTCTTGAACTTGATCATCATTTGAACAATAGCATGTTCTATCTTTGTCTTATCCTCAATTGACATGTTAAATTTTCCTATGCCTGATCATTAAGATTTCCATTCTCAATAATATCTTCAATTATTTCTTCTATGGTACTATCCCTATTAAAAAATTGCTTAAATTGATCAAGGTCATTTTCAATGTCAGTCTCCTCTATATCTTCCTTAATCCTTATGTATTTCCTCTTTTTCTTAGGTGGTTCAGCTGCTTTCTTGTTCTTTCTCTTGATGTATTTCTTCGTCGATGTAGCTGCTCTTCTTTTTGCTACTTTTACTGCTTCTTATTTCTGCTCGGTTAATTGTACTGCAGTTGCTGATTGGGTCCTCATTCCTTTAGGTTCTGGTAGCTGAATATCTTGTTCATTAGTTGTGGATAGTTGAGTTTCTTCTTCATCATTGGTGGGAGGAACTGGTGTATTATCCTTTTCTTTGTTTGACTCAGTCTCCTCACTATCATAGGGTTTTTCAACCAACTATAACTGACCTTCAATTGCTTCATCAATTGGTGACTCCTTATGTGAGTCAGAGGTAGTTCCATATTTTGCTGTGAGATCCTTTTTCATTTTCTTTTCCCTTCTTGACATTTTACCAATCTCAATGTCAGTTGTGATTCTAGACTTAGCTTCCTCATACACTCCAAACCTACTGGCAATGATGTCTATCAATAATGCCAGTAATGCATTGATAGATTTCAGAGCGAAATCATGATTCATTTCATAACCCATTGGTGCTAGCCATTTTGTTCCTAGTTCTACTACCTTTATCATTGAGTGGTTTGTGCTTACCACAAAGCATATGTCATCTTCAAATTTGCTCACTGATTCTTTTGGAATTCTACTTCTTTATTTCATTCTTGTTTGAAATTCCTTGAAATATGCATGGAACTCCTTGCTTAGATTGTCTCCTAGACTTCTCATCATTTCACCGATTTGAGTAGTTATCGGTTTGTCTGATTGCCAGTTAACTTTTCCAATACCTGGTACATATTTTTGTAAATAGAGGAATGTACAGACAAGCAGTGATCCATACTTACATGTATTGGGCTTCTTTGCTTTTATTGTCTTCATGTTGTCACATAGTTGGTGTAGTAGTGGCTCAGCAAGATCAACCTGGTGATCTTTCTTCACAATCTTGTAAGCCATGTCCATGGCACTGTAAGGTACACTATTCGGTCTGCTTGATTGAAATATCTTGTACCTGATGACATGAGCTGTGAATTTTACCACTGGATCTTTGATAGTTGAAATCTTTAGTGCCTTACTGTCCCATTGAGCTCCAATGTTCTTTTCTATGTCAAGACGAGATGAACTTCGAAATGCTTTGGCTTTGTCAATTGTAGGGTACCCAGTAACCCTACTGATAATCTTCTTGGTGACCTCAACCGGTTTGTCTAGCCAAAATTTTCCGTCATGGAATCTTCTTAGCATGATTCTTATTTAGTCATTGTGAAATGATTGCAGGAAGTATGTGAAACACTATAACCCTGACTCCTCAATCTTCTTATACTCAGATTTGATCTTACCATCTGGTCCACAGACTTGCTCATAAGCTGCTATGGTCTCAAAGTCACATACTTCACTAATCTTGTAGTGAATGTAAGCCCTAACATCTTTTGTTAACAAAACCTTATCAGGAATACTAGAAAATGCACCCATATCATTTGTTTGTGCTGCAACCTTAGGATGAGGTTTGAATTTCTCCTTGGCAAATTGTGCCCTAACAATTAATTCCATTTCCTCCTCAATGTTCTATGATTTGCTTACGGTCGAAGATAATGCCATAAATTATTTCTAGGGTTTCAGCAAGCAAATAGATAACCAGTGTTTGGTAGGCGGATGAACTTACTAGTTTTCAAAGAATTGTCATCAGTTTGATCTATAATAGCTTTGAATCTATTTTGAAAATCATTAGCTCAAACTCTTCTCTATAAAATCTCCTTTCTTCAAAATCGCAATGTAATAATGAACTTTGTTTCCGCGTATATATAGGGTTTTTTGATATTCTTGCTCAAACTTAGATGCATTAAATGCGTGACCTGACTTTTGGTATGAGATAGTTGTCAGCTCGGTAATAGTTTCAATATCTTTTTCTTGGTTAACATAGAGTTTCTTCATCAGTTTGAACTGTTGTCATTTAACCTTGTATAGTGATTACCGACAGGTAACCAACATGTTTTCTTCTTTTACCAACTAGATGACATTTGCAAACTTATAATTTATAAACCATAGTGCATCTTCATTCATGCAGATTTGGTAGTTGTATACCATATATAAGGAACTTTATGTAAAATGTGATCATTTGAAATGTCAATTCCATACATACCTTGTCATCTTAAGTGGAGGTACTGATGTCACCCAATCTAGTGGACGAGGTTTCACTGACAGTGTTACTTGACTTAACATTCTCATTAGATGCCTTCTTCCACATTGTGTTCCTTAACTTTGTAATTTCTACAATGTTTATATCCACTCTCAAATATATGGTTTTCATCAGGTGCTCGGTCTCTGTAGTTCTTGCTTACATGACTGACCTTGTGACAGTGCATACATGTCATTCCTACATTTGTCCAGTTTCTTGATTGTCCAATCCGACTCTTTTTGTAGTAGTTTGCTGCAATATGTCCATACCGACCACATGCAATACAATTAGTCCATGTATTATAGTCCCAAACATATGAGTTACCTTGTCTCTTTGGTTGATATGGCTTTCATTGTAGTTTCTCTTTAGGTGTCCACACTTGCTTCATTTTCACCTTGCAGTCCCTTGTAGTGTGTCCATACTTATTACAAGTATAGCATATTTTCTCCTTAGTAGTATTATTAGCAATGTCATTCTTCTTTGCTCTGCATTCATAAGCTAGATGTCCAAACTTACCATAGTAATAGCAATATCCATTTAACTTAGGAATGACAGGAGGTTTACCTTGTGCTTTGCTTCTGCACACATTAGATGTATATCCTGGTTTTCCATAGTGGTAACATGTCAACACTTTAGGTTTTTGACTTTGATTGTTGTTGACTTCTTCAGCTTGTTGTGATGATTCTCCTTCATTGGTGTAGCCTATACTGGCTCTGCTTTTGAATCTCATCTGATTAGTTAGAAAATCATCAATCTTTTTAGAGCTATCCTTGGCTATCTTCATCATCTCATTGTGTTGCTTTTGTGTTTTTATTTTATTTCTCATTTTTCCATTATCTTCTCTAAGAGTTGCAAAATCTTCAAGTCTTCTTGATAATTCTCCATTTACTCAGTTCATTTCTTGATTAACTGTCATCATCTGATTTGATACTTGGAAGTGACGATTGGTGAGTCTTTGGATTTCACTTTCTTTTGCTTGAAGTTGTTCAGTCATCAGTCTTCGGTCTTCAATAGCTAGATTCTGATCTTGTTCAGCTTGTCTACCATTGTTCATGATTTCCACCATTCTCACCATTTGAGATTCATGACCGATTTGAAGTGCTTTCACTTGCTCGGATAGATGCCGATTCTTTTTAGATAACTCAGAGATTATGCTTTCAAATCCGTCAGAGATGCTTCCATAGATTGATCCAATATGATCAAATATGTCATCAATAGGTTCTTCATGATAACTTATTTCATTCAGCTGAATTGCAAGGTTCTTTCTTTCAACCAATAATTTCTTCAGTTCTTCCTTGGCTTGTTTATATTGTTCCACAAACATCTACATTTGTATCTTCTAATTCTCAATAGTCTTGTCAAGCTTGTATCTCTCCATGACCTAGATCTTTTCCCTTTAGTGGTTAAACTATTCAACAAGAGAACAAAGCTTTGATACCAATTGTTGGAATTAGGAGAGATAGGTACTGAGAGGGGAGGGGTGAATCAGTGACTTCAAAAATGTTAGTTGCAAAACCTTTCTGATCTATAACTGAATACTGTGATAACCGATCAAAATAACTTGAATCTAATTGCATAAATCAATCATCTAGTTAACTTAAGAAAGTAAACAACATGAAATCAATATGACAATCACATAACACAAGTATTTTGGTAACGCAGAAACCCTTGTTAGAAGGTTAAAACTGCAGTGGGGATGACACCCACAAATTCTTCACTACTGCAGATAGAAAAGGTTAGCCTATTAAGGCTACAAGTTTTGATCACTTCTAGTGATCTTACCCTGTTAGGAGTAACATACTAGATCAGCTAGATCTACCTAGTTATAGGATTTAACAACACTATATGAAGTGTGTACTCGGTTAAGAGATTTATACAAAGACTGTTAAGTCTACTCTGTTAAGAGATTTATCAAAACTCTATCACAATTGTCAGAAAGTAATAGGTAAACTACCTGCTACTTGATAACTCAATTATCTGAAATAGATCTATAAGTTCTTATCAAAATATCACCTTATCTGTGATGATTCTCTACTCTGATCTGCTTGGTAGCCTTGTCTGATTCTGCTCAATCTAAAAACCTTTGTACTCTATTTTGCTCGGTAAACTGATTGTCTTGAAGATAGGCAATTTCTTCAAGTACTCTGTGATTCATATATATCAGTTCAACAACCCCATAAAATGGTGCGAACATATACAATATATAGTGATATGTTTTGCCACTTAAACAAAATTAGGTTACAAAAATAATCATAACCCTAAGATCTACAGTGCAAAATAACCTAGATCAACTAATACAAATAAGATAATCATTGCATTTAATGAATATCTTTTACAATAAATGCTCCTCGATCTTGGTAAAATGTTTTACGATATGTTATAACCATTTGCATAGAATAATGTGCCATTTCTTATTACTATGCCATTTTCTATGATCATTGGTAAACACTGTATAATCTGCTCGGTGTATATTGTGATGCTCGGTGTTTATTGACCGTCAGTGTCCGTGTCGCTAGTGCTCGGTTAACTGTGTGATGCTTGGTGTAAGGCTTTACCGACTGCTCTATCTTACTTCTAGTTACCGACTATCTCAATGTAAATAACTGACCAACCTGTTTACTATCCTTTGATACTAATGACAACCTTAAGATGCTCAATAGAGATTAACCCCAAATACTTGTCGAGGTAGCCTCAGATCAGTTTCTACCAAGCACCAACCCTATTTTAATTTAGGTACATGACTATCCAAGGATTGAGAGTACATAAAATGTGGACACTACACCTACAAGCTCTCATATGGTCACAGTTGAACCACAAGTCTCACAAAGTACCAGTGCCAAGAAATGAGACAAGCTGACAATAACAATAGATAGTGCACCTACCAAGGAAGGTAATAAAAGATAAGGAGAGGAGAACTAAACTGAAAAAGAATAAAAATATGCATCAGTGGTCATCAGACCTCATATAGAGGAAGAGAAGAAGGCTAAGGAGCATCCAGAGCCCAAGGATTAAGAGGTTATTCAAGCCTTATTACAGATGTGGAGTGGCAATACTCCAAAGAAGAAAGTTCATAAGAAAAAGGAGAAGTCTCCTAGCACTCAGGTAACACTTGATGAAGTTATAGTGATTTTGAAGTGGGACACTAATAACTTGACATATGAGCAGATACAAATTTTGCAGGATATTTTCAAGAAGAAAAGCAAGCAAGAAGAGTTAAGGAGAGAGCATCAGTAGAAACAAGTATTGCATGAAATCAAAGGTATATTTATAGAAGCCTTTTAAATGGATGATGTGGATGAAACCTCACCTATTTTGGAATAACTAGTTCAAATTGTTAAGAAGGTGAATAGTGATGACAGTGAAGCAAATGAGAAACTTATCCAGTGCTTTGAAAGAAAGTTCAAGATAAAGGTACTTGAAAAGGTCTCAACCGATATAGTAGTAAAACAGGTAGAACTTTCTACCTTAGTAACTAATTTAGAAGAGGTTGTGCAGAATGTTCATTCTCTGTACAAGAAGCTTTGTAATGTAGAAACCTTCACTAAGTATAATCAATAATTTATTGATAAACTGCAACTAGATTTAAATTCTACTGGTCATTCATTGAGCATGGATGCAAGCTCCAACTCCATTCATTTCACAAGGTTACTTCATGCACAAAGGAGATTAGCCAAGTTGATGGCTAATAATGGGTGAATAAAAGCTAAACTAATCTCCATACAGATAGTGTTAACACATCATTTGGAGGTTATGCAAAAATAATTGGCATCCACAAAGGAGTTATCATAGAGAGATCATCATCTCTCTATTGTCAAGAGTTTGATTTATCTATCTGTCCAACTAGAAATAAAGATATAGGTTTTGGTGTCTATAAGGTCAGGAGGGGACAATGCCTTAGGAATGATAATTCAGCTCCATAAACCATTTTTGGATAAGTATTTCATTACCCCTACACCCTAGCATCTTCAAGTGAAAAAAACAAGGGGGGAATGACATGAGTAACGCAAGGAGAAAATATAGTGAGGAATGTATAGAAAGGTATGACATACTATTTTTTAATGTATATGTTCAGTGTATGTCAAAGAGTCATGTGTATATATGTAGAATCTTTTGAAGACTGAGTCAAATTCTTAGGGGGATTATTCAAACTACTAAGTACTCTTTTGTAATGTAAAAGTCATGACAAAGTATTTTTTCCACTAATGTCAAAGGGGGAGATTTTTTATCCCTAAGTTTTGTTGTCTATTAGTGTCTAGCACTTAGTTATTTTCTAGGCAATATTGGTCGGTCATCACTGCAACTGAGCCATCTTGTAAAGGCCGAGTTATGTTTAGACTTGTAAGAAATGATAAGAAAGAGCAAAAGATCTAGTTTAATCTAATGAGCAAAGTGTGAGGAAATGCATACCATGAGATAAACAAAATCTAGAAGCATTCACCATACAATGAGACAATCTTTTTGAAGGGGGAAAAGCATAAAAAAACCCCCGTGATATTATTATGAATGGGCCAAAAAAGCCTAAGAGAGAGAGAGAGAGAGAGAAATAGAATGAGAGCAAAATGCTCATACAATGCTTCAAGAGAATGAGAATGAGAATGAGAAACTAAGTGTTGCAAGTGAGTGTCATCAGAAAAGAGAAGAGAAGCATCTCTTAAGAAGAGATGAGAGGAAAGGAGTTGAATGTAACTCCCATGTGCATGTGAACCACATTCATAATGTGTGTGCCACTTGTGCTATTTCCTCTTAAGGAGGAATCTAAGAAAAAGAAAATACAAAAAAAAATATGTCCTCACACATGGAAGAAGAGGACAAAATAACATGTAGGGATTCTAAAGGAATCTCCTACTTACATAGGAAAATAAAATACCTTGGTTTATAATAAAACACCAAGGAAAGATTAATTCTAACACCCCCCTTTAATCTTTACTTGGGGGTTTACAATCAAAGGGTATCAAACCCATATTTTTACAATGAATTTAAAACTTTTCTCTTGGAAGAGGCTTTGTGAGGATGTCAGCAACTTGATGTTGTCCTTGGTAGAAAAGAAGAGAGACTTGCTGGTTGTGAGTGTGTTCTCTAATGAAGTGATGATGAAGAGCAATGTGCTTGGATCTTGCATGGTAAACTGGATTCTTTGCTAGAGCTATTGCACTTTGGTTATCACAAAACAAAGGTGTAGGTTCCTCTTGAGGTAGACCCAAATCTGCAAGTAGTCTTCTAAGCCAAAGAGCTTCTTTTGCTGTTGTAGTACAGCCTTTATATTCTGCTTCAGTAGAACATAGAGAAACAGATTGTTGCTTTTTACTTTTCTATGAAATTGCACCTGAACCAAGAAAAAAACAATAACCACTAGTGGATTTCCCATCATTGGGATCTCCTCCTAGATTTGAATCAGTATAACCTTTAAGTCTAAAATCAGCAGTATTATCAAAATATAAAGCATACTGTGAAGTACCTTTTATGTACCTTAAGATTCTTTTTGCAGCTTTCAAATGAGTTTGTTGAGGTTTGGACATAAATCTAGAGACTAATCCAACACTAAAAGAAATATCAGGTCTAGTAAGAGTTAAATAAATTAAACTTCCTACTAGCTGTCTATAATAAGTAGCATCAACATAAGGAGTCATAGTATCAACTTCTAATTTAGTGCCTAAATCACAAGGTATGGAAACAACATTAGCATTAATCAAATCAAATCTATGTAATAAATCTTGAGCATATTTAGTTTGAGAAACATAAATACCATTTTCTGTTTGCCAAAATTGCATTCCTAAAAAATAATGTAAAATTCCTAAATCAGTCATTTGAAATGTGTGATTAAGTTGAAACTTAGTGTCTGAAATCAAAGGTGTGGAACTAGAAGTAAGAATAAGATCATCTACATATAAGATAATAATGATAATTTCACCATCACAATGCTTAATGTAAAGGTTAGGATCATTTTGACTTCTTTGATAACCTTGAGAAAGAAATAAAGCATTAATCTTAGAATACCATTCCCTAGGAGATTGTTTTAAGCCATAAATTGATTTCTTAAGTTTGCACATAAGATTTTCATTACCTGTTTGAATAAAGCCTGGTGGTTGTGCCATGTAAATTTCTTCATGCAAATCTCCATTAAGAAAAGCACTTTTAACATCCATTTGGTGAATAGGCCAATGCATTTTAGCAGCTAAAGCAAGAATTACTTTGATAGTAGGCATTTTAGCTACTGGAGCAAAAGTTTCAGTATAATCTAAACCTTCAACATGAGAAAATCCTCTAGCAACTAATCTAGCTTTATATTTAGTTATTTCATTATCAGAATTAACCTTAGTTTTATACAACCATTTACATGAAACTAAATTTTTACCTTGAGGTAAGGGAACAAGATCCCAAGTGTTATTAGCAATCAAAGTGTCATATTCTTCTTGCATAGCATTTTGCCAATGTGGTTGAGTTTTAGCTTCATTAAATCTTTGAGGATCTTGAGAGTTCATAACTTTAGACATCAAAGCATAATTGCAGTAGTTTATTCTTCTAGGTTTAAGTCCTCCCATTCTAGTAATGTAATCATCAGTATCATTAACCAAATTTTTGAACCATTTAGGATGATGTTTTGAATTAACAGATTCACTACTAGGACAATCAGGAGTAACATTAGAACCATGAGGAGTTGAAAGAATAGTTTCATTAATGTCATTTTCTCCATTTTTAATATTTAAAGAAATAGAAACAGATTCATTTTGAGTAGGGTTTAGAGAAGGAGGTTGGTCCTCCACAAGAACAATTTTACCTTTATCAAAATCAGAATCTTGAACTTGAGAACAGTCATGAACACCATTTTCAGCAATACATACATCTCTAGCAACATGAACTTTGTTAGATTGAGGATTGTAAACTCTATAACCTTTAATATTTTCATCATAACCAACAAAGATATGTGGTGTGGATTTAGGGTCCAGTTTTTTTCTTTTCTATTTTGGAGTATGAACATAAGCAATTGAACCAAAAATTCTTAAATGAGCTAAGTTTGGTTTTCTACCTGACCAAGCTTCTTCAGGTGTTTTATTTTTTAAAGCTTTAGTAGGAGTTCTATTAAGAAGATAAGTTGCACAAGCCATAGCTTCAGCCCAAAATTTATAATCCATATTTTTAGCATGCAAAAGACATCTAGCCATTTCAACTATAGTCCTATGCTTACGTTCTGCCACACCATTCTGTTCTGGTGTATAAGGAATAGTAAGTTCATGTTTTATACCAAATGACTTTAAGTAAGAATGAAAAGAATGATTAATATATTCAGTACCATTATCTGTTCTAAGAATTTGAATTTTGCAACCACTTTGTCTTTCCACATAAACATGAAATTCAGCAAAGGTGTCAAGCACTTGATCTTTACTATGCAGAAAATAGATCCAAGTTCTACGTGAGAAATCATCAACAAAGGTTAAAGCATACTTAGAACCTTGAATTGAAGTATGTTCCATAGGTCCTAGCAAATCACTATGAATAAGAACAAGTTTATTACTAGCACGCCAAGGTGAAGCATGAGGAAAAGGTTCTCTATGCATTTTTCCACCCATACAACCATTGCAGATAAACTTAGTAGGAGAAAATTTAGGCAATCCAAGAACCATGTTTTCCTTTTGCATTAAAGTAATGTAATCAAAATTTAAATGACTTAAGCGTTCATGCCATATGTTAAAATCAATATTAGCATGCAAAGAATGTCTGGATGAAGCAAAAGAATAAAACTTAAAGAGATTATCTTGACCTAACTTTGCATTTGCAACAATATGATCAATCTTAGGGTCAATAATATGAAAATCATTTTTATGAAATTCAATCTTATATTCTTGACAGAGTTGAGGAACAGAAATCAAATTAGTTTTCAATTCAGGCACATAAAGAACATTATGCAATTTACCATTTGGAACAGACACATCTCCAATACCTTCAACTTTGCAACTATCATGATTAGCTAATTGAATTGGAATGTTAGATGTATCAGGTTCAATAAAATCAAAAATAGTTTTATTAGAAGTAACATGTTGAGATGCACCACTATCAATAATCCATTCAAGAGGTTTAACGGGATTAAAACTAATAGTAAAAGCATGATGTGTTTGAGGTCCATTTGATTTTTCAATAGAATTATTCTGATTAGAGGATTGATCCCTTTGTTTCTTAAAATAGTTTTGAGTTATGTGGCCATCTTTACCACAGTAAGTGCAATGTGATCTTCTGGTGAAGTTATTAGATTGATTATTGTTAACAGTGTTTGAAGTCCTAGAGTTGTAATTATTATTAGAGTGTTGTCTAGAATTATTGTTGTTAGATTGTTGATTAGTTTGATTATTGTGATTAGTATTATTAGGTCTATTTTGAGTTTTAGAAACATAAGCCAAATCATTAACTCTAAGTATACCAAACTGAATTAATTTTTCTTCCTCTTGCCTTAACATGGTTTGAAAAATAGAATAAGTAAGTTGATTAGCTAAAGATGGAATTGCTAACTGAGAGTAAATGTTTGTAATAAATTATTGAAACTGACGTGGTAAACATTTCCTAATTATAATGTGAATAATGCGAATATCAGATAATGTAACATTAAGACCAGAAAGCAAAGAACGGATAGAATCAAATTTCAACAAAAAATCATCAACAGAATTAAAATCAGAATATCTAAGATCTTCTAACTGATCTTGAAGTTGAATCTTTCTAGCTTCATCTGCACTATCATAAGTATTCTTAAGGATATTCCAAGCTTCATGGGCTTCAACACAAGCAAAGATTAAAACATACAATTCAGGATTTAAAGATATACCAATCAACCCTAATGCTTCCTCATTTTTAGCTTTTCAGTTATCCTGGTCAGCTTGAGAGGCAGTAGAGGCTGGTTTGGGAGAGGCATTAGTAACAATATCATAAAGATGTCGAAAATGAAAAATAAGTGCCATATGAACAGCCCAAGCATGATAATTAGAACTTGTTAATTTAATTTTAGGCATTCAAGTCGACATGATTACAGAAAAGAAAAAATGTACACGCAAGCTTAAATAAACTGAGCACCCTAAATGGCAGATTCTAACATGCAAAGTACTTGCATGCAAAATCTGAGAGGGGTGTCGTAAAATAATACAGATTAATTAAAAAAAGAAAGAGCAGAATTAAAATAACAATTAGAGAAGTAGGACCTGATTATAAAAAATTAATTAACTTAACATGCAAGGTAATTTAACCGAAAGTAATGAATGATACAGATTGCTTTTAGAAAAAAGATAACTTTGAACAAAAAAAATAGAAAAAATAGATTGCGGATTGATTAAATAGAATTATTTAAAATGAAAGTGAGATAAATAAACTTGCAAATTTAATCAAAGGTGAAATGATAAATTAATTAACCCGAATGTGAAAAAGATTGAATAATCACAGAAAGAATTAAGTGTGAGATTAATTTAAACCAGATTATTAAGATTATTAATTAAATAGAAACCCCTGCAAGAAAAAATATTAGATGACAAAAGTTGAACCCCTGCAAATAATTGTGAGATCAAAAAACCTACAACAAATGTTAAATGATGAGCAAAAACCTGCATGCAACAAAGGTTAGGACAGAAAAGGCAAAAAATATGCACAAAAGATTAGACCAAAAAAAATGAACCTACAAATGTTAGGAAATTTATCTTAAAAAATAATGAGCAAATGATAGATATATGATAGATATGCTACATGCAAATGAAAAAGATAAATATAAATATACAAAAAAACAATAAAAAAGTGTACCTCACAAGTACAGAGAAGGACAGCTGCCGAGGAAGAAAAAATAGAGAGCCCGAGAAGTAACCTGGGGAAAAACAAACACACAGAAGGGTTTGAAATAAAGAAAGCGCAGAGCAGAGAGGGGCGGATTTGAGCGCAAATAACGAGCTAAGAATAATGAGAGAAAGGAGCGAGAAGGTAAGATGAAAAAAAAAGGCAAAAATTGATAAAAACAACGAACGGCCGAAGACAACAGAGAAGGCTGAAGATGAAAAAGATGCAGAGATAACAACAATCAGAGAGACTAAAAAGAGAACGACGAGGAAAAAAAAGAAACTGCAAAAAACATTCGGATAAAATTTAGAAACCGCTGATAGAAAAATGAACACAAAAAAGAATGCTCACGAATCGATAAAAAACGTCGACTGACAACGCGCGGGTTAGGTGGCAGAGCGGCGAAGGACGGGTAAAAAAAATTGAAAAAAGAAACGCTTCCGCTAAAGAAATGCTCAGATAAGGAATAATAAATGCCAAGGAAAAAAAACTTAAAATGCCAGAGAAAAAAAAGGAAATAAAAAATGTCAAGAAAGAAAACTGGTGATGGGAGGCGGGTTTGAATACTGCCGACGCCGAGGGTGAGGTGGGGTGAAAAAACACCTTAAAAAGTGAAAACTAAAAAATGCTTAAAAAGATAACAGAAAATGCACGCTGAGAAAAGGCCAACGTCGGGAACCGCTGAGGAAGGAGGAAAGGCGCCGGTGGTGGGGAAAGGGAAGAACGGTGGCGGGAAAAAGACCGCCGAAAAGAACCGCTTGACAAAAAAAATTTAAAAAAAATGCCACAGGTCAAAGAAAACGCACGGACTTGCGGTTTAAAAAAAACTTAAAAAAGAGGGGGCGACGAGGATAAAAGGTTTAAGTTTAGTAAAAGAACCGTCGGACGGAACGGGTGGCAGAACTAGAAAAAGATAAAAAGGTTTGAAAACAAAAAATGCGTGGAGAAATGAAAACGCCTGGGTGGGAGCGGGGAGCTAAAAAAAGATTAATGTTTATGACTAATGATTAATGTTTTTTAAAAACTTTATATTATGATAAAAAGAAACTTTTATAATGTTTTTTATAATATATATACTGCTAGCAAAGATTTATTTCTAAAATTGTTATTGCTTGTATATATATATATGTATTTTTATTAAAAGTATAAAAGATAAAAAGTAAAAAAAGAATTTGAATAATTGAATTTTTTAAAAAACTGAGAATATATATTTAAAAAAAATATTTAAATTGAATTTATATGACAATTTTTAAAACAAGAACTAAGAATAAAAGGAGATATATATTTTTTCTTCTACAACTAAAAATTTACAAAAAGAGGATTTTTTTGATCTCAAAACAAATAAATAGAATAATAATGAGAGGGGAAATTTTTCTCAAATATTTGAAGAACAACCTGCAACACAAAGATGTTAGTAACCAAATAAAACTCTCTCAAAAGTCTCTAAATGGAGTGCTTCAAAAAATGGTAAATCCTCCACCTGTACACTCAAACAAAGATTAAACACCTGCTCTGATACCATGTAAGAAATGATAAGAAAGAGCAAAAGATCTAGTTTAATCTAATGAGCAAAGTGTGAGGAAATGCATACCATGAGATAAACAAAATCTAGAAGCATTCACCATACAATGAGACAATCTTTTTGAAGGGGGAAAAGCATAAAAAAACCCCCGTGATATTATTATGAATGGGCCAAAAAAGCCTAAGAGAGAGAGAGAGAGAAATAGAATGAGAGCAAAATGCTCATACAATGCTTCAAGAGAATGAGAATGAGAATGAGAATGAGAAACTAAGTGTTGCAAGTGAGTGTCATGAGAAAAAAGAAGAGAAGCATCTCTTAAGAAGAGATGAGAGGAAAGGAGTTGAATGTAACTCCCATGTGCATGTGAACCACATTCATAATGTGTGTGCCACTTGTGCTATTTCCTCTTAAGGAGGAATCTAAGAAGAAAAAAATACAAAAAAAAATATGTCCTCACACATGGAAGAAGAGGACAAAATAACATGTAGGGATTCTAAAGGAATCTCCTACTTACATAGGAAAATAAAATACCTTGGTTTATAATAAAACACCAAGGAAAGATTAATTCTAACAAGACTTGTATTTTGTATATTTACCGAGCAGTAGTTACTGTCGAGCAAGTCAGAGGTCACCGAGTACTTCAGTAGTCTTCGAGCAGTTTATGTCAAGTTATATAGAAGAGTCAATGTTGAGTACCATATATGAAGGATAGTAATTTCTAAGTATCAGAGACTTCATATGCCGAGAAATCTAGTTTTGACATATGTGTTTTTTATGGCACAAACACCACGGTAAACCATTTTGGCCGACTTCTATGAAAGATTTAATGTTTGTTGAGGGAATCAAGGAGTTGATTACGCCTTTTAATTCTAATCATTAATCCCTATGTAAGCCATGTAACCTATCAGAAAAAGGGAATACTTAAGCAGCATAAGTATAGAATCTAGATCGTTGATGTTGATCTAGGAGGTTGATAAGATGTTTATTTAAGATTAGATCTAAACCATAAAATGGTGTATGTATGCATGGATGTAATGAAGGAGATCTCATGTATGCAGAATAGAGAAGTGTTTTGATATAGGCCGAGATCAGTTAGAGTGATCGTGCAAGGTAATGAAGGATAGTACAGAGATATATTTGATTTTGAGATCAGATAAGTAGTGGAAAGAGGAGATATGTTATGATGCAGGAGCATCTCGGGCTTTGAGCAATCTTGCATCAACCAAAAACATTTCTTATTTTCTATTGTTTGCATTATAATTGTTGCATTTATTGGTTTCATGTTGTGTGAAGCTTACATGATGTTGAGGACCTATTTTGGAACCTTATCCTATGATCGCATAAGGATTGGATGGATCGTTTCAAAATTAGAGTTGTTTTCCTTGTCATTGAAGCCGTATTTTCCTGCTTTCTGGGTGCTAATTGTGCATCGTGTATTCATTGATCCTTAATGAATCAGCCTTTTCACTCTTAGGTCCTTTAAGAGGACCTAAAGTACTATATTTTCCCAAGACCACAAGTCCTCATTCATTATGAGTTAAAATTTATGACCATTTTTCTTGAGTATCAATTTTCAACCTGTTCCACGCAAAATGTGGAGTTTTTCATCTTGCATGGTTCCGTATGATGGAATTGGATCTTTCTAAGTTAGGGACATGTTCTTGGATCTTGTGTAGACCTAAATCTAAAGGTGCATCATGTTTTTTTTTTCTTTCTTTAGTTTGGGTTTACTCTTCTAGGCTGGACCTATAATGTAATTAAATGCCTGACTGACCGACTTGTGGCTTAGCTGGCTATATATTGAGAGCTTGGGTAGCTGTTTAAGAGTAGATTGGTAGTAACATGAGGGTAGAATCATATTTGGATCCTACAATACCTTGAAGATCATATTTTTATCTGATAGTTGTAATAGCAGAGCTAGTGGTTTGCATGCTTGGAGACAAGGAGATTACTTGGAGGCTTGCGAGCTCAAGTTCAGATCTGCCTTAGGGTTTCCATCAGTTGCTGATTTGTTTCAGAGCTGGAATAGCTGGAGGGATAGCAGAAATACTTTGATTTTATTTTTCCCTAACTCGGAAGACCTTACAGTCGGGCATGTTAATAAAAATTCAGTTGAAAACTTATTCTTGTTGTGTTATTCTGCATTGTGGTGTTTTGTTTCTTGTTTGGACTATCCTTAATTGGATCCTCCTTACCTGACCTACATCAAGTGGTATCAGAGCCTGAAGATATTGAGTGTGTAAACCAATTGAGGTTTTTTTCACTAGGACCTTGTTGGTGACTTGTTGCTTTGGATTTGAATCTTTGAGGATGCCTCCGAGAAGATTAGATCATAGAGAAATTGCAGATCTTTGTGATGCTATGGAATCAAAGATTACAAAGAAGATGAAATCAAATTTCAAATCTGAGATGGAATTAATGAAGAATGACATGATTGCTGAGATTGTGAGGAATGTTACTGGTATGCCAAGGAATCTTGGTACTGATGATGGTTATGAGGAAGCTGCTAAAGACTTTGAAGCTGTTAGATCTAGTGGCAATGACTGGAGGGATAGATCTGGTGAAGATAGAGTTAGTCGGTTACATAGATCTGAAGCTTGGTTAAGTAATAACTACCGAATGGAAGTTTCTAACTTATCTAGTACTTTGAGACCTAAGACTCTGATTGATTGGATTGGTGAGTTAGAAGACTTCTTTGAGCTTGAATAAATTGAAGATCCTCTTAGAGTGAAGCTGGCACAAACTAAGTTGAAAGGCCATGCTACTCTTTGGTGGAAAGAATAACAAAGAGATAGAGAAGATGAAGGTGAAATGAAGATCAATCGGTGGAGGTTGATGGTGACTAAGTTGAAGGCTAAGTTCATACCTGTTGACTATGAGCTTGACTTGTTTAAGAAGTTGTAGAATCTGAAGCAAAAATATTTGACTGTTGAAGACTATACCGAGGAGTTCTACAAACTTACTATTAGGTCTGGGCATAGAGAACTTGGTAAGGAAAAGGTAGCTCAATATGTAAATGGTCTGAGATTCAATATTCAGGATGAGATTGGTATGATGAAGATTGATTTGGTTGAGGATGCTCATCAGTATGCTCTGAAGGTAGAAGATAGTTGAAAAGGAGACAACATGGTAATCCCTGAGGGAAGGATAATATTGATCACTTGATGAAGGATAAATCGACTACAGAAGATGAACAAAAACCTGTGGAATTGAAAAAGAAGACAGACAAGGTTATCTTTAAGGGTACTTGTTATAATTGTGGTGGAGGACACAAAGCTTTTGAGTGTACACAAAATAAGTTTGGTGATCATAGGAATGCTATAGTGAATGAGAGAATATTGAATGAGCTTGAGAAAGGATCTGAGAACTTGTTGGTTCAGAGAACATTGCTCAATACTAAGGTAGAACCTTGTCAAAGGAGTAACTTGTTCAGGACTCAGTGCAAGATAGGAGGTAAACTTTGTGATGTTATTGTGGATAGTGATAGTACTAATAACCTTATAGCTGAGGACATGGTTCAGAAACTTGGTTTGAAGAGAATGAAGCACCCTTATTCTTATAGGATTGGCTAGTTGCAAGATGTTCATGCTCGAGAAGTAAGGGAGAAATGTCTTGTTGATTTTTAGATTGGCCATTATAAGGATCAAGTGTTGTGTGATATTGTGAACATGAGTAGTTGTCATATATTGCTCGGTAGACCTTGGCAGTATGATTGCAAGGCTATGCATGACTATGTCAAGAATGTGTTTACTATTGATAAGGATGATAGGAAGTTTTCCTCGATGCCTTTGTTGGATACAAAACTTGGTAGGAGGAACCTAAGTTTTGGTAGCCGAGTTGGGTTGTCAGATCTGGAAAGGATTGGAGATCAGTATGGAGAACAAGCCTATGTGTTGTCCAGGAAAGAGTTGAGGCAAAGGAAGCAGAAGTGGAAGAGTGTGAAAAGTGAAGACTTGGAGGACATGTATGTGAAGAACCAGTTCAGAGTTTATTTATTGAATCCTAGAAGATTTTCTTCTAGCCATTGAGAACATATTTTTGAACCTGGGGTGTCTGATGTAGAAGCATCTCAGGCATTGAGCAATCTTGCATCAATCAAAAACATTTCCTATTTTTTGTTGTTTGCATTATAATTGTTGCATTTATTGGTTTCATGTTGTGTGAAGCTTACATGATTTTTAGGACCTATTTTGGAACTTTCTCCTATGATTTCATAAGGATTAGATGGATCATTTCAAAGTTAGAGTTGTTTTCCTTGTCGTTGGAGCCGTATTTTCCTAATTTCTAGGTGTTGATTGCGCATCGTGTAGTTGTTGATCCTTAATGAATCAGCCTTTTTTCTCTTAGGGACTTTAAGAGGACCTAAATTAATATCTTTTCCTAAGACTGCAAGTCCTCATTCATTATGAGTTAAAATTTATGACCATTTTTCTCAGGTATCAATTTTCAGCCTATTTTATGCGAAACGTGGAGTTTTTTGTCTTGCGCAGTTCTGTATGATGGAATTGGATCTTGATAAGTTAGGGACATGTTCTTGGATAATGTGTGGACCTAAATCTAAAGGCACATCATGTTTCTTTTTTCCTTTCTTTAGTTTGGGTTTACTCTTCTAAGCTGGACCTATAATGTAATTAAATGCCTCACTGGCTTACTTGTGGCTTAGCTGGCTATATATTGAGAGCTTGGGTAGATTTTTAAGAGTAGATTGGTAGTAACATGAGGGTAGAATCGTATTTGGATCCTGTGAGATCTTGAAGATCAAATTGTTATCTGATAGTTGTAATAGCAGAGCTAGTGGTTTGCATGCTTGGAGACAAGGAGATTGCTTGGAGGCTTGCAAGCTCAAGTTCAAATCTGCCTTAGGGTTTCCATCAGTTGTTGACTTTTTTTAGAGCTAGACTAGATAGAGGGGTAGGAGAAATACTTTGATTATATTTGGCCCTAACCCGAAAGGCCTTAAAGCCAGGAATGTTAATGAAAATTAAGTTGAAAACTTATTCTTGTTGTGTTATTCCACATTGTGGTGTTTTGCTGCTTGTTTGGACTGTCCTTAATTGGATCCTCCTTACCTGACCTACATCATGTTATCATCATTTTCAATGAAAATTGAAGGATCAGGTACTGATACATTTTAATAGGTGAATCAAGGTAAATCTCTTAATAGAGTAGTCCTAATAGGTTTTCATAAATCTCTTAACTGAGTGCTTACTTAGTTGTAAGTTTCAAATCCTTTAATCAAGGTAGATTGTATAAGTTTGTAAGCTCTTAATAGGGCAGACCCCTTACAAGGTAGATCATCTAAAGTGATCAAACATTGTAGCCCTAACAGGAAAACTTTATACTGTAGTAGTGAAGATTTGTGGGTGTCATCCCCACCCTAATTTTACCTTTCAAGGGTTTCTAGGTAACCAAAATTTATGTGTTATATATTTCATTTGATGGATGAAGTTAGAATGTTAGATCCATTTTGGTATTGAAATTCATGTTTATGATATGCAAGTTAAATTTTTTTAAACAAGTAAATAATAGAAGATATATGATTCACCCCCCCTCTATGTATCTCACTTCCCATATTAGATTTCCAATAGTGTGGGGGTGGAGGTGGTGCTTGCATAGATATTTGTGCTTGATTTATGGTTTGAGATGTCGAAGGTGGAGGTGACAATCCCATGATGGAGATAGGGGTGGATTGCACTATTGTGTGTACTATGGAAAAAGTGGCACTATATTGCAATAAGTGAGGAATGGGTGAGGCAACTTGAGATATTTGAAGCCTAGGGTCTATGATCTTTTGGACAATGGTATTGAAGGCATTATGGGGATGTGTTTGGTATGTGTGGGGTTTAAGGGCTGAATTCCTAGTGGAATGGGAGTACCATCCTATGCATATTTAGCCAAAATGGTGAGATAATTCTTGTCTATAATAGAAATTACCATCTATGCATTACCAAGGTGACTCATAAATTCTTCCATAGAGCCTATGGTGGGTGTCTCATCTAGGTTTATCCATACATTTTCAATTTGGTCTTATGGTTGTGGATCATATGATACCATGGGATTGTTAAGATCATTTGGGTCAGATGAACTAGTGGTGAGGTTATCATCTATATCCTTTCTCTTCTTTGATTGTGTCTCGGCAGGCATGAAATGCAGATCCTAGGATGAAGATGCAACGATGAATCTTGGGTTCAAAAGGATAATGTGAATGCAAGATGATCCTAAGGAAACCTAAAGATGAGGGGTAGGATGGAACTAAGATATCTAATGATAAATGCAAGACTTAGGAAGAACCTAGATGGATCAAGGGATGCTTGTATGATGTTTGATTATGGTGATGGGGATGTCCTAAGGATCTAAGGATTAGTTGGTGTTAAATGAAAAAGAGCTACATTTCCTAGTGTAGGATCAAATGGGTGGGATTGTCAACCTTAGATACACTTATGATCTTTGAAAGATGAGATCCTTATCAATGTGAACCAATATTTGGATTAAGATGATGAGGATACAAAGACAAGTACTAGCTACCTTAGACAATGCTTAGCCAAAGGGTGGGGCTATAGGATAATTTTGATTTAGGATAGAGGATCTAGAAACTCAATAGGATATGACACTAAGCGGTGGGTAAGGATTTAATTGGATTTTTGGATGATTTAAATTCTAAAGCAAGGATGATGGTTTGATCTAAGTGAGGTTTCCTAAAGAGATGACCTACATGTACCTAAAGGATATTCTAAGATGCAGGGTGGTGAGACGATCTTTGTGAGAATAAAAATTATATGTTCGTGTGATAATCCAACTAGTCTTCTCTTTCAAGGCTAACAAAGGCACAAATGATTTGAAAATGGGCTCCAAATCATAAGATTTTGGCATTGTATGTCACTCTATCAAATTTATCTTGGTATTTGGTCTCTTATGGGATCGCAGTTAAAAAATGTTGATGGTCTTTAAGCTTGTGTTCTACGGCTTTCTTCTCCTTGTACACACAGGAAACTAGTAATTTTATCTTCTTTTGTTTTATTGAATCGGTCATGTGTCCAAGTTTTTGATCTCAAGGATGCTGAAGATGAAAGATTTCTCCAGACTTTACAAATTTTGGTTTGGTCAAACTAGGTAGTGACTATGGTAAGTATACCTTGGCTTGAGTTTTAAGAAATTTTTGAAACCTTTGGAAAAATGTGAGCCAATGATCCCATAAGAAATAAAGCAATCTTGTGGGAAAAATATGTTAAGGTTATGTTTTGATCTCTCTGGAAAAGGATTTGTTACTCCGAGTGTATATGTTGTAAAAAAAGTTTTTACTGGGTCTATAAAATCGAAGACACACAAAAGAAATTTCTACCCTATTGTTAGGGTCTATTTGAGTCACCATGTTAAAAGTGTCTTTGACCCTTAGATATATTTGATCATTGTACGGTTTCCTCCTTTTTTAAAGTTTGCATCAAAAGGTCTTTCAAAGTTGGCTTTTCCCTTGAGTTAACCATTGTGACATTTCAAAATTGTTTTGGTCTAGTCAGCTCCCTTTGGCCAAGTTTTAGTAGTCCTTCATCACTCATGAACCACTTTGAATCAGTTTGAACTTCAATTCAAATTATTTTAAAGAGGTTCAAATATTCATTTCAAATTTTCAATTAAAAGGTGCAGCTCACGAGGTTCCACAGGTTCGATGGAAAAATCTAAAGCTGCAAATTACAAGGTTTTATGGTCAGTTTGGTTCAGCATGGCTCCCAGAAGTTCAACTCCATTCAAATGTTAAGATCCAATATGGTTAATTCTTTATTGGAAAGGTATAATAGGGTTCATCCACTTCAGCCAAGGTCAAAGTGGTGCAGCAAGTTCAATGGTGTAGCAACATTAACACAACAAGTGAATTGTTTTGACAATTTTATAGACCTATACTCAGTAGTGAATAAATTTTGCCTCGAGAATAATTTTTCCAATCTCTCTAGTCTAAATGTAGATAACTAGGAGTGGAAAGACACATCCAAAAATCAAGTCAATCCAGCTGTGGAATAATAAGTTACAGCGCCCGCATGGAGACCCAATTTTTCTGTCAAGAAATAAAACTGATTTTGGTGGACATTTCCTTAGTTCCACATGGTGTCCCTCAAACAGAAGTTACATTTTACATTGATGAAAATGATATGGTTAATGCATAATTATGTGATAAGACTATAGGTAAGAAACAATATCTCATTCTAACAGAGACATTTGGCATTTTCTAGAAATGACATCTGGCAGCCATTTTCTGAGTAAAAGATTTTATTCTCAAACAATCTGATGATACCTTGAGTTTATTAAAAGATTAAAAATGATTCCTATGCCCATGGGAAGTGAAAAGGTGAAAAGGGGGATGTTAAAAAGATTTTCAAGAATCAATTACAGGAGAAACTAAAAGAAATCATGGGAGAGATAAGTATGTGAAAGAATAACAGACAAAGGGGCAGCTATGCTAGAGGAGGCTTTTTCTGAACAATCTGAGATGGTGGAAAATGGGAATCTTTGAATTTTTGTGTTGATATAAATGAAAGGAGAGATGTTTTTTATGATCTTTGTATTGTTAATATTATTTCTTCTAATTTCAATGAGACTTTGATCTTTTGTAATTATTCATTTATGTTTTTCTGCCACAAAGATTGTGTGCATTAATAGATTTCAGAACTTTGTTTTTGTAATTAAACATTATCATAAGAATGGAAGCCTCCATTAATTCTCATTTCACATGATATTCATGGGTGTAGATAGATATGCTTTGTCTTATTTATCTTCAATATTCATCTTGTTGTGATCAGTCATCTGCATTTGTTCCATAGTTATGGGCAGATGTTTACTTACCTTTATTTCTTTCTGGTGAAAAGCATATCAACATTTCATTCATTGCATATCAATAAAAGGGAGCTATACCTTCACAAAATTCAAAGGGCTCTTATGTATTTCAATTGCAAAGTGACCCAACTATTAGTTACAGATTGAGTCTTTGTGTTTGGGAAAACAAGAGTCATTCTGAAAGAGGGTTTCGTTGAAAGACAAATCTATTCATGACTAACACCTGTAGAATTGGCTTAACTTGAAAATATTTGTTGACAGACTTAGGCACACATCCAAGAACTAATCAGAATACGGCCATTACCAACCACACAAAGGGTAAAAAAATGTTGTATTAATCAAATCCAAATTCTCAAGGATGGCATGATATGGTGAGTGTCTTGGGGAGGTTACTTTCCTCCTTGCATAAAGATTATCAATCCTTTGGGAGTTGACCATGCTAAAGTTGTAGGGATATTCACCTACCTTGGACTACCATCAACATGCATTGCCTGGGCTTGAGGGGATAAGGCAATAGTTTTCTCAACGCCTTGTTTATATATTGATCAGGGAATTACCGGTTTGAGGTCATTCTCTAAAGGGGGAGCACACCCTCTAGACAAGCCTCTCTAGAAGCAAAACCAATTGATTTTGATCTTTCTCTTCACCCAAATTCCATGGAGGCGAGGGGAGAGGATACAGATATAAACTAATTGTTTCATGTCACTTATTTAATAAGGAGCTGCTAATGAATTAAAAGAGCTCTAAGGAAGTGTTGAAAAACACTCCTTCAAACACACCAAAAACACATTCTTTTCAAATTGACAATTTAATTACCTAAGTGTTTTCTATCTAGGACATCAAACACTCATGATTAGTATGCATGGTTCATTTTGGAAAGTAAATGCTTAGAAGGAAAAAATTGTTTTGTCAAAAAAGTATTTTCTTAGCATTCAAGATGGTGTGAGTTCATTTTAAGCCCAAATCGAAGTGTTTTACCATCACATTGTTCTTTGACCTTTAGCACTCAAGATTTTATTTTAGTTCTTATTAACCCCAAATTAGAAGTGTGAAGATTGCAAGGTTGATTTTAATGCACCAAAAATAAGTGTTTTTTATTGTGGGTTCTTTTTAACCTTTGTTCATTTTAGTGCCCAAAATCAGTCATGAAATGATGTGAGACATACATTGTTCTTTTTTAACACCAAAATCAAATGTGAATAAATTCAGTTATTAAAATTTTAAATGCTATCTCTCTCGACAGAGACCTCAATCCCACAGACTTGCACATATACAAAAAATACAACTGTGAAACAATGATCTCGCGAGCCATACATACAATCCCACAAGTCTGTCAGTAAAAAAATAAATCAGGATGGGTGTCTAGAAGAAACTGTTAAAAAGGTGATACTTGTGTGATTTCGGAGGGTAAGCTATCGATCCCATTGGGTCAAACCACGATCTCTTCGACTGTCAGAAAAGGAAAATAGATAGAAAATAGAAAGGGAAAGATAGAGGGGGACTTTACAAGAATGCAATCCCACTAGTGTAGTTTTTTTATCCTGCCAACTGTAGAAAACTAGAATAGGACAGAGAAGAAAGGGGAGCAGACAGAGAGGTGGTTTTCTACGGGTTCACGATCTCACAATTTTAGCCAGTGATCCCGTCGACTCTGCAAGTGATCTCATCAGATAATTTATTTGATGTTATGCATATTTTGATTATAGGAATGATGATGCAAATGCTTCTTTTTCCTTCTTCAAATCTACAAAAATATGAAAACCTTGCAAAAACACCTCAAACAACAAAAAATATTAGTACATGGTTAGTTTTGTGAGTAGAAATAGAGGAAAGATGGAAAGAAATGACCCTTGAAGTGGGTCCCACCAGGTGTTCCAAAAGTTATCACCTAAAAGGTAGTGTTAATGAATATAACGCAAGCTAAATATTCAACAACAAAAAATTAGATAAACACTTATGCGAAGACCTACAAATGAAAACAAACATCAAAGAAGCATGCAAACCTTCAAGCTCCCAATAGCTCCAAATGTAGTTGGATTTGTCCAAGATGAATGTGTGCTCAAAGGATATTTTTATCAAGCTTCAATGGTTGTGGAGGAATTTTGGCATTATGAGGATAGGATTTGGTGTTTTTGTTCTTTAAAATGGCATTATAACAATACTTGGATGGTGGATGGAAATGAAGAAGTGAAGGGTTAAAATTATAGACAAAGGGAAGATGGAATGGATGGTCAAGATGCAAATCTGAGGGAGGGTGAAGATGCATTTGAGAGAGAGCACATGGATTTTTCTTACTCAAATGCCTCTCATTGTGATGAGTGTCACAAGGAGAAAAGTTTGGAAGAATGGGGGAATGTGATCATTTTGGGAGATGTGAGAGGGGACACAAGTGTAAGAGATGGGTGGAGTGTGTAAGAGGAATCTAAGAGCATTTAAGGTTGACATGAGATTTGGAAATTAGAGATTCAAGGGTGTGAGGATGTGACATGAGGGTTGACTTGGGTTGGGTTAGGATTTCTTAATCCATGGATTATGATTTTGCAAATATTTAATGGGTGATTAGGCTTGGATTAGAGGGCAAGTAGGAGAATTAGGAGGATTTGATGGGAGGAGAGAGAATGAGTGGAGGGTTAGATTAGCTAATCATGGTTCGTTATCTAATTAAGAAGGATTAGTATGTGTGAATAGATTGGGTTGGGTTGGGTTGGGTTGGAACTAGGAGTTAGGTGGTCAAGTCATGGTTTAGGTTGGGATTAAAGCTAGGAGCCATGTGCTCTTAATGAATTAAATGCATTCTTTAATTCTAAGGGAGAGGAAAGGGATTTATTAATTAATTTAAATATATAAATTTATTTATTAAATTAAAAGAGAAATGGGATTTAATTAATTATCAAACTATGGGTTGCCACTTATATATTTAATTGGACTATAGTTAATTAATTAAATTAATTAACTAGGGGGATGACATAAATTAAATAAATATTTAATATTTAATCAATCAATGTCCTAGGAGGGAGCTAAATAAGTTTACTTAATTATGTAATCAAATCTAGGTGTCTACAGTTGATCTTGAGTTTCAATTTTGGGTGTTTTAGTGTGTGCCTCATTTTGTGTGATCTCCCATTTGGGATTGTCACCCTATTGGTATTTTATATAAATTGGCCTTTGATGTATCTCAAGATTGTAGTTGAAATATGCAGTTGGAACAGATAGAGGACATTCTAATTACTTAATAACATGATCCAAACCTTGGGTTTTAGATTGGGTTTTTTGGTGAGTGTGCCTAGCTAGTTATAGCTAGAGATGGGTGCCCTTTATGGTCATTTTTTTAATCTTTATGATTGAGTGCAAACTATGAGGCACACCTCAGATCCATACTCTTGGAAAATAGGCCAATAAAGAATATCTATGTTATGTCATATTACTCTCATTTATTGGCTTCATTTTTTTGTGTTCATTGTTTGTGCATCATTTATTGATCCTCTTTATGGTGAGTTTAGACCACATCTCTAGCATGGTTGAGCTATGTTTGTGATGGGATATGCATGACTTGTGCTCTTGGTGTGAAGCCAATTGAGATCACTTTACTTTTCCTCCTCATGTTTTATGGCTTTGAGCCCTTACTCATGCATTATGTTCTCTTTGTTCTTTGTTGGTTATTACCAAAATTTAGGGCTTCTTGTGCTTTTGGTATTAATATCCATCCTCATGTTTTAGAAATATTTATGTGGGATTCCATGGAAATCCATGCTCTTGGAAAAGTGTCCAATTGAGCTACTATGATATTTGTACCTCATATATTGTTGCTCACTTGTATACCTTGGGTGTTGTGGGAGTTGATGATCCTCTCATCCTTTCTTTGATTATTTATTCATACTTATGCTACCTAAGTCCTTGGTATAGACCAAGTATATGGTTCTTATTGTGCTCATGTACTTAATGTAGACTAAGTGGAAAAGTTGTGGTTTATCACATCCTTGTTGTAGACCAAGTGGATGAAGTTTGTATTCATGTCCTTGGTGTAGACTCAGTAGACAAGCTTATTAACATTGTCTCCTTCTTTGTGATGTTGAACCTTGGGACTATGTGTGTTGAGTAGGTATGGGGAAAAGATCCTCACATGGACCCCAACTTGAAAGTGGTGGTATAGGACATGTCAATGAGTTCTTAAAAAGTGATAATATAATAAAACAAATTGGGTATAAATATTAAAAAGATAGATCAGAAATCCCATATGTCAGTGATTGGTCACCTATGCAGGTAGTGGAAATCATTGAGTCCCAAGATGTTATGAGTGACCCGTGTGGGTGGTAGATGGTACTTGAGTCCCCAAATGTCAAACTTGACTCATGCAGGTATGGATTCCTCAAATGTTAGACATGACCCATGTGGGTATGGATACTCCCTTTTCTTAGTACTCTTATGTCTAGGTCCAGTAGCTGTGATTAGCACCTTGTTGCATTGTGATTGTGGTTTCATTGTGTAGATATTGCACTATGGACATTTGTTTGCATGTTGAGTGTTCTCCATGTGTTATTGATTATCTATATTTGTATGCATTGATTGGCATGAGTGTATACCTACATTCCCTTATATGCTTGATTCCTTGTTTGGGTCATGTGACTACCTCCACGCGCATGGTGGGGTAGGCCAGAGGGTTCCACATGGTTGGGTGGTTTAACTAGCTATTATTGGGGACCAATGTATAGTTGATAGACTTGTTTGAGAGACCCAACATGTTTTGGATCATTCTTTCTTCCCTTTCTCTCTCTTTTATTGCTTTATATGGTCATGTTATGCTTTTAGTTTTTGTACTTCATTTATCTGATGTATAGCTATGCAATCAAGTGTAATTGACCTTGATTTAGTGTATCTAGTAATCCCTGATGTGGAGCTACCATTTATTAAGTTGCACGTTGGTATTGACACTTAGAATTTATGTAATTTTGATCTTCTTGGGTAGAACTATGCATTTATTTTCTTCCCTTATGGATCTATTGTTGATTTCATGCATGTGTTATATTCTCCTACGCATATGTCCTTATTTCCTATGCATTTGTACTAGCATACTACATTATTTCTATACATTCATGACCGAGAGTATTTCCTTAAGGTCTATGCAAGAATGATTGTTATATTTGGTCTTCCTACATTCTTGGGAGTATGTTCATGTATTTACTTTCCATTTTTAGTCATGGAATAGCCTATTGGAAAGATGGTCAGCACTCCCCTCAAGATTCATGACATGGCTTAACCACCTCCTGTGTCTGCTATAAGTCTAGTGGTTGTATCAGGCATTAACAGGTCGATATTTTGGTGCAACAACAACCACTACTTATAACAAGTGGTATCAGAGCTTGGTCACAGGTTCGAATCCCCTCAGGTAACACTAAGGGGGAGATTGTTGGCAAGATGGTCAGCACTCCCCTCAGGATGTGACATGGCTTAACCGCCTCATGTGTCTTCTATAAGTCTAGTGGTTGTATTGAGCATTAACAGGTCGATCTTTTGGTGAAATGACAACCACTACTTGTAACATAGCCTAGTTTAACTCACTTTCCATTTGGGCTTAAAATGAACCTAGTGCTATTTTCTTTCGAGGATTGATTTAGTCTCCTCTTGAGAATCCATGTGTTTTTTATTGGCTTGGTTCCTTGAAGTTCATGACATGTTGATGTCAGGGCATCTTGGAAATCTTACATCATCCAAAAATATTTCCTTTCAGCTTGTTTTCAGTTTGTTCCTATTAGCAAGTTTCTACAATTTTAGTGGCATTCCTTGGTTTTGGATCATTTGTTTTTGTGGACCTCAAGGTATTTTTTGGACATCATATTTTTCTTATGTTTGGGTTTGCACCTCTTTTGGATACTTCGTGGTGGAGATATTTGGGATTCATGTTTGGTTCTATGTGTTCTCAATGTTCTAATAGTCAATTGAATTTTTTTGATCTTGTGAAGCATTATCGCGATCGATGAAGCTTTGTGGCTCATATCATGATGATATTTGATCTTCGACTGATGTTTCTCTTGGTTTAAACATCATTTATACATCTCAGCATCAAGATTCATATTATTTGGGTCCTGGCCTATATTTTTGTATTATATTTTCCTATTCTTGGAAAATGTGTTAGATCTAGGTTGACATGTGTTGTGAAGACTCTATATATTGAGGAATTTGTTTCATAGCTAGGGGGCAAGAGTAGTAGTTTGGAGATAGCTCTCAATAGTTAGATTTTATCTAGTATGGATTTAGATTTGTTATTTTAATCAGGCATGTGTTTCTTAAGTGTAAGCTGACATGTGTCTAGATAATCTAATGTAAATACTTGAATATGGGATAATGCAAAGGCCTGAATGGGCATATTTTCTCTTCATTGTTGTTATCCTGAATGGGTATGTTTTATCTTCATTTTTTTTGTTGTTGTAATTGATTGTTTTCACTATTTTGACTCGAGCTGCATGGTTGGACTATCTTCTTTGGGGAAACTCCATCCATGACTATATCATTTGGTATTAGAGCATAGTTGATATTCATATGTTGGTAGATCATTGTTCCTAATCTTACAAAATCCTAGATGGTTTTTTGTGGGGTGGTAGAATATGAATTTGACCCACAATTGTAGAGGATTTGCATGAGGATGGCTCGAAGAGAAATTGTTGATGATCATGAACCTTGGAGTGGGTTGCAGTCCTTGAGGTATCTTATTTGTGAAAATATCACCAAATTGAGGCAGGTTGTGAGCATGTTCAATAGATCACCAGATGAGAGGCAATTAAGATCTTACAATAAAATCACTGAGCCAAAGAAGTTGCACCGAGTAAAGGGAGAGATACTACTGAGTAGGGTAAACCCTAGAAGAGTAGACTAGATGTTTGAAGACCTCAAATTTGAGATGAGGAATAAGATCCAAAGTGAATTAGTTGGTTTTTGGGGGAATCCCAAACCTGAGAGTGAGTGTGCAGAGGCTACTAAAGAGTTGAAGTCTCCAACTTAATTACAACTCAAAATGATAACTATCAGATGCTTACTTTGTTCTTCACTGACACACACTAGTTGTGCAACTTCAACTGACTGTATCTTTCTCATCCTTGCATATCTGATTATGCGCTCATAGACTAAACATGAATATAGTCTAACCAACTTAAATCCTAGGGTGCATACCATAAGTCTTCTGTATGTACGTGCGTTGATGCTCTAAGCTGCAGGAACTCTGTACACTGTCCAGTCTTCAATACTTAACCGATTTCTAATCTTCTCATCAGGTGCACTGACTCCAAACTACTATATGACTTTGTTTCCATAATGACAACACTATATCAAGTCATATATATCAGTATAGCCAACTTTCCAACAATCTCCCCCTTTTTCATTGATGGCAACAAAGGAATATGGCCAAGTTGCTAACTGTCCTTAATACAAAACACTTTTTGTCTTCTATACATATACTTATATCTCCCTATACATATTATGATCTATATTCTATACACAACTCCCCCTTTGACATTAATGACAAAGGTGTTACAAAAACTGTATCTATACATACTTATTGAGGGAAAACATCCAGATATGCAATCTTTAGGTTCTGGATCTATCTTTGTTTGTGCTTCCACTGTAGGCGTTGAATCCTGAGGACCTGTAGATTGTATCTTGATGGTCTTTGATCCTTTGGTAACCATTGTGGGTACATGTTCTATGGGCACAGTAGGTGGATACATGTTCCTATTCATAAAGACCTTCTCAAAGGCTTTCTTTGTTTCTTTGGCAACTAACTCATAATTTTTATCCATTATATTCAATGTTCTTGTCTTGGTTCTGAGGTGAGGCTTCATTAGATCTAACAACAACTTCTTCTCTTCTAGCTCACATGCAGGAAGGGTTTCATCTAAGATCTTTTCCCTTATCCGCAGATCTTCTTCAATAGCCTGTCTCTTTTGAAATTCTAGTATATTCCATACATTGTCAGGGATCATTGTTTTTAGTTCCAAGACTGTCCTTTTTAAACCTGATCATGTGCTTTATGATCATGCTATGAATCTCAGATTTATCTATTTCACTATACTTTTCATAAAATTTCCCTACTTGATCAATTCTTTCTTCATCAATTATTCTGGCACTTAGCACACTGAGACTAGGTTTGAAACTTACTTCAGGAGGTGCTTGAACGTTCTTTCTATTCCTTGTGACTCTTGAGGATGGATGACTAGTGCTGGTTTCTTTATTCCTCTTTGGCATTGCCTTATACTCAGGAGGAGCAGTAAGGTCAATGGTTTTCTTGGGCGTAGAAGGAGTATCATCAGTTATATCCTTATATTCATCAGATTTCTCTATCTTCACCTTCTTCAACTTGGGATCATGTGATTCTACCTTTGCTGCATCTGCACTCTTTAGTTCCAAAGCAATCTTTTCTTTTTTTTCTTTGTCAAGATCTACTTGAGACACACCATGTATTCTCAAGATCTCTGATGTGACTTTAGCAACTTTTCTTTTTGTTGTTGTGTTGTTTATCTTGGCATCTATTTCTCTTGTCTTCTCCTCATACGTTCCCCATCTAGGCTCATTAGGGTCAGTAGGAGCTAAAAGCAATACTTGAGCATATGCTTCTAAAACTTATTCCTCTACTTCATATTCAAGTGGATGTTCTAGGTACAACAACCTCCATACATGTTGTATCTGTTTCAACCATAAAACAAATTGTATTCTTGTACTTTTCAACAATGTTTTCTGGAATTCTATACCTCATTTGCATCTTGGCCCTGAAGGTCTTCAATTCGAATGTTATATAATCTCTCAATGTACTCTCAGTGGATGCTTTGTTAGATATTTGTGGCATGGTTGGAATGGACTTGTCCAAATACAAATCTGATACTTTCCCAACTATATGAAGGTACATGTAAATGATCAATGATCCAAACCTGAATATCTACATTTTTTCATGCTTGATTTCCTTGATGTTATCAATCAACTTGTGTGAGATCAACTGTGTGCACAAGATCTCACACACGTTGAACTCTCCATCTTCCTTTACAAGTCTAATGGCTACTAGAATTGTGCCCACAAACACACTATTCACCCTGCTGGTGTGATGAAACCTGTATCCAAGTATCATGGACATCAATTTGATGTCAGCATGCTCAATAGGCTCAATTATCATTCCGTGCCTATCACTCCTTGACTTACATATTTTCTCAACAATTTTCTTGATATCCTTTCCCACAGGAAGGATGACACCAGTCTTAGATAGGCCTTTCATTTCATATATCATGTCACTAGTGATTCTTACAGACACATCACCTATCCAAAATAGGTCATCATGAATTCTTCTCAGAAGTATTTTAATCCATTCTGTCTCATAGAATTCATATGTCGTAGCATACTCTACTATGGGGTGATCATTACACTTCTCATATTCATCTAGGAAGGTTTTGTTTGGTTTTAACATTGTTTCCATGTGCGCCCTTAACCTATCCAATCCTACTAGTTCCTTCTTATAGTAGATGTAAGCCCTAATGTCTTCCACATGCATAACACCCATAGGTGTGCAGGAGAATGCTCCCTCTAAGTCATCTAGGGTAGACTTAAATGGATGCTTCTTAAAGACATATCTTTTCTTTTCTGCAACATCAAAAACTATGGGAGTGGCCATCACTTACTTGTTTTATCACTTTCTAACTGTACTCTAAGATAATCCGAAGACTTTTGAATCGACATGACGAACTAGGGTTACTGCAACCGATTAGGTGTACTCCAAATCACTAATAGACCAATCTGTAAGTCTTCACAATAACTTCTAAGGCTCTTTCTACTTTCCTATCGCTCTGAATTTGAATGTAATGAGTAATTAAACAACTTTTTGTGTACTTAAAGTGAAAATTCCGCCATTAATGCTTTCCATGTAAACCAGACTGTCACTTAAACATTTCCAACTTTTGTTCTGTTAACAATCAGTATGTGTGCTCTTGTACGAAGGTTCCTTTATACTCCAAAAGCTTAAGTCCAAAGGTGCATACTCTGAGAGTGAGTATACCAGCCATGTAGGGGTCTAGAGCTAAATTAGATCCCCCTATGACCTTGAGGGCCATTCATCCAGATGTAGAGGGTGCATCCACTGTGGATGCATCCAATACATACTCATCAGTCTTGTCCTTCTTTTTCTCTGACCAAATCAAGCTCGCATCATCTGAGGCTTTAACAAAATTAACTTCTCCTTCAGGATCCAATACTGATTCTTCAGCCTTTTTAGGGCTTTCCTGACCTTGCGTCCTTGATCTATAGAACTTTGAGATATGTCCAGCCTTGTTACAAGAGTGAAAAATGACTGGAGGCCTTATATTCCTCAGCACATTGACATGAGTCACCATTTTACATTGTCTAGCTGAGTGACCATTATAGTTACATATCTAACATGTAACATTCTAAGAACTTCTTACATTTGTCTGATTCTAATTTCTCTAATCATATTGAATCATGTTCTTCTTACTAGTCTTGCAATTCATAGCTCTATAACCAAATTTATTGCATGAATAATAGTAACCATTAAAAGGTCTTACCTCTATATAGTTCCTTGCTATGTGTCCATGCTTGTTACATGCAAAACAAGTTCAGTCTACTGGCTTGCCCTCATTCTTAGGTGGTTCACCATTATCTTTGGTTTGATCTTCAGTCTTCTCAGTATCAGTAGAGTCTTTTTGTGTATCCTTTCTTGCCCGCATGTTGTCAATCTGATTTTGTGCTTCATTGTATCCAATACAGCTAGTGTCACCTTTGGCTCTTCTTGCATACAACTAAGATTCTATCAAATCAGAACTGGTGTGTAATTTGTCAATATGATTCTTTGCTTCTTTTAATTCAGATTCCAAGCTTTCTTTTCTATTCCTTAGCTCCAAGATTTCCATGTTTGCTTGCCTTAGTTCTTCATTGAGTTGAAGGTTCTCTTTGATTTGTTCATTGTAGACTTCCTGATTGTTAGTGAGTTTATCATCAAACTCTTCAAGTTGTTCTTTTAAGGATTTATTTTCTTCATTCAGCTTCTTGACCTTTGCTCCTAGATCACTATTAGAGAATTCTTTCAAATCCTTTCTTAATCTTTTGATAACTAATTGAGCATCATTGACCTTTTCCTTTAGTTCTTCAATTTCTCTTTCTGATTTGTCTAGGTCTTCAAGAGCAGCTTCCAGATTTCTTTTCAGATGTTTCATTTCTGCTTTGTCCATGATCTCCTCAAGTGGTTAGACTTCTTTAATGAGGAACAGAGCTCTGATACCAATTGTTAGGAATGGGAACACTGAGAGGGGGGGGGGGTGAATTAGTGTTCAGTGTATTTTATCTTTTAACTTTAATCTTTATACTAAACTTATATGCTTAAGAGTTGAAATAAACATTCACATAAGCATGAAACATGAAATCAACACATGACACCAATATGGTTATGGGGAAACCCAAATAGGTAAAAACCCCGGTGGGAATTGACACCCACTAATATTATGCACTAGTGTTTTGTGATCCTTGTTAGAAGATCCTTAACCCTGTTAGGAGTTTCTTTACAATGCTTTAAGTACAGTAGACCTTGTCAAGGATCGAACCCTATTAGGAGTCTTTTACAATAGTCCCTATTAGGGGAGTGGACGCACTATCTGAGAGCTCACTTCTCAAGTGGTGAAGGCTACAAGCTTCTGATCTCAGATGCACACTATATCTGCTAGATGAACTGTCACTATGACAGTGCTTGTCAGATCAGTTCCTTTGATGCGTTGATGCTTTGACCTCTTGCAAAGCTATAATACATCTTATAGACTCTTCGCATACTTCTACTATGCTTAACACAACTCTCTATCAACTTCCATACCGAATATAATGGGTGCATCTTATATTTATACGCGCATACAAAATAAACAACTAGGTCGACCCTTAAACCTATTACATACAATGCTTCCAAATGAATTGGCTTAAGCGTGTTTACAATCAAACATATATACATATTGGCAACCTAATTACAATAGGCACATAGCCTTTACAACATTATAATATAGTCGCAACTCAAAATGATAACTGTCGGTTGCTTACTCTGTTCTTCACTGGCACACACTAGTTGTGCAACTTCAACTGACTGTATCTTTCTCATCATTGCATATCTAATTATGCGCTCATAGACTAAGGATAAATATAGTCTAACCAACTTAACTCCTAGGGCACATACCATAATTCTTCTGTATGCACGTGCATTGATGCTCTGAGCTGCAAGAACTCTATACACTGTCCAGTCTTCAATACTTAACTGATTTCTAATCTTCTCATTAGGTGTGCTGACTCCAAACTGCTATATGACTTTTTTGCCACAATGATGACACTATATCAAGTCATATATATCAGTATAGCCAACTTGCCAACAATATTTTCATCCAATATGGATATGGATTTTTTATTGTAATCAAGCATGTGTGCCTTAAGTGTAAATTGACATGTGGCTGGATAATCTGTTGTAAATACTTGAATCTGAGATAATGTGAAGGCCTGAATGGGCATGTTTTCTATTTATTGTTGTTGTTGTAATGGATTATTTCTATTGTGTTGACTCAGGCTGCATGGTTCAACTATCTCCTTTGGGAAAACTTTTTTCGTGACTGCATCACATGTTGTCTAGTCTTTCAAGATGCAATCGTGGAGCATGATCATGTTGTTTTGGTTGAGTGTTTCTAGTTTTCTAGGAACCCTTGGGAGTGCTAGTAAGACTTTTTCTTGTGATCGATCTCTTGGTGATTGTTGTTTGTTCCTTATTGCTTATGCAATGTTATTATGGTTATGCACTTATGTCACTTATGATATTCTTATTGTAAAAAAAAAGTTATTCAGTGCATATTTGACCCTTCGTTCTGAGGGTTCCTTGGCAGGGCATCACATGAAACATTTACATCATAGACAACATACAGGCATTTACATGCATAAACATTAATGAAATATTTACATCATATACAAAAAAAAACCATTCACATGCATAAAGAATATAACTTAAAACCTTAGATATGCACTTATAGCACATTTATATCATATTTAATAGATATGCATTCCCATGAGTAAATAATATAACTTAAAACCCCATATATACCCTTACAACAAATCAGGTAGAACGTATACACAATATACAACAAATAGACATTCTTGAGCATACACATTTTAAATTAAAACCCCATACATATTCAATCACAAGAATAAATAATATAACTTAAGACCCCAAATAAGTACTTACAAAATTAGATAGATCATTTGCATTGTGTACAACATACAGGCAATCCTAAGCATATAAACAATATAACATAAAATCTTGTATTTGCACTTACAAACACTGGCTTAAGCAAATAACAAACATAGAGAGAAAATAAACATGTAGAGTATATGTTAGACTAGTACAATATCTGAAAGAATATACAAATTAGTAGTTGTAATCTTATGTCGCTTGTTAGAATGATTTTAGAATAACTAGGAGGGGGGGGGGGTGAATTAGCTATTCTCAAGTCCAGATGTACGAATTAAACTTTCTATCTCTTCAACAAACTTAGATCGAATTAGTTTCCAACTCGGTCTCTATAGCATATATCAATAACATAAAACTTGCAGTCCACTATCCAAAAGTAATTAACTTGCAGAATATCAAACTTTCAACATCATTCACATCAAATAATATTCACACAGGTATAACACCAGGATTTATAGTGGAAACCCAATTTGGAAAAAATCACTTTGTAACATGCTACTGATTTTCACTCTTCTGAAGTGAGCTCTATGAGAAGCCAACCATGTTAAAAGTTTACAATACACACTGTTAGGTGTGACCGAGTTAAACGATTTAAAAACACCCTATTAAGAGTGGCCTTGTTCTGATTACTGGAAAAAATAGGTTTTGAAGGGACCCGAAACCCTTTACAACATAAGGATCAAAAGATCGGAAGAAGAAAACACAACACCAAAAAAGAGGCATACAACATCGAACTGCCCATATAAGGGGATACAAAGATAGCGTTAAAAGGGATAGAAACTCAGACAAAAAGACAACAGGGAATACAAAAAACTAGCAGGACAACCACACTAAGCATCCACATACAGAACCCCAGCTTTCTTATCCAACGTCTTCTCCATCTTGGTCTGAATGTTGTCCATCCACCCAATAACACTTTTCATCTTGTCTAGGTTCTTCTTCATCAGAGGGGATTTTTTCCTATTACTCCCATGGGTCTGAGAACTAGGGCCACCACTATCCAGTAGAGAAGCATTCCTAACCTCAGTATCATCCTCTGAAGCATTATCTAGCAGGTTGACCAGAGCCTTGAGGTTGGTGCTAGAAGCCTTCATACTGTTGATACTATGCTGGAGGATATTGATAAGTGTGGCCTTGTTAGAGGGCTTAAGAACATTCCATTAGAATGTCACCTTGGATAAAGGATTTAGACAATGATTGTTAGGTCAACCTTGATTAAAGGATTTAGACTGATACAATGATTAGAAAGTAACAATAGGTTCTGATCTGAAAATATACAACTCATTTTGTAAATACAGATCCAATTCGCTCATATGTTGATTTACAGACTAACCTTCATTTCCATCTCCATCTTTGATATGCTCAGAATTCTCTTCAAGCAATCACCATAACTCTGTTCAACTCTTCATAGCTTCACCTTCAGCCTTCTGCTTTGATTCATCAGTCAATAACATCAACCTCTTCCATTCATACTATAACCTCAAAATTAGGTCAATCTTATACCTCCTTGATCAGGTATACTAATATTTTGTCGCTTAATCTCTTCCGTAGATCTTAGGTTTAGGTCAGATTCATCGAATCCTTCCATCATTTTGTTCTCCTTCTTTTTCCTTCTAGATACATCTTCAAACTTCTCTTTGAATCCATAAGAAAATGTTTTACCATGCATTAAATGTTCCATACAATTCATTAATAATGTCAACACGTTTTACATATCTCAAGAATTCAACTATGTCAGCTGGGATTCGCAATTATTTCTCAAAACGTAAATTATTGACACTCGGTCAATACTGCGTTCATCTCCTCGGTCATCACTAGATAACTCGGTCATCGCTAAAACTTTCCTTCTTGAAAAATACTATTTTTGCTCGGTAATTACTAATGCTCGGTCGACACTACATTTTCTCAGCATATACTGGCGCTTGGTCAACACTAGCATCACTCGACTTAAACTAAATTTCTTCACTTTTGCTCGATTAAGCCTATGTTTCCAGTCGTTCTTCTCCACTTAATGTTAAAGATAAACAATACATTACAATGTCAATGTGCCAACTAATCAAGTACCCATTGAAGTATCACATAACTCAACCTTTCCTTAGGTCCTCTTGTTATCTCCTCTTTTCAAATCTTCTTCATCAATCAAAAGATGTGGTACTCTCCTAGATAGCAAATGTCTTACCAATTAAGGTTTGACATCAATGAAAATATAACAATTGTTTCAATTGTAGTTTCCAACAGTCGCTACCTCATCTTCTTATGTCATTACCTCCAATAAAAAAATAAGAAAATAGAAAACAAGATGATATTGGTGAGGGATTGAAATGAAAAAAAATGAAAGGATCTAATGGATATCATACCTATTTGAATTGGTAATATTAATGATTTGTTGAATGCCTGTTTGGTATGGAGTCCTAAGTTTATGTCCTCTTGTTTCAATTGTGTTGCTAAATTGGATTTGAAAAGTTGAATTTTGCCATGAATTGTAGAGTTGATTGACTTTTTCTGTAAGTTGCAGAGTTGGTCAGTTTGGTTGCATGCATGTATGTCGAGAACTGCTTAATTTGCACCAAGCCCTCTTATTTCAACAGTTGTATTGGTGACCTTGCTAATAATCTGTGTCAGACGTAGATGGAAGTGACCAGTAAGTGGATAGTTGATATTTGATAGATGGGATACATGGCCATGTTTTATGCTTTAAGAGTCTTTTGTAACTAGGAAACTATGATATACGATAGATCTGATATGATTGTGTGATGAGACATAGTTGGGCTTGTTTTATGTTGACACAATAGTTACGTTTTTAAATGTTTGAATATGAAATGGGCGATTGAAGCATATGTGCCTAAGACTCTTCATTTGTATTTTTTGTATGTATGGGTGTAAAATTTAATGCAATGTTTCATATCCTAGCATTGTGTATTATTTATGGATTGTGTTTGAAACCTAATGAATATTCTTCACTTGTAAGACTTTGATGATATATTCCTTTTTGGGACAAATATAAACAAATTTTATCTAGTGTATATTTATTTACTTATTAAATAAAAGTTGAATATTAATTGATTAATGAGATGTTCCAATGTGGAACCCAACCAAGTCGCCTTATCTTCCCATTATAGGACCCCACTCGACTATCAAACCCTCTCCCCAATTTGACAATCTATAAAAACATTTAGTTATTTTCATAATTAAAATAATAATTTATGATGCATCTTAAGAAAACTTTTGAACTGCCACAATTTTTTTTATTAATTAAAAAAACAATATCCTATACAAATGATATAAAAACTAAATAATTGTGCCCTAATAAAAAAAGTTCGCTGGCCAACGTTTAAGGACAAAAGTAGACATCATGCCTCTTGAATGTAGGTGACTTGTGTTCTTTTCTCAAAGTTTGGTGAGAAGCTTTGCTTCCTTGATTTTTGTCAATTTCATATTATTACTTTTTGTTTTTTTAAAGGTGATTTTAGTCTTTGATTTTTAATCCAAGAAATATCATTACCTATAGGCTGATTCCTCTACCAGATAGCAACAACAAAAAAATCCACCTCAATTTTTTTTATAAATGTACACTTATGTCAACTTAAAAAAAATGCAGAAAAACTATTGCAAGGCCGAGATTATCCCCAAAAAGGTGGGACTGGTAAATATACAGCATTCAAATGAGAAAATTTTCACTTTCAACTAAACAATTATAAAATTCTCTTATATGCATTATGCTCTCTTAATTTCTTATGAGAATTTTTTTGGGTGTCTCTGCAGATTTTCAATCAACAAACTAAAACCAAGAAGTGGAACCACTAAAATCTGTGCATCCAAATTGTTGCTCAACTGTGCGTAGATGTGGTCCATTTTTTCTCTCTTTCGTCTTTTCTCCCACCCCACTGAAGAAACTTTTTCTTTTAATTAGACACCCCATCACTCCATGCCTGTAAAAGACAGGCATGCACCCATGCACCTACTCCCACATAAGCATTTTGTAATCACACATACACATGTTTCACGCCACAAAACCCACTTTGTTTCCTTCTCATCAGCTAAGAATCAGCCAACTTTTTAACAGATTCCTTACACACATATCCAACTACCAGACAGTGATTCCAGTTACCCCACTTACTCATAAAGTAATCATATCCCGGAACATTCGACACATTGTACAATACTTGATTTTGATCAATCCAAACAGGAATAACACTGTTTAAAAACATCCAAAAAAGGGATGATTACTTTATAGAGCCAAGACATGGCAAAGGCATCATTTTGGCCCAGCCTCTGATGGTAACATCAATCTTCAAAAATCTCATATAATCCTTGGCCCCCTCCCCTCCGCCCACACAAAAAACCCTCATATTAGGGGTTTTAAACAAATTGAGCTTCCATGAATCCATAAGTAAACGAGGGAGGACTTTAATTCCAAAAACAATAGTATATGTGTTACACCCATAATCAGTTTCCAGTCTGAACTGGATTACATTTTCATCAATCAATTAGTATGCATATATTTCACTGTTAAATGGGATTCAAACAACCCAATTACAGATCCCTGATTGAATAAGCAATTTTGTTAAAAATGAACAATCTTCCCAACCAGTACATGAACAATTTGACGATCTGATAAAGCTACAAGACAGCAACCAAGATAACTGATCGGTGTGGACTCTTGGAGGCTTCTGTCAAAGACTAAAACCCCCGCTAAAGCCCATCCATAATTGAAAAGCCGTTTTGCTATTCTTACTGTCATTATCCCTCTCATGTCCTATGACCCAATGGGTCACAATCACAGACAATTCTAGACAGGGATTAGGCCTTCATCTATTGAGTACAGTCATATGATACATTCTGCCCATTTTAGCGAAACATGAAAAAAAAATCTAATCTTGACGGTATAATTCTCTGTAATATGCCAGGTGAATCACGTTGATAAAGAATCCACGAATGTGAATCAGACCATCGGCGCTACACCCGTAGAAATTCATTTTGCGTTATACCCCAAAACCAAAAATTATCAAATGGTAAAGAGTTAAAAAACTATTTTAAACCTTCGGGTGATTTCCGAGGGCATGAGGGGACATGAGTCCTTATAATGTTATTATAAATGAGTTTTTATAATGCTAATCCTGCAAGACGGTGTCATTAGGCCACCATACCATGAACCATTTAAAATATTTTTATGGCCACCATACCATGAACCATTTATAATATTTTTATGGTTCACAAAGCGTCTTCCACGAAAGTCCATGCCTGCAATATGTCCCCTTGTAAATTAAAACAAATTCTTAAATGGTAACACCCACCTGACCCCAAAAATTCTTTATGCTTTTTGTCATTCCCACATATGTTTGTAGCATACTTCCCATGTCCATTGTATTATCTTTCTGAGCATATTTTATTGGGCTCTTATAAACCAACTTGCCCCCTTTTGTTTGCCCAGTGTACATTGGTGCGGCTGTATGTAAGCATCTGATGCACTAGAATCTTGTGTTTGGAGCTTAGAGAGCCTCGGAGAGTTAGATAGTTTTTTATTATCTTTTTTAAACATTTTCCTCGCATCAATGTTAATCCTGTGACGGTCATTATCAAAAGCTCCGAGCCTTATTCTATTCTTCACGCTTCTGTACTGTCTGGTTGTGATGAGGCAGTTGATGGAAATACATACAGGTGATAGACGTTGCCGTTAATGTTCTGGCATTATTTTGATTGCTATTGCCCCAAATGGATCTAGAGGCCAGAGCCAGTGCTCATGTTGCAGAGGTTCGTTATTTTACTCTTCTAGACCTTTGTTTTCTGCTGTCCTCTTTTCAAAGATTGTCATATGATTTATGTTCATTTCATGATATTGATAATGGTCTACACAATTATACCGTAGTGCCCCTTTCAACAGATTGTGATGTCATGTACTCCTCAGATTGTGATGGTATACCGATTTTTAGCAAGGCGATAAGTGTGTGCTTATCTGGTGTTCCGCTATGCTACAGAGACATTGAAGCTCCCATACTAGATCTCAGTTTGGGGTAGTTGGTATCAAGTCCAGGGATTCACATCCAAACTGTAGGCTTTCCTCGTCTATTGGTTATTACTTAACTTCAATTTGGATTCTCGTCTGTTAGATGAAAAATGATAATGGGAAATATACAGGGCGAATGATAATGTCTGTTCTTTTCTAGTATGCTATGATATTCCGCGGAATATTGGGAGTAGCCTCCTGTGGTGAAGATTACATCACTTGAATTTTAATTTTGAGTTCTGACAGATGCCTCATACTACAATTTTTCCAAGGACGATTCTACTATGAGGGAAATCAGCACTCTTATAGTCGTAGATTGTTTTAGTGGAAGATCATTAGTACTTTTTCATCCTTATGTTATGCTCTCAACTGGAAGTTTGTTGATAAAGCTTCTAATCAAACCTTCTATGACCTTTTCCAGGGTGAATCTGTTGGAGACCTACTACAAGATACAAATCAAATAAGTTCATACATGAGGCTTTTTTTGTGACCAATTAATATTTCTTATGTGAATTTAAGATAAATGTCCTAAATTGCAAGCCAAGAATTTATGCGTCTCTTGTAAAGTCAGACTTCACTATTTTGCTAAATCTTATTTATAACCTTCAGGAGATTTTTCTTTAGGAACTTGATTAAAATTTAAGCCTGCATAGATTTTGGTTTTTCAACACCAAAATTTTCATTGACGGGTTGACTATAATGGAAATACTCCACTTATTTCCCTTGCAAGTTGGATCTAACTAACAAATTATAGAGCACTTCATCTTGAGGTGGCTATTCTCCAGGTTAGAACTTTAAAAGTACGTAACCGCTAAAGAGTTAGGCATTGCCCTTGTCAATTGATCTGATTAATCTCTTTCATATTATGGATGCAACATCAGCTGATGCTCAAATTATCTTGGCTATGGTAGAAAGGAATAGAGTAACTGGTTTTTGTCTTTTTTTATGATAAGTAATTCTTAAGAAGGCATTGTGTATTTCACTTTCATCAGTGTCTATTTCTTTGATTTTCCTCTCAAAACTGGCTTTGGTAATCATTTATTTCTCTTATTTTTATGGCGATTGGTAATGTGTTGAGTTGTTCCAGTGTAACCATCTGTCAGATCTTTGTGAACCAAATCACGACCTGTATGTGAGCCATTTGTTGTCCTTGTTCACCTTACTCTGTCCTTTCTACATATTTTTTTGTTAATAATCAACATAACCTGGGTAGACTTAGCAACAGATCAGCTGCTGAATAAAGTGTATATTTATGTCCATCTACACGGTGATCATTAAGATCTTGGTTTAATAATTAACCTCTGTTCCTAACTGTATTTAATTATGGAATTTTATAGCTATTGAGTTAAAGAGAATGTATAGGAAAATGAATTTTAAATGTAAGGAATTTCGCCTGGAGAGTTTACTTAAAGCAAAATAATCACCATTTACAGGCTACTACCTTGAAATGTTTTACATATGTTATTCAAAACAAAGGCTTGAGCACAATGTATTCATATAGTGAAATAAAGCATCATAGATGGCAAGTACTTTTGAGAAAATAACTCAGGTTCTTTCCCTGAAGATGCATATTGTCAAAGGTAAACTGTTGTTTAAGGTCTTTTCTTATTGAAGAATGGAACACGAAAAAATAATTTTTCCTTCGTTCATGGTGCAGAAAGAGTCTTGGAAGACCATTATAATCTTAGCCTATCAAAGCCTTGGTGTGGTCTATGGAGATTTGAGTATATCTCCCCTTTATGTTTATAGAAACACGTTTGCTGGAGATATTCAGCACTCAGAGACCAATGAGGAGATATATGGAGTATTGTCCTTCGTTTTCTGGACTTTAACCTTAATACCTCTATTCAAGTATGTGTTTATAGTGCTGAGAGCTGATGACAATGGGGAAGGTAACTTCTGGAATTCTTAAATTTCCTCATGTGATGAATTGAAAGGCTTACGTTTATCCCAGAAATTGATATTGCTATTATTATTCAATTATATCTCCCTCCTATATTGAAAAGCTTTTTTATGACGGTTTATTCTCATTCATAGGTTAGTGTTGTATTATTGTTCTCTCTTATCCTAAATGTCCTAGTTATTACTGGGCAAAGATAATATTCCGGTTCTCACTATTTCGTCTTGATATGAGACAATTACTTCTTGCGGCCTGTCTAATCCAACACATTGTTACAGGTGGAACTTTTGCATTGTATTCTTTATTATGTAGGCATGCCAAAATTAGTCTTTTACCAAATGGCCAGGTTGCTGACGAGGAACTTTCAAATTACAAATTGGAAGATCCTCCTGAAACAAAGGCTGGGTCAAGGGTGAAAGGTGTGCTTGAAAAGCATAAAATCTTGCACACTGTATTACTTGTTGTTGCTCTGATTGGCACATGCATGGTTATTGGTGATGGGGTGTTGACTCCTGCCATTTCTGGTATGTTTGTTTTGCATCCTTGCTGTTTCTATAGATTTCTATTTAGTGTACTAAATATGCCTACAATATGGTGGAATCTGTGGAGATTCTTAATTTTTCTGTGCTAAGCTATGAAAAGAGGATTTGTTGAAACAACTGATCATATGCTCCCGTGCAGTTTTTTCTGCAGTATCAGGCCTCGAGCTTTCAATGTCACACCATGAATGTAAGAATTCTTTCAAAAATCTTTAATATGTGATTTTAATCACTGTTAAAAATTTCTTTTGTATTTCTTATGTGCTTAAGCCTTATACCATGATATTTTGCTCTGATGGGAATAAATATAAGCTTAGTCATGATTTCTTTCAAGTTTTGAATTTTTATGGGTTGATTATGTAATAATACGCGTGATGTAAGTTCCATCATTCTAGCAAACAGAGAATCAGAAGACCAACAAATGTTCACTTTTGTAGTATACTGAAATTAATCATTGGAAACTAATTAATAAATTTTTGTTTTGATTCACAAACTGAATATCATTAAGTCGTATCACATCTAGGTCACTGTCAACCTCAAACAATTTGCTCAGTTACCGAGAAATAAAAAAAATCAGCTTGCACTAATGATTGTTGCCTGTATCTCCCATTTGTGGGCAACAAAGATCTAATTTGAGTAAAGATAATAAAATTTCTCGGTCACTTGAATATTTTGGCAATTTTGATGCTACTATTTGGCATTCCCTACTGGAAGACTAGCAAACTTCTGAGTAGTGCAAATTAAATTTCCTGATGAGGTTGTCTTTTAAATCTACAAGCAATGCCCAGAAAGGTCTGTCTCTTTCTAATCAGTTATTATTGTGAATCATTTCTCATTCCATAGAGATGGTATCAAAGAGTGGGAATGTCGAACAACTCTCCAACTTGCAAGACAGTTATATAATTTTAATTTCCCAGAAATCCAAAATAAGTACGACAAAAAAATATACATATGTTATTGGAAGACAAGGAGTGAATTTGGAAAAGAAAGATTGATTTTGTGGTAGGATCGAAGGGATGATGGTAAAGCAAGTCTATCAAATAAATTAGATTTTGAGCTTGATCGGTATATAAAAACAGGTAGATTGAGTAACCTATAACTTAAAAGCTTATGCCAGGCACACTTAGATCCTTCGCAAGTATTGGTAAATTTATAATTTCAATTGGCATATGTCTGGATATTTGCTTCTATATTTTGGAATGATTGGGTACCTCAATGGCCCTGAGGAGTGTATGGGTGCAACTTGCAACAACATAAAATCCATTGTGTTAAATCCCAAGCAAACTATCCTCAGATAAGCAACAACCATCTAAGCACAGGGATAATAATTACAGAGGAAAGATGAGTAAAGGGCTCAAGAAGATTTCCCTCGGGCAGTACGAATGTGAATTGAGGAAAAAACAAAAAGGGAGGCATAGGAGATAGAATGAATGTAGGATTTGTTGGCCAGGAATCTGATACAAGTATACTTTCTATTCTTAAAAATCACAATGATGAGCATGACAATATAGAAATCTGGCTTAGGCAATTTATTGTTAAGGCGAACTCTCTCCTTCCTTGTAATAGCCTAATAAGTATTGAATTTTATCTATATAATGCCTATCCAGAAGAGGTGATTCCTAGCAGAGATGATAGATGAATTATCTGCCCTCACTAATTTGTCCAAGTTCTGGATTAAATTACAATGGGGCCTTTGCTAATTGTTAAACTTCTACGCTCTATGAACTGCCAGGGTCCATAAGGTGCTATGTTGAGCTCCAGAAATTTTTGGAGGCATTCAAATAGTGCCATCCATACCTACTTGTAAGTACTACTTAGGCATAAGACAAATGAACTTTCTTCTTGCTTGTAATAGGCATCAAATTTTATATTTCTAATGCCTATACAGAAGAGGTGATTTGTGGCAGAGCTTGGATGAATTGTCCGTCCTCACTAATTTGTGCAAGTTCTGGATTAAACTACTATGTGACTTTTGCTAATTGTTAAAATTCTAAATTCTATCAACTGCTGGGGTCCATATAGTGTCTCATTGAGGTCCGGAAAATTTTGAAGGCATTTAAATAGTGCCATTCATACCTGCTTGTATGTACTCCTTAGACATGCTTCCAGTTCTAAATGATTTCGAAGGGAGTTCACCATATTTTATAATTATCAGGACACAAATGGGTGTCCCTGAAAATGGGTTGAATTGGCATCATCCAGCATTGGGATTGTATACAGTATAAGTGCTGTTCTTATTTGAGCACTAGGCTTAGCTTCGAATTGGGTGAACAACTTCCATAATCTTGATATAGTAATATTTCATAAACTTTGAGGGAAAGTTTCATTTGGTAATATTTCTGTTATATTTTGCAACATTTAGTTTCACTATACATAGCTTGCCTAAAGTTGTTTAGCACATTTCTGCTTAATGTTGCTTAAATAGATATTTTGTTTCAGATGCAGTGGTTCCTATTACATGTCTTATATTGGTTGGCCTATTTGCACTGCAACACTATGGTACGCATCGGGTGGGTTTCATGTTTGCACCAATTGTCCTGACTTGGCTAATATGCATCAGTGCCATTGGCCTCTACAATATCATACACTGGAATCCCCATGTTTATCAAGCATTCTCTCCATATTACATGTACAAATTCCTGAAGAAGACACAAAGAGGAGGATGGATGTCTTTAGGAGGCATTCTATTGTGCATAACAGGCAAGTTTGTAGTCTTGTTCAATAGTTACAAATGTGATCAGAATAGGACAAGGTGGTCCAATAGAAAATTTGGGATGCTTTTGTGAAACGATATGATCTATTTCACTTGTGATTTCAGGTTCAGAAGCTATGTTTGCAGATCTTGGGCACTTTTCACAGTTATCAATCAAGGTTTGCTAGATGCCAGCACTGCATTATGTTGTTAATCACTTTAATAATGATACAATGTCCTTTCTCTTCAGCATTCATTGAGATTTATGGTATACATATTTATTATTTTCTGTATCTACAGATTGCTTTCACTTCCATAGTTTATCCTGCGATAATTTTAGCATACATGGGGCAAGCTGCTTACATCTCTAGACATCATACAATCAGTGGGAACTACCAATTTGGTTTTTACGTATCTGTACCAGGTAAATGTTTTTAATGGCATGAGTATTTTATTTACTTACATTATTTTTTCTTTGATGGTATGAAAATTTAAATTGCTCAGTTCATAAATCTATACTGTTGAAATACCAATAAAGCTAGCATCACCAAAACAGCCTGTCACAAAATCAAGCATTGTTGAAAGCCATGTAGTAGGAAATACAACCCTTTCTGTTTCCAATCTGGAAACTCCTTGGTAACATCTCGGAAGCATTTTCTGAGATGCACCCAATTTTGGCAAAATCTCGGTTCCATTTTCAAATAAGTCCCAGGAAACAGCAAACTGGTTGGGCAGTTCTGCTCCTATTTCAAGCATTTCCAATGTGACAGCAAGAGTCTATGATCACGATTCTTTGCATATATATAACTAGAAAATTAATGTATTCAACGTATTTGATTAAAATAAAGGCTGTGTAAACTTAAAAGTTGGACAGGAAAAGAACAAAAAGAAGATCAAGGAAAACCTTTCAAAATGTAGAAACCTTAGGTCATGTGCTTTTGAGTATGCAAAGCATAACTTATGAAGGCTATATTTTTATTGTGTTATGATTGATTAAATTAGATATCTCTAGTACATAGTGTTATATATGTGTTTATTTTACAGTTCCCTTTTTATAAATTGTTGAAAGGCTCATTTCCAAAACCCTCCTTATTTGAAGAATATTTGCCTTTCCCTTTTTAGGCACCTGAGTTTAAAAGGTTAACATTAGTCTTTGCACCACACATATCTACAAGATTCTGTAATAGGAATAAAAGATATTATGATCAGTTATGTTTGTCTTATTTTGTATCTTAAATGGCTTTTCAGAGCATATAAGATGGCCTGTACTGGGTATTGCAATACTTGCATCAGTGGTTGGAAGCCAAGCAATCATTACAGGAACATTTTCGATCATTAAGCAGTGTACAGCATTAGGTTGCTTTCCTAGAGTGAAGGTGGTGCATACTTCAAACAAAATTTATGGACAGATCTACATTCCTGAAATCAACTGGATTTTAATGACCCTTTGTCTTGCTGTAACTGTGGGGTTTAGAGACACTAAACGAATGGGAAATGCAGCTGGTAAGCAATTGCTTCTCTTCAAATTGATTGGTTGGAAACATCTTCATTAACCAAACATTTAATATTCAATTGATGAATGTCTTTCTAAAACCTCAAAACTGGGTATTATCATTTGCAGGTTTGGCTGTCATCACTGTAATGCTGGTGACGACATGTCTCATGTCTTTGGTAATTGTTTTGTGCTGGCACAAGAGTGCACTTCTGGCTCTTTGCTTCATCCTTTGCTTTGGGTCAATTGAGGCTCTTTACTTTTCAGCTTCCCTTATTAAATTCCTTGAAGGGGCATGGGTACCTCTAGTTCTTGCACTCATATTCATGTCTGTAATGTATGCTTGGCATTATGGGACGATTAAAAAATATGAGTTTGATATGCAAAATAAAGTCTCCATGAAGTGGTTGCTTGGTCTTGGGCCTAGTTTGGGGATTGTACGTGTCCCAGGTATTGGGCTTATACACACAGAGCTGGTAACAGGAATACCTGCAATATTTTCACATTTTGTAACCAATCTTCCAGCATTCCATCAGGTGCTTGTCTTTGTATGCATCAAGTCAGTGCCGGTACCTCATGTTCTATCCGAGGAAAGATATCTTATTGGACGAGTGGGGCCTAAAGAGTACAGGCTATATAGATGCATTGTGAGGTATGGATATCGTGATGCTCATATGGATGACCATGAATTTGAAAATCAGCTTATCTTCAGCATTGGGGAGTTTATTCAGTCAGAAAGGAAAACTCCTCGCGCAAGCAATGATTTTTGTCAAGATGGAAATATGACTGTAATTGGAACAACCAGAAAAGAAGACATCAAAATTTATGAAGATGAGTGCATGCCATCTGCCTCCACATCTAATATTAGGTCCCCAATTATTCAAAGCATCCATGATATTACAGAGACTAATTCTCCAAAGGTAACAAAAAGAAAGAAAGTAAGATTTTTGTTGCCAAATAGCCCTGAAATGGATCCTTCTGTAAGAGCTGAACTCCAAGAGCTTGCTGAGGCCAAGGAATCTGGAACTGCTTTTATTCTTGGGCACTCTTACGTGAAGGCAAAGAAAGGATCATCTTTTCTAAAGAAGCTTGTTATCAATGTGGCATATGACTTTCTAAGAAAAAATTGCAGGGGACCATCAACGGCTCTGAGCATACCCCATATTTCACTCTTAGAGGTTGGTATGGTTTATCAGGTTTGAGCCTTGATATTTTTGTGTAATACACATCCTCTATCATATAGCCACTGAAAATTGAAATGTATTTTAGTTCTCCAGCTGAAATCTTTGAAAGCGAAGAGAACAGCATCCCAATAAAACTTAGCGATCAGTGAGTGATTTCCTGTAATATGTTCTTATGGATACACACACAACATTGATTACTCTAGGAATAGACAGAACCTGCACAGCTGGGTCATGTTTATGCTCTGTAAATAATCTGTATACTGAGCCAATGTCCTGTATATATTGTGCACTGACATTACTCATGGTCTACATGCATAGACACAACATATACTCATGGATAGCTTTTGGTAGAAATCTAATGAGTTTCCAACAACATGAACTTAATCAATAAAGGGACGGAAACAACCAGAGTTCTCGCTAAAGAATCAAATGACCCTTTAAAAAGCCAACAGATCCTTTTATCTGATTCACTAGCATGATACAATAGTCTATGCACTACGAGAAAGAAAAATGTACTGTTAGAATTGTATTTTGCTGCCAATATAATAAACACAAATGTTTTGAAAGCAAAGCAGTAAGATTTAGGCAGAACTTCTTTATTGTTTTAATGTCCACTCATGTGTTCAAGGTTTATCAGATAAATATGACATTATCATCTGTAATTTATAATATAATTTTTTATTGAAGATCTTTCTTGTTAATGTACCCATTTTGTTGAACTTTTTATGCTGGATCAATTGAAGCATGTAGATGTTGCTTATCATGTAAAAAAACATGCAATTAAGCATATTGCATTGTTCCTATTATGTGCTCAGCTTCCACACTAATTTTATACCACATTTCTTTGTAGAAATTCTACGATCTCTCCAAATGGATGCCCTCTTGCAAATGTGTCAGTGGGCATAAAGTATAACAATGAAATAAGAACAATTCACTGTTCTGCATTTCCTTTGTTACTACTTCAACATTTTTGGCTCCTGCAAGAGCATTGACCTTTTCCGTTTCATTAAAGCTTTGACTCACTTTATAGCCCTTAACAATGTTTTTGGAATCCAAATACCATTATTCTAACTTTACACACCAATTGAAAGAAGTCAAAAGTTGGAGAAGCATTGTAAATATTGTCACCTATGGATTATTATTATAATCACCTTGACTGAATAATTTTACGACTGCTATAAATGCTAAAGTAGATTAGTGCCACTTAAGGACATTGTCAAGAATAACAATTTGCAGGAAAAATCAAGAAAGGGAGAAACTCAAATTCAAATGTTACATAGACATAAAGAGATGCTATAACTCAGTTTGAAAAGGATGAAAGAGTCATCAATATTCTCATGAGTATGAATGTGACTTAAGCTGAATAATTGGTAGTGTTGATGTTAGTTTTATGCCACTACAACAGGTAGAATCGAATACTTAGCATTCCAAATGAAAGACCGAATCTTCAACTCTCTCTTGAATAAGGAATGGCTTGTGTGATCAAATGAGACAACCTCAAAGTTCCTTCTTATTGTGGACTTTTACTCAATTGTAATGATGTGATAAGCTGGGCATCACAAAGAGACTTACACTATTCATCCTATGGATATCAACAACTTCAACCACTTCTAACCAAACAAAATACAAAGGATAAGGGATGAGAAAGATATTTGACTCCTAGAGTGCAAGAGATAATGAATTCCTTTGTGACTCTACTAGACTTAGTTTAGCCATTGACATCAACCAAGCTAGTGCAATATTCTAAAAGTAAATGTAGGATGTTCAAACTATTACCATTCCATTAACACCATCCATCAATGCATATCAATGTGCAAGAAATAATCAATGTTAAGCTTATGAATATGCCAGTTGACCATGCAAGGTGAACTTACAATCAACAAGTAGCTAGTGGTAAGGTCTATAAGCTCAACAAAGATGCATCCAAAATATCTTCCATTCAACTGAACACTATTTCTAATCAACAAAAATGAAATCTACTCTAAGTGAGAGAATGTAGAAACAATGCAATACTCCAAAATGATACAAGTAATCCACCATGAAGACCAACAATGAATTATGAACAATCTTGGAAGTATCATAAAAACAATCTCAACAAGTCTCTCTCACTCTACTCTAAAACTATCTCTAATGTGATACAAATGAGGCCTTGGCCTTTTATAGTAGCTCAAAATTCAAATACAATGAATAGCCAAGATCAAGGGCTCAAATTCATCCAACAAAGCCCTAATCCAACTAACAGCCACAAGCATTAAATGCTTGACCAATTTCAATGAAGCACGACCTTGTGGGCTAATAAGAAAATAAAATTGCTTTAAAGGACCAATGAGAAAATGGGTTAGATAGAAGCTTATAGAAGAAGACACCAATCAATAGGCCAATGATAAAATGCCACGTAGGCTTACAACAAATCTCCCTTTAGAAGATAATTTCTTTTGACTTTTTCCCTTTTGGAAAATTCAATGAATTTGGACATAATATTGTTAAGCTCTCCCACTGGGACACTTGGTATGATCTGATTAGTTGAAGATGAATGGGTGCCACCTCAGCATGTTGATCTTATAGACTTGATCAATTCCTTGGTGATGAGACAATATCTCTTGATACTCAACATTTGCAATAGGGCAATGGTGATGAAAGAATATCAATTCCCCACTGCCAAGCAAAAAGAGGGGTCCCCATTTGCAATGGGGCAATGGTGTGAAAACCTCACAACAGGTAAATGATGTATCCAATTTTATGGAGAATGGCCTGAGCTGAGCGAGCTCTAGAGAATAATTCTACATGGCAGAAAAATATTCCCGTGCTCAATCAATGAGGAAATCCATTAGGAAGAATTGAACTAAGAAATATTTGCAGCACCCCAGGCAGGAAAAATTATAAGGAATAGAATTTTTTAACGAGTATCAAATCTTTGAAGAAATTAGTAGAATTCATCAATATAAGGATAACTTAGCAAATGTAACAAAGTTTATTTACATTTTATTAGATAATTTGGTGGATATTATTTCAAAAATTAATTCCCCGGTTAATCTATTTTTTTTTTAAATTGTGAAAATATAGCCTTTAAAAGCTACCATAATTCCAAGCTAAAGAACCTTTATTCTAGGTAACTAAATTTGTAATATGTCCGTAGCTTGGAACTTGGTGATCAGTAATTAGTTGATGAAATCTGGCCATCCTCATTGTCTTGGACATGATATATAAATTGGTTTCTATTTAGTCCCACTCAAAGTAAGATGGTTATAGTGTAGGATCTTATATTATGAAATACAGTCTGACAGAATTGGAAAGAAGATGATGGAATATCAGTAGCATTCCCCACAGTAAGTTGGATCTTCCTTCAAGCTATACACAGTAAGTTGAATCTTCCTTCATGGTATAGTTGCTTTCCCTTATTTTTTTTAAATTAAGAAGAAGGGCATCTATTAATCAGTAGAACTAGAAATATATTCACATGGATTCTGATAAATGATTACTTCTGGAAAATTGAAGTTCTTTATGATGATGAGGACAACTTTAATGCCCTTATGACCAGATTGGTCTGTACATGAGAAGCACAAAAAGGAAATTCTAAACCACCTCCAAAAAGACCACAAAGGTAGTATTTGCATGGCTGTTAGTAGCCGTTATCTCCTAGATCTATAATAGGACAACATCCCTAAAAACATAAGGGCAATTCTTCTAGCTTTTTGCCTAGAGCCCAAATGCATTTACTCTTAAGTCTAAGCTGAAGTATGAATCAAGCCTATTCCTAGACAAATTAGGAAGTTCTTCCAGATTTTTACTTAGGGCTCAAACTCAATTACAGTGAAGTCTGGCCTGAAGTGTACTTACGAACTCAGCTTGGAGCCATTACATTAATTATCTTATTTTAACAGGGGCATTTTATCAAACACTAAGTTGCAATTAGAGACCCGCTACTCTCTCGATGACCACAGGTGGACAAAATTAAAATCATTTCATTCCTAAGTTTTTATAACAAAATAGATCTATATGGTATTTAAAAGAAAATGAATGCAGCCTATCTTTAAAAAAAAAACAGATGGAATAGGATCATACCCCAAAGCCACATATACTGGTTGACTGACAAATCAAGCATCGAACAGTCCAATAAAAGAAAATAACTACAATAACAACACTGGACCCATAAAAGGAAACAACTGATAACATTTCTTTAGCTCTTAATGTCATAACAACATAAAAGAAAGATTAAGCAGCTAAGTCTATAAGGCTTGTATTAGGAGAGTTTTGATAATTCAAGTTCCTCAACCAATGTCAGGAAAAGTCTTTTCAATCATCAATTGACTCCCGATAAATGAGAGCATTATCTTCATTCTCTTTCTTGTGAGGTTGTGAACTAGGAACATCTAGTGCAGGTTGAGTATCATTCCACTATGGTGAGATGGTAAGAGCTATGCAATGAAACTTATCTTGACCACGAGGAGGGGTCCACCCACATCACTAAGAAGATGCAAAAGAGTGTAGCTCATCTATAGATGACCAACCAATGCATCACCCTAATGGTGGAGGAGATGACCATATGTGGTGGCACTAAGATTAGCATCGAGTAGAATCTAAGCACCCACATGTTGACCTTCATGGGGTGACTTGACACAAAATGGCAAAGATGGGGAGCCCAAACCATAGTACATCAGGCATTACCCCAATGATCTAATAATTTTTAGAGTTGTACCACTTTATTGGCCTACATATAAATTTGCATGAACACATTTTGATATCTCTAAAGATGTGTGAGTATAAAATCTTGTATCAACAAAATTATGAGAAAAAATAGCTACATTTTTATCTTTTCATATGATAAAGAGAATCTCCATTTCGAAAACATGTCAAAGCTAAGGGAATTCAATAAAAAATCTTGTCACATTCCTAAGAAAGGCATTATGTCGAATGAAGGGCTCCAGTTTGAAAGGCTTAAAGAAATCATGGATCGAAGACCAACTTACACATCTACACAAAACCAAATAAATGCTTGATTGTCTCAAGGTGTCCACAAAGTGGACATCTAATGTTTGACATACCTAAATGGATTAACCACTTGCCAATAGGGAGGCCTTAGGAAAGAAAATATGAAGAGAAACAAGCAATCATTTGTTAAACAATAGCTTTCTACATTGTTTGGAATGTTTGTTCTAGACATGAGAAAGTGTATGAAGAGACCATCTCATATTCAACTTTTGATTCATAGGAAAATGTAGAGAAAGCCAATTATATCCTTTATTAGGAGTATACCTATGGAAAGGATTATCTACATGCTGCTTCCAACTTTTCCACCAACACTACGTTGATCTCACAACAATCTTGTGCAAGAGTTGATAAGCCATTGCCTCAATAATCATTTGGAAAAAGTATGTTTTGGTTATCCTTGGCCTTGATTTGATGCCACAAGAGCTAAGTAGAAGTGTCTTCGGATTATAGATTTTAAATATATTTAATGCCTTTTTTGAAAAGATTGAGAGAATGCAATTTAAGGAATCTTTGCTAGTAGACTGTTTTTTAATAGAGAGTTCATTGTCCGTTACCATTCTAGAGAAGCCAAGGTTTGATGGTTTTCAAATCCTTCCAAATACTTTTGGCCGCAAAGATACATGTAATCTTAATAGGAACAAGAGAGATAACTAGAGAATGAAAGCCCAAGCCTTTCTAATTTGATCTCCCATAAGAAGACCCAAAGGAAATGTAATGACTTAACAAGCTTCCCAAGCTTCATTATCTTCAATTGCTCTAACAATCCACTTTGTGAAGAATGCAATTCCATGTCTATGAAATCAGTTAATTCTAGGCCATCAATCTTTTGGAAGACAATAAGTCTTACATCACTATATGCAAATCATTGTTGTAATCAAAGTTAGCCCAAAACAATCATAGAGGAGTTTATCTTGCTTTTGATAAGATACATTAAATGTACCTAATAGAAGTAGTAGATGTGTGTGGCTACTAAATCCTTGAGCAAATTTGGAATCTACCTGCTAAAGAAAACATAAATCCCACATAACTATATGCAAATATTTGTTGTGGTCAAAGTTAGCCCAAAAAAATCATGGAGGAGTTTATCTAGCTTGTGATAAGATGCATTACAATATACCTAATAGAAGTAGTAGATGTGTCTGCTACTAAAACCTTGAACAAATTTGGAATCTACTTGCTAAAGAATGCATAAATCCTACATCACTATATGCAAATCTTTGATGTGGTCAAAGTTAGCCCAAAAAAATCATAGAGGAGTTTATCTATCTTGTGATAAGATGTCTTAGAAGGCACCTATTAGAATTTAGGTGCCAAAGAAACTGGCTTGGTGACCCACTAGGCCAACTTCCTCTCAACTCTATCTACCACATAATACCAAATCATTGACCACAATTTTATTAAAAGGTAATGGGAATCCTTAGGAATGTGAAGATCATTCCATGGTCAATTCGTCTCCTAATACTGGCTTGAAACTAAAAGAGAGGAGCAGAAATGTATTATCAATAAAATTGGGTTTTCCTTTATTGAATACTTGAACTAGAGTCCAAGCAAAAAGTGTTCAAAGAATAACAAGTTTGCTTGATATCATTCTCATTCCAATCAAAGTGAGGAAAGGATGTCAACAAAATGACCATTGACAAATTTTAAGGTTTGTCTATAGCAAGGAGATAAACAAGCCTCTGCAAGATGACATTGGTAAGGAGGTAGTTGAAACCATCAGCAAGCCACACATATAATGATGGCACAAGAGGACATCTTCCTAGATTGATCTAAACAGCCCAAATTGTTTAGATTGGATGACATTTATAGTGAGACACGCAAAGGCATCAATGAACAACATTTTCATTGACAAAAGAAAGTTGTCAAAATCAAGAGCATGAAGCATAACTAGAATAAAGTGTTTGTTAATCATGTCACAGTCTTTATTCAATTTTGAGAAAAAGTGCCCATTAATTGGTCTTCTTAGCTCATTATATGTCTTTCCTGGCAACAATAACAATGTCTAAGAGAGACCTTCTCTCAATGGACTTAGTTTACTCACGGCATATTATTAGAAAAAGGAGGAAGAAGATGATGCGTACAAAGCAAAAAGGCATGATAATGACTATGTCAGAGACATTGAGCAAGGTGAAGGGTCTCTAATTACAAATGAACTTCAAATCCCCAACTTGAAATATAAATTTAATAGTCTGTTTACAGTTTTCCCTAGGGTATTAAAATGAAAAGCTTTATGACCTCTAATATTCAATTTTTTTAAATCTAAATTCACACAGAAGACTATTACATCGAGACGCTTTTTTATGTAAAGATCTTTTTAAATTAAGAGCTTGTCATAAACTGCTGTTTTTAAGGCAAAGCAGCAAGACAAATGCACATCCAAGCATTATTTCAAAGTCTTATCACAACATTAAGAAAAAAAATATATCTATATAATATTGAACAGAGGCATTCAATACTTGAGGAAGTTCTAAAAGTGGTTTAACTTCTTGAACCCGCTAAATTCTTCAAACATAAACCTTGCAGAAAACTAACAAATTGAAGAACCTGATACTTTCAAAGGTTTACCAGTAGATTCATGTTTTGGGATCAAAAAGTTTCTGTCTGTTAATTTCTTTAGCATTTAAAATACGAAGTGAATAGGATCAAAGAGTAGAACATGAGTAAGTAAAATACCTTTTAAGAACACAATTTTATGTATTTTTTTAAAAGAACTTCAGAAAAATCTTCCGCGTATAATTTAATGCTCTGTTCTTGAAAAGATAAGCGTTGACTTCGATCCATTCTTATAAAATCGAAATAATATATTGATGATGTAAGCCGGCTAACATTTCAAATAGATCTATTTATTGCTCAACCAGTTCAATGATTGAAAACCAAATCAGGAATCGAGGTGACTTTTTGCAGCCTCCTCAACAACCAACTGCTTTTTTATTTTGAGCAGTATGATTTTAGAATGGCATCTTCAATCTTGTTTACCTTCCAAAGATCACATTATCTTTTTGTACTGAAAGCAAATGGCTTTGCCACAATTTTACAACAATTTTGTTAGGGTAAATAATTAATCAGTATGTAAAGTTTGTTGAAATGGAAAGGATTTGTTTTTAGATGTCAAAGTTTGGATTTAATTAAGATAGTTGATTTGTATTGGTTTTGGAGAAGAGATTTGAAATTATGTAAATTTCATGGTCAGAGAAGTATATGTTTTGAGAAATTGGAATTCAACGTACTATATCCTGGTGGAGAGATTGGACGTGATATCCAGACACTAGACACTCCATTTGGAAACTACAAATTCTTCTGAGGATATTTATGGCTTCCTCCTCAGCTTCTCATGGTTTAGAAACTTAATAGTAGATGGAACCTTTAGCCCACTACCACTCAATAGCTTTGTAGGTTTCACATAATTTAGTTTACCATTTAGGAGTCCAAAACTAACCTATTGTGAATATTGCCTTATGTATCAAGGTCTTCCAATTGAATCTTGTCTTATCCATTTGCATGTTCCAACCCCCTTTGATCTTTTGGTGGACATTTGGAAACCTGCAAGCACCATTTCTAGTATTTCCCTTGGGCCCAAGTGACTTGGAATTGGATGCATGACTTCTTCAAGCATTCTTAGCTAAATATGTTTTCCTAGCATATTATTCTTTTATGACTAACCAAAGATGCTTGCAAGTCTTACACAAAGTTGGCATGCTTTTAGAGCAAAAATTCCATTTAGAGTATGGAAAGATAGGAACACTTTTTTTTAGATGTTATTTTCTCTTTGTGCATAAAGCCATTGTATAGTGCTAGTAAAAAATGCTATGCTCAAGGTTTTCCACTTGTAGATACTTATTAGACACTAAGCTAGTACTCCTTGTATTGTTATTTCCGTGTTACCTTTTCTTGTTAGTAGGGATGTCTCTCCACACCATAAATATTGTGGTTATAGCCATAGTGTTTGTTTAAGACATGACTTCCATTGGTCCCATGGATTCCCTCAACATCATGTCATGGTTGGTCCATAGCATATGGATAGTCCTTTGTTGCTTAGCATGACTATGAACTCCTTGGTTGGCATGATAGTGAGAAGTTCCCTTAATTAGGCCTTGCTATTTCACCTATTTGTATAGATCATAGTGATCCAAAAGGAAAAAAGAAATGAGGATGCTATATCAAATTGGGTGCCTATACCTAACACTTGGGAATCTTCAATTAGCTACGACATACTACTCGATAATGACAACACAAAAAGAAAACTGAACCACCTCAAAAAATATCACAAAAGTAGGGCATGGCTACTATGAGCCATTATACAATATTCTTAAAAGTATATGGGTTGTTCTTCCAATTTTTCACATGGGCCCAAATGCACTTACTATGAAGTCTAATATTGTCCTACAAATACTTGAAGGCTTCATAAGGAAAGCCAGATCACCAAATTCTTTCATTTTATTTCGAGTTTTGTCAAAAACATGAACACCTTGATTTGTCTCCCAATCTGCAATCATGTTTCTCGATCATTGAACATGTGAGAAATGAATTTCTTCAAAATCCTTCTTAGTGGAAATGCTAGTATCCAAAACCACCCCAAGCCTCCAATTCTTAAGTTTCCTCCCATACATGGTATCAATTAATATCTTGTAGTCACCCTTAACCCATAGTCTTTTCCACCCCTTACTTATGGCAAGAACAAACCCCCTCAACAAAGCCCAAACCTCAACCATGTTGTTGGACTCAAAACCACAACCCAAAACAACCTAAGCCCACTAGTTGTCCCCTCACGCCCCTAAAAACACCTCCACTTCTTGTTGCTTTGTGATTATATTTAGCTATGCCCTCAAAGTTAAGTTTAATCCACCTTGCCCCTAGAACCACCCAACTAGAAGGAACCTAATATAAGTAATACACGTGTGCATCTATTAAAACCTTACAACAAATTTTGAATTTACTTACAAGAGAATGTGGATTTTTGATCCACTAAACCAACTTCTCAACTCTATTGACTACAAGTTGCTAAATCATTGACCATGATATTGAAAGGTGAAGGGAACCCCATGGTCAATTTATTTCTACCTAGGGGCTTGAAATTAGATGTAATGTTTTCTCTTCGATAAATTCATGTGAAAAAAAAAAATATTTATTCCCTAACTTATAGATGAGACAAATTCAATCAATTCCTGCCATGTTGCTTTCATTTTTCTCTAAGTATATTTAGGGTTTTTTGTTTAAGTCCACGTGCATGAGATTTTTGTTAGAATTTTGTGCTTGGTCCTCGTTGCATATCTCCTTGTCAAACCCCACTTCCTTCCCTTTCCTTATCATAGTTTGGAATGGGGTTGCTCTCTCGCCTAGACAAACCTTGATAACATTTCTTAATGCATATTTGATTGTACTTGCAACACCTTAGGTGGTAAATCATCTTATTTCATTTGATGTGGTAGTTGGAACCATGAACTCTAGATCCTTACAATTTATCGCCTATTATTTTGGGGAGGAACCTATTTTGGCTATAGATTTACCCAACTTCACCCAGACTTCACTTAGAGCATAATAGTGTTAAACATAGGATGAAAATATTTAATTCTATAATGACATAAAAGAATGGAAATCCTTTAATATGACGAATATAACTGTAGGGGAGTTTGAGAGAAAATTCTACAACATTGGATTAAACTTACATGGCGTAAGAATGATTGATTGTCTTTGTAGGAATTTTTAATCTCTTATTTGTGCTATTATTATTATTATCACAACTATTATATTTGGTGTTGTTACAACTTCATACTTACTACATTCATAATTGTTAGCTCTATCACATAGTTTGAAGTCATTGTAAAGTCTTTTAATTAGAATATTTGTAATGTTTATTTTCTCTTATCTATATAAACTAGATAATGTTGTTTTTTTATTAATGTGCATTTAAACTTTTTGAATCAAAATCTTGAGCACGATTTAATCCAAAAATAACATTATCTATACAATTGATTGTGGAAATATCCTATTGTTAATTATATAAACTAGGTTATTAATATTTATAAACAAGTTTAAGAATTAAAGATTTGGCATATTAGTGCAATATTAAAGCTAAGGGAATTACTGAAGTAAGATATTATTTTTTTTAAAGGGAAAATTTTGGGTCTTCCAAGTTAGCATAAAATTAATTGATGCCCAAATATTATCGACCTAAAATAACTCTTAAGTATATTACACTTGAATAGAGAAGGAGAAATAGATTGGCTATAGAATTAGGTCTTGCTTCATTGAATACTTGAGAACTAGAAGCCAAGAAAAAGCATTCATATGTTTGCTTGAAATTGTTCTAATTTTCAATCAAGATGGGGAAGGAGGCATCAATAAAATGAACATTGATGAATTATTGAAGTTCGTTTCTAGGGAGGGATAATTCAAACAAGGCTTTATAGGATGACATTGGGGAGAAGGTATCTAAAACCTTTAGCAACCAACACATATAATGATGGCACAAATGGAATCCCTTTCCAAATAGATTTGAAGAGTCAATTTTATTTAGATGGATGCAATTTATAGTGAGACAAGCAAAGGCATCAATGAACAATAATTTCACTAACTATAGAAAGTCGGTGTCAAAATGAGAGTATGAAGCATTACAAGTACAAAGTTTTATTCAATTATGTCATAAGCTTTTCTAAAATTAATTGAGAAAAATATTGTCTTTGTGGACCTAGTTTGCTCACAACATAGAATTAACTAAATGAAGATGATGCAAATAAAATTGAATAGCTTTGACAATGATCACATAGAAGACATTGAACATAGTAAAGGATCTTTAGTTACAAAAAAAATTTGAAATCTTCAACTTTAATATAAACTTAATTGTATTTCTTTTAAATTTTATCTAAGATGTTAGAATAAAAAATTTAAGATGGAAAAGGTATAAATTAGACTTGTGTCTCAATCTTTTTACAAAATTCACTTAAAAACCATTACATCTAGAAGATTTTTCATTCTGTATACTACCCAAAATTATATAAAGATTGGATTAGAAACTTGTCATAAGATAACACAAAAGCATATCTAAATATTGTTTTAAAGTCACATCATAAAATTGAAAAAAAAATTGATTTTTTTTTTTTGTTGGAGGTTAATAACCTCTTCAACTGAGAGCCAATGACTGAGGGATATTCATTCCGCCAAAATCCACTCGGGGCACAATCTTGGCCTCATCCCTTATGATGTCAAAACCTTTGCACTCAGCAAAACTTGATCCCTGATGAACTCATTCAAAACTATTCAAACTGAAGCATTCAAACACTAAAAAAAGTTGTAAAAAGTACTAACTTCTTGAACATTCTATTCTTCAAATGCAAACCTTTCAAAAAAAAAAAAAAGGATCTCAGAGATTGAAGGAAAGGGTTAGTTTAAGATTGTCAATCATGCTGCTTTCAAAGGTTTACCAATAGAGTTTGCATGTTAAAAAAAATCTTTAGCATTTGAAATCAGAAGTAAATAGGACAAAAGAGTAGAAAATGAGTTAATAAAATATCTTTATCATCTACCATTCTAAGAGCAGCATCACGTAAAACACAATTTCTTGCATAAATTTTCACGCTAACATTTTTTTAAAGAAGTTGTGAGAAATCTTCAACGTATGATTTAATGCTCTGTGCTTGAAAAGATTAGTGTTGACTTGGATGGCATTCCAATACAATCAAAATAATAAATTGATGATGTAAGCCGGCTAATACTTCATATAGATCTGTTTATTGCTTAGTTCCACCAACTACCCAAATTAGGAATATTCGTGGCTTTTTGCAGCCCCGCCAACTATACCTACTGTTTTTGTTTATTATAAGTATGATTTTAGAAAGGCAACTTCAATCTCGTTTGACTCCCAAAGATCCTATTGTCTTGTTGCAATGAAAGTAAATCCTTTTACCACAATTACTACAATTCAGCTAGGTTAGGATTTAAAGCTAGTTGATAGTGAAAGGACTCAAAATTAGAGTTGTCAAGCTTGTAATTGGTTTAAGATTTTAATTTAGATGGTTAATTTGTAATGGTTTTGGAGAAGAGTTTTGAAATGAAGTAAATTGGATGGTTAGAAGAATATATGTTTTCAGAGATGGTGCATAAGGTTTGGGTTTAATGCATTATATTTTAGTGGAAATATTGGAAGTGGTATCTAGATACTCCCTTGAAGAACTATAATCTACTAGGACTATTCTCACCTTTCTTCCCACCTTTCCATGGTTTAGAAACTTAATATTAGGCCTTTAGTCCATTGCCACCTAGTGGTAATGCAAGTTTCAAATAGTTTAGTTTACCATTTCGAAGCTGGTGCAGGAGCACCCATGGGTTGCTTAGGCCAATCCATTAAGTTTTTGTTGTGTGTTTGACTTATGTCAATTTTTGTTGTGATTAGTTTAAGGTCATGTTGACCATAGGGTGAGTACAATAGGGTCCTAGTGGGTCGAGTCTTAGGACCTCTTGGAAGAGTCAATCAGGGGCTAGAAAGTTGTAAAGCCTCCTGATTAGCACAAGAGAGGTGATGACATCAACATGATGTCAATAGGGTTTAGGATAGGTTAGAACCATGATTTGACCATGGTTAAGGTCTAAGGTGAGGTTAGATGTGAGTGAGAACTCATTTTCTAAAAGTTGTAAAAAAGTTGCTAAAAAGATGTAAAAGTTGCATCTTTTACAACTTTCAAAAGTTGCTCGACCAAAATTGCCAAAAGGTCCTCAATCGATGACAAAGTGACCTAAGGGAAACCTAAAGACCCTACTAACCTATTTAAGACCAAGGTTGACCTAATTTGAAGGTTGGATACCCATTGTACAGAAAAGGGTTACTGGAATCAAGATTTTATGTTGTTTTGTGTAATTTGCAGACAAGTTCATAACAAAGAATAGTTAATAGCTTGATTTCTGCACTGTAGCTCGTGCATGGATTAGATTAGGAGTTTCTATTGTTGTGTGAGCCAATAGTTTGGCATTTTAGAGTTTTTCTTTTGTATTTTGTAAATATCTTGTGTTTGTCATTGTCACTGGTTCCATCTAGGCAGTTTGTAAATATGGAAGTCTAACTCACTAGCCCACCGTCCATTTTGTATGGTCTCTTGGAGATAGTGAGTAGACACCGTGTACATATTGTGTGCAGGAGCTTGGGCCCTCAACTGCAGAGGAAAGAATTTTAAGGTTTTTCCCTAGGCGAGCCAGTTGTGAGCCTGACTAGGAAAGACCAAGTTGCAGAGAAGATAACTTGCAGAGGTGGATAGATGGAAGCCTAATTCCTTTTGGAGATTGAAGATAGGAGTCCTATCAAGCATAGGTCAAGAGGAAAGGGTGGTGCTAATCCGGTAGATGGTCTGTTTCATTTCAACTCATTCAAGAGCCAGGAAAGACCATAAAACCCTCAAATTCACTTGTTTTGAGTTAGGGTACTGTACGTAAGGTGGTGACCCCAAGAAAAGTTGTAGGGTTTCTTTGGAAGAGTTTAGAGAAAATCCCTATTTTCTCAGAGTAGGAGACCTAATAGGGCTACTAGCCTATTAGGCCCATTTTGTGAACGATTGAGGATATCGACTTCGTTATTGGACTAGGTGGGACTCCAAACACCCCTAGTTGGTTAATTTGGTGAAGGATAACACATCTCCACACCTCTGTAAGGTTCTATGAAGACTTTGCAGATTGCAAGCCTTTAAGGTTGTCTATGGGCTATGGATAGTGAAGCTAGTGTGCACCAAGTTTTGACTTGGTAGATGGAAATCATTCGTGATAGTTGGGTTGGCTAGAGTGACCAAGGGATCTACTTGGGTGTAGGATCCTATAGGTACCAAGGAGTGTAGTGAAGACACCCTATAAGTCTTTGTGAAGACTAGGAGCATGAATTAGTGATTGGTTCATCCAACCTCCCTATTAGAAGCCCAAATTTGACACTTTTTACATGGTACCTCCCATATGCATTTGAGTGTTTCCAACCCTCTTGTCCTTTTATAGACATCGAAACTCTCAAGCATTGTTTCTAGTTTTGCCCTTGTGCTCAAGTAGTTTGGAATTGGATACATGGTTTTCCAAGCATTCAAACACTAAAAAAATTTGTAAAAATTACAACATTCTATTTTTCAAATGTAAACCTTTCAACATCTCATAGATTGAAAGGAAGGGTTAGTTTAAGATTGTCAATCAATGCTGCTTTCAAAGGTTTACCAATAGACGTATGTTTTGGAAACAAAGGAGTTTGCATGTTAAAAAAATCTTTAGCATTTGAAATCAGAAATAAATAGGACAAAAGAGTAGAAAATGAGTTAATAAAATATCTTTATCATCTACCAATCTAAGAGCAGTATCACGTAAAACACAATTTATTGCATAAATTTTCACGCTAACATTTTTTTAAAGAAGTTGTGAGAAATCTTCAACGTATGATTTAATGGTCTGTGCTTGAAAAGATTAGTGTTGACTCGGATGGCATTCCAATACAATCAAAATTATATATTGATGATGTAAGCCGGCTAATACTTCGTATAGATCTGTTTATTGCTCAGCCCCACCAACTACCCAAATTAGGAATCTTCGTGGCTTTTTGCAGCCCCGCCAACAACCTACTGTTCTTTTTTAATTATAAGTATGATTTTAGAAAGGCAACTTCAATCTCGTTTGACTCCCAAAGATCCTATTGTCTTGTTGCAATGAAAGTAAATCCTTTTACCACAATTACTACAATTCAGTTAGGTTAGGATTTAAAGTTAGTTGATATTGAAAGGACTCAAGCTTGTAATTGGTTTAAGATTTTAATTTAAATTGTTAATTTGTAATGGTTTTGGAGAGAGTTTTGAAATGAAGTAAATTGGATGGTTAGATGAATATATGTTTTCAGAAATGGTATATAAGGTTTGGGTTCAATGCGTTATCTAGATACTTCCTTGAAGAATTATATTCTTCTAGGACTATTCCTACCTTTCTCCCACTTTCCTATGGTTTAGAAACTTAATATTAATCCTCTAATGCAAATTTCAAACAGTTTAGTTTACCATTTCCAAGCCCAAATTTGACACTTTCTACATGGTACCTCCTATATGCATTTGAGTGTTTCAAACCCTCTTGTCCTTTTTGTAGACATTTGGAAACTCACAAGTTTGTTTCTAGTTTTGCCCTTGTGCCCAAGTGGTTTGGAATTGGATACATGGTTTCCTCAAGCATTCTTGCCCAACCTTTTTTTCCTATCATATGATTTCTTTTAGGCACCTAAGATGCTTGAAAGACATACACAAATGTGACATGCTTTTAAAGTGGAAACTCTATTCAACATATGGAAAAACATGAACATTGTTTTGTTTTCAAATTTTACAATAGTTAATTTTTTGTATGCTAAAGCCATTATATGCTCTAATGCTATGCTATAAATCTAAGTGAAAGCGAGACATGCTGCTACAAAATTTTCCCTCCACATGGAAGTTTTCATAAACATAGTCACAATGTTTGTTCGAGACATGTCTTTCATGGATACCATTGAGCCTCTCAACATCAATGTCATGGTTGGTTCCCGCCACATGTGTAGTCCTTTGCTTCTTAGTGTGGCAATGGCCTCCTTAGTTTACATGATAGTTATCTTGATCTTAATGTTTCACCTATTTGTATAGCTTGTCATCATTTTTAAAACATTATTTTTTCACTAATTCTTACATTAAATCATTTTTACAAATTTTCTAACTAAAAGTATTCTATATAATTAAAAATAATAGATAATTTATAAAGCCCAATTTTCAAAACATTGAGATCACGTTAAGTTTAGAAATTGCATATTATATATATTAAATATAATATAAGTTTAAAAACAGTTCTTCCTCTTAAAAACAGTTACAATTATAATTTAATTATTTGAACATAATTGATAAAGACTTTTCAAATGATGATTTATTTATTTCCCCTTAATCTACACTAATAAAAGAAATCTCCTGCTCCTCCACCTGCATATTAAATAATAAAACCATCGAAATTTGCGTTAACCCTTCTTAAAACTAGTTCAAGTGTTGAGAAAGATCTAAGGAAAAAACTTCGAAACATTCCTCAAAACCTGTAAAACCAAACGAGAAAGCCTATCCTCTCGCCCAAGCAAATGCTGGACCAAAAAAATTAACAAGCTTAATAAATGACAATATCATATGAAATAATCAACAAAATCGAATAAAAATAACTTCTATCTCATTCAGCCTGCACTTATTCAAGCTAAAATTTTTGCCATTCTGTATGGAGAAGATTGACGATAACAGCAAATCTTCCCCGATTACTCGAAAACGGCAGATTTCAGTGTATGGAGCGTCATGAGAAGCGGAAAGATTTGGAGCTAGTTTCACTCCCTCATCCTCTTCACTCACACTCCAATTTAACCAAAAGAAAACTATAAACCCTAACTCATAAACATCTTAACCCTAATTTTTAGAGTAGGCCTTCTCAGTAAAATGCACATCATGAGTACAGAAGCAATACACGACATTCATAAGCCTGCGCTCAAACCAGATCACAATAAATTACAGCAACGTGTAATCTGCATCGAGAAACAAGAAAACTAACGAAGAGAATTGGAACCCTTAAAACAATTATGCCTTAAATAAACAAAAGAATGAAACCGACATATGAAGCCCTAATTCTTAGGGTTATGCCGGGGGTTTAGGGCTTCAATGTTCACATATACTGTATATATTAACGGGGAATAATATGTTTAAATTATAAATAGGTCAAAGGTTTTTCTCAAGGTTTATGTTGTGTGTATTTGATTACAATTTTTATTATTTTAATTGGAGAATTTTATATCATTCTAAAAAAAATTAATAATTGTGTTATGTTAGGTCTAGTATTTGATAAGGTTTCATCTTTTTATTTCTTGTAAGCTTATTTAAAATCATTCAACTTCATTAGATTTGATAATATTTGGAAAAAGAGTGCACTTTAAGATTTATAATTATAGGGTGAGATAATTAGATGATATGAAGAAAAAACTGTAAAAGTATAAATTGAAAAAATTAAATGTCCATTAACTATTTTAGTTTTAAAAACTCCAGGACCCGTTTGCTTGCTGGAATTACAAAATGTTGGAATTCTGTAATACTGGAATTTGCCAATTCAGGAAGTTTTAAATTTGGAAAATGGTTTTTGGAATATGGCTAGAACCGTTTGGTTCACCTCGAAGATGAGTGAGAAGATGCATTTTCTACGTTTGGTTCCATAAATCTAGAATTGGAATACCACCTCAATATTTTTTTTTTTAAAGTATTTTTTTTTTAAATTTATTTTTTTGAATAAAAGTTAGTTTTTTTTATAAAAAAAATTCTCGCTACTTCACGCCAAAGAAATTGTGGCTTAAGACAATATTGTGCACAAAACATTGAACTCTTCCCGTAAAAAACCCTCTCACTAACTTCGCTTCGGATAATAACTGCTTGAGAAATATACCGTGGATGAAATAATATATCAAAGTTATAACCTAACTTGGCCTAGCCTAACCTCCAAGCACAAACTCTCCCACTGTCCCCTGCTAAGTAAGTAGAGATATGAATGCACTTACATATCAACCATGATGAGCGAGCTTTATCTTCTTACATGCATCCATACCTGTCTAATCTCCCTAAAACCCTCTTTAGCTTTAGAAGCCCTTGGTTTTATCTCTTACTTTGCCCAATCCCTTGCTTTAAATATAAATTTTGATTGAACAAAGGTACGAAGCATTGAAGTCTATGGTCCATACAGAGCTCAAAAGCCAAAAACCCCAATTTTTAAAGCAATGAAAGCTTCTAGAATGAAAGAAAAGTGATGATAATTAAGAAACATAGAACATATGATCCATAGTTTGTGCAATAAGAAGAAATTCATGGAAATCCCTTTGTTCATTAGGGCATATAGAAGACGTTTCAAGAAATATTTCAAGCATGAAATACAATAGCTGCAATGATAAGACATGACCGATAGATTTAGCTACGATAAAGAGTACATACCAAAGAAGTGGGTCGAACTTGACGCCTTCCAACTCGCTGCAAACTCTTGGAATTGAAATGGGAGAAATGAAGTTTTCAACTCTTGGAAGGAGCAAATTGTCTTTCAACGTAGTTCAAGATTGCAAACTTCAAAAAATTATAAAATGTTGTTTACTACCATTCACATTTAAGTGGAATTGGAATTCATTTACCAATTCTTGGTATTTAGATGGAAGATTAATATGTTGGTTTTGAGGTGAAATTAGAATTTACAAATTCCAATTCCATTTTGCCTTTTTGAAAAAAAACATCGAATAGGCCAATCCCGGTATACGAAAATGCCAATTTCATCCCAATTCCACGAAACAAACGGGCCCTCATAGATTTGTTGTATTGGATTTTTAGTTCCAGTCATATAATATATGGTCTAGAAATTTTTTCCATTTTTTTAATGTTTTTAATACACATGATGTGAATAGAAATCCCCACATGTTTACAAGTCCATTTATTATATTGAGATGTACTATCTAAAATTATGGAAGAGAATCTTTTTCTATTAATTACTCCTATTAAATTCATAGGATCCCATAATAGTCTCTCTCTTTATATATATATATATATATATATATATATATATATATATATATATCTTAGTATCACTCATTAAAAAAATTAAATAGACCCCTCCATTGAGCCATAGCCTTAAAATGTAGTTTAGAGAAGGGACCTATTCTTTAATTGTAGATGCAATATTAAATGAAACCTTCCTTATTAAATAGAAATATTACATATTTAGCTATAAATTTCAGCTCAATTAAATGATCCCCACTAGCTTGTGTAATCACCCAAAAATGGTCTAGTAAACTTTGAGCTCCACTCTAACATTAAATATTAAAAATACTAGGCCTTATCTTATGCTTAATCAATCTTATATCTTGATCAAATCATCACTTTAATCATTTATTTGATGATATCCTGAAGTTTGACCACTCATTTCTACCTAACAATTCTCATCCATTTGATTTTGCCTCTTGAGAATCTTGTGCCCTAAAGTCAAAATAGGGATTACTCTCCACCCTTGGAGTTTGTCTCTTAATCTTGATCGTCCATTCATTTCTAAATTCTTTAAAAGGAGACTCTCTCCTCATTCTTGGCTAATCCCTAATCAATAATCCCTTAGAATCATGCTATTGTTAAGCTATCATTTTGTTTACTTGCATTCTAGCTTCACATTTCCTTATTGCATTTAGCTTAAATCATATATCTTAACTAGGAGGTATTATAATATTGTTAGATTAGCTTTGCTTTCTTGTTCTTGCATTGGCATTTGCATTCTAGCTTATCTCTTGCATTTCATTTAGATCTCTCATGCTTGCATTATCCTTTTGAATCTTTCATTCTATGGTGCACCTTGTGAGGGTTTCTTATCGAGGTTCATAATTTGAGAGCCACTATGCATAATATTTATATTCTTGTACGCCATAGATAAGAAGCTATAAGCCACTTCTTGAGATATCCCTCTTCATGGATTCTCTCAAGTGTGATGGTTTATAGAAGTGTTTCACCTTTTGATCACATATTTTTGGCGCCCACCATGGGGCTACACATGCATTTTTAGCTCCATTTCTTGCATTTTCAATTTTTTTGTGTTGTTGGTTCGTCAACTCTATTTTGCAGGCCAAGAAAATCGTATGACATTCCACAGTATACCTGGGTGACATTTCTTAATACTACCAGGTGAAATTTGTTGTTTTTTGGAATTTCGTCCTGCTTCTTTATGAAATTTTGTACTGCTTCTTTGTGAAATATCGTTATGCCTTTATGAGGTATATCGTACTGAATTGAAATATAATTTTGCCTCTTTATGGTATATCGTACAAATTTTTGACAGACTGTGAAGTGTCATCTAGATTTAATTTATATCATAGTTTGAGTTTTTAGTTGATTTCTTGCATTTTTGGATTTTCTGGTCTCTTAACAATGTCTAACAAGTGATCTTGCAAGCTTGTTGATCTCATTTGCATATCTTTTGTGCCCTAACTTGTGGTTTTTTAGGACGCTTGTCAAAGACTCATCTTGAAACTACTAATCATTGGTTTTGTAGATTTCCTTGGAGACACAAATCAACTTTGTGCTTTTATACATTTGGCTTTCTAGGCACCTAGCTCTAATGAATAGATTTATTTTCTTGTGATTAGTTGAGTAGTAGGAGAGTATGCTCTTCACCTCCAAGAGGATGAATCAAAAATATTGACCTACTTGATTGGTTGCTTGTGAAAGAAATCTTGGTAAATGAACATGTGTTTGATGTGTTTGGGAGACACTATGGGGTAGGAGAGTATGCTCTTTTCCTCATGGAAAATAAAAAATCTAGACCTCCACTAGCTATCCATTTGTTTTCTTACATTTACCTTAAGAGGGTCTGCCAAGAGAGAAATCTTTTGGGAAAAACCCAAGTGGGGAACAAGCAAATCCAACTACTCCACCTCACTATAATCAAAAGCTTCTTTCAATCCAAAGAGAGAGAAAACTTGGCTACTTTCTATTCTTAATGCTTCTTCTTGCCTAGTTGCCTAAATGTTGCTAAGCAAGACTAAACTTGATTGGGGAGCTTGTAGGGACTTCTTGGTCCAAATCTTGTTTACAAGATTACAAGGGGAATACATTTATTTTGTAAAGGGCTGAGAGGTCTAAATCTTGCTTGCGAGACTATGCATCTCGGGTTCTTGTAGGGCTATAGGCCTTAATTCTTCTTGTGGAACTATAAGGGGTGGTCATGAACAAAGACCCTTACTAAACACCTTAGGACTTAGAGGCTATCCATTTTATTCGTGTGACTTCCTTTGTGCAAGGATTGATCCAAGTGGACTTTCCCATATCACCCCAAGATACTCACCATATGTACTCCCTTGGATGCAAATCCATGACAAAGCCAACATCACTTTGTGTGAGGTGAAGGAGTATCAAATTGTGGGAAAAGGTTGGAAAATTTCTCTCTTGATCTTAGTTGGTTTTTCTGGATGCTCTTTAATGGGCTAAGACCCGTGAAGACTATTGTGAACATACACTTGACACATTGCTATACCTTGTTAGTCTTCACACATGCTTGTCCCCAAAGTTGCTTTGTCCTTTGGTGGATTGTTTGAAGACTCTTGTTTTCTCACACTATTTGCTTGCTTGGAAACATTCAAACCTGATTTAGGGATGCTCATTAATCAATGATTCATGGCTTTGGTGGATGCCTATATCAAAAATTCTAAAAACAATGAATTTTAAAAAAAAATTTAACCCCAACTTGGCAGGACCATAACTTTTGACTCGGTGCTCAAAATTGCAAACCATTTTCATCATGGGAAAGATAATCAAAATATCTAGTTTTATCTAAATAATAGTGCACCTTTGGCAACCCAAATTTTGAGACTGACGACAGTTTCAACTCCCAAAAATGAGCAGAAGACCTTCAAAAATACAAATTACTAAAACATCAAAAAATATTGAAAAAAAATACAAAAATTTTGCATTTTTTTTTTTTCTAAAAAATGATCATACATGCTCATGGATTTCTTGGCACATCAAATTCAAAGTCCCAATAGCTTTCTCTCATGTGTTCTATTGGCTTCTTCTATTTGCAAATTGATATCCTCAATAGATTGAGTCCTTGCTAGTGATTTGATCTCTCTTTGCTCTTGTTCTAAGATCTTGGAAGTGTTCTAGCCTTGTCTCAAATATCTTATATAATATTATACTTTACTCTAACTTTGTCACAAGTACCACTCAATAGGCATTCAGGCCTCATTCTCAGCACCTTGTACTTAGTTCTCTTGACTACCCTATCTATGTACTTATCTTTGAGACAAAAGCTATCATTACCTTGATCCTCTTACATTGGCTTAGTAATCTTATTACTATCAATTTCTCAATCCCCTCTCTCATTGCTACAAACAAGTGGACTAGATCCTATGACTATAACAACAAGGAAGATTCTTATGGCATACTTGTCTGAGCAGATCCGGTCTTTGAAAGCTGATCTTCAAGATTTGAAGAAAGAAAAAGATACATCCACTAAACAACATTCTTGGAGATCAGTCTATCCTTTATCTTCATCTTCTTCAAGAAAGGCCATGTCACACTCTCACATCAACTCTATCTTTGAGCAATGTCAAACTCCTAACAAACCTATATTTGATAGAGAACCTCTCCATGACCAACCTATCTTTCATCAAGAAAGTGAAGACGTAGAAATATCTTATTCACTTAAAAGTCTTCCCTATCTACAAAAACATCAAGAAAAATCTAATCATACCTTAGAAAGAGTTTTTACTCCTTTGGGAGAATCTTATGAATCAAGATTGAAAAATCTCCTTGAAAATAGTCTCATCACATTACCTCCAACTACTTCTAGTAGACTTTCATGCATGAATCTCTACTATGTGTATGATTTGAATAATGAACAGAGGACTTCACATTGCATGGAGTTGAAACATAAAATCCAAGATCTCATTGATGATGACATAATTGGTGTTGAAGATCCTAATGAATCATCTAATGAAGATACCACTCTCAAGTTTGATCATAATCATGAACCCATGTCTAGTGATGGTTTTCATGCTGCATCTACCTCTTCCACCATTCTTCCATCTCCTAAAAATGAAAAGCTATCCAAAATCCCTACATTGAACAAAGAACTTAATTCTTTTTACGCAACCTATGTGTATCCTCAAGGGCTACCTCTAAAAGAGATCCAAGCTAATATACATATTTCTACAAGCCTCTTCCATTATTCAAAGGTCATAGACCCCAAGACTCCTAGTGCTTCAACGCCTATCACACCTATCCTAAATGTTCCTTCATCAAACCTTCATGAACCCCTTACGCATACCCAAACTCATATTTCATCCTTAGAAGTGGTTCCATGTCAAGAGGACAATATGAAGTGTGAAGATTATGAACAAGATACCATCCATCCTTATCCAATGTTTGACCAAAGTACCATATCCCCAAAGCCTCGTGATGATTCCTTCCAAGAAGATATTCCTCCACCTCCTCTAACTTCTCCATCTCCTAAGCAAGATCAAGATACTCCTTCCATACCTCTAAGTAGCTTATTAAAAATCTAGAGAAGATTACTCTTCCTACATTATCTAAAGATCTTTTTCAAGATTTGAGTTTCCCTGCAACTCCTTGTCATAATCTTTCGCATCCATCTCAAAAATCTGTCATTCTCCATACTCCATTGCATGAGAAATATTTTGATGCTCTTATCAAAGCTACTCATGAGCCTATTGGTATAAATATGGACCTTATAGATCAAAGCCTTGACCATGATTCTCACTCTACGGATGCTGATTTCCCCATCCATTATCCGCTTGCATCTTCCAAATCCATCTTTGGTCCTTATATCCCAAAGCTGAAACCTTCAAACCTTCCATCTATATTGAGACCTTATATTCCTCCATCTACTATACCTCCACTTATCCTTTCATACCTCAAGATCAGCAAAGACATGCATCCTTGAGAAATTTTCATATATCCACCCATTTAAACCTATCATATAAGCCTCATTCATCCACAATTCCCAAGTCTTTTGGAAGCAATTTGGATGTGCAACATAAGAATAAGAAATACAAGAATCCACTTGCATATGAAGATCACTATGTCCTATCTAATCAACATGTGACTACAAAGAAAAAAGAAATATTCAAGAGACCAAATAGGTCCTCAAAGAAAAGAATAAAATCAAAGAAAATATGGGTTCCTAAATCCATCATGAAATAATTGCAATCAAAAGCAATTACAAGTAAAGAAAAATTAAAAGCTATGTGGATTCCCAAGTCTCTCTTAAAGGACTTGAATATAAAAGAAAAATCAAAGTTGACATTCAAGCTTGTAAAGACTTCCACTCCATATTCTTCCAAACATCTTCCATCCTCTCCTTCATCCATTTTAGGTCATTGTGTCCTGAGATCCACATCACTTCCTATATCAAAACCTCAAGCTAGGAAACTTATTCTCCCTCCAGTTGTTCACTACCCCTTAAGGTGTGTGTCAAAGTTGATCTTTCCATCATCTCCACATACTCCTATACAATCCTTATCTATTGTAATACACCTACTTCCTATCCTCTCATTCATTATCCTTACATTGCCCTTATCCTATCTTACACATAAATCTTTATCCATCATCTACCTTATTGTCCATACATTTTCCTATCATTACCTTATCAACATCTTTGAGCATATCTCTAAGCAGCCTTGGCCTATCATATCATATCTTTCCAAAGGTGCATTATCCAAAGAGCATTAGGCTTGAGTTCCTTCAAAATTAGAAAATGCAAAAAAAAAAAATTAACAAAAAAAATAAAAATAAAATTGAAAACATGCCTTGGTGAAAACCTGGAAACAAGCGCCTTGGTAGAAAAAGTAAAGAGAAATAAATTTGTCCTGTGGTGAAAACCACTCCTTGTGGTGCCTTGGACAAGTACCATGATAAAAACTTGGTAAACACACATCATGCATAGTTCTTCTATCTTGTGCTCTACACTTGGGGCAAGATTCATCCACACTAGCTATTTTCATGTACACCCATACTTCCTCTATCACCTTTGATCTTGACAAGGTTGTTCTATCCATGAACATCATATATCTTTCCATATGTTATCCTTTCCATTAGCTAAATCACTTGCTTCCATCCATGATACCCTATCATGATCTTTCTTATCTAGAATTTGTCATTACTATTCCTAAGTATTCTTTCCCTAATCCCAAACCATTCACTCATATCCTCCATCGACCTTTATTCTGGTCATGCTACCCTATCACTAATCTTATCCAATTGACCCCTTGGTCTTGATCAAAATAAAAAATGAAATAAAAATGAATTTTTTATAACAAAAGTCTCTTGACATGTCCACTCTTTTGGACCATATTCTTTCATAACACCAGGACATTATCCTATATGCTATCCAACACCATTTCATGAGCCTACATTACTATATTTACTTTTCCTAGCTTGGGTATTCTTGAGGAGACTGGTCCTGAGGGTTGCATTTACTCATCTCATCCATCATGATCTTTCTCCTTCATCCATCAACTTGTTAATCCATTTGTCATTTCCTATACCTTGCTAGACATTGGTGGCAAACCAATGTGATCTTGCTTGAGAACTGGTAGTCTTTAAAAACCTTAAAAATCATAAAATGTCCTAAAAAAATTTAAAACAAAATTGATATATGTGTCTAAAAAATTCTAAAAATCATTAAAATCATCAAATCTAAAAAGTCATACAAATTCTTATCTTTCTTTACCACTTGATCGATCTCTTGAGCTTAATCTGAGTTAGTTTATTAGTCCTTCCCCATGGGCAATTTATCACTGACACTACCTGGTGTTTCTCAACACTCCAATCCTACCATGTTTCTCAACACTTCCTTTGACATCAAGTGTTTCTTAACACTTATCAGATGTGCTATCTTGAGTCAATTCTTTTGTTGCAGTCTAGGATTGTGCGATATTTCTCACTTACATGTATGATTCCTAGCAAGTCAATGATAATATTTTTTCTTTTTCACACTGTGCTTAAACTTAAATGACTAAGACATGTTGTGATTTATTTTCTTTGTGTTGATTGATTGATGATCTTCACTGAGTGTCCCATCCTTAGTCTCTCTATGATGTTACGACTAGAGGACTGGGGGCATTGGGCATATTTTCTTTAATTTCTTCCTGTGGGTATGACTCTAATGATCCTAGGTGTCTCTTTCTTTGACCCCTTGGCTACTTTGGAGATTTAGAGCTATGTCCTTGACTATTACATTGTGTTTTCTCATGCAAGACCATACTCATGGTTATCCTGGCACTTATGCTTCGATATTGGTATAATCTTGCAATATTAACTTAGAAACCATGTTCAGGTGATCTCAACACTTATGTCTCATTGCTTACATGTGTTTCTTACATTCTATCTGATATAGATCATTATTTATATGTTCATAGTTGTGTTCGCACTAGTGATGGTTGTATGATATTGCAACGTCTCTTAATAAGGTTGGATGATAAAAAAAAAGGACCTATTAACCCTTGCAAATCACACTTTGCATTTTCATGGTAGCTTTCATTTCTTAGGTGCATTCTTAGTTGCATTCAAGTTTGGAGAGAGTCTCCTTTATCATTATTGGACAATCAATCAGCTGTGCTTGATCACATATCTCCTTTCTTCTATCTTGATCATGTCTTTTTCACCTCCTTAATATTTCTCTCTTTTGCCTTTTCTTCTTCCTATTAATCATATCATCATATCTAATCTGCCCTTATATACCATTTTGACCTAATTATTCAAAGTCTCATATTTTCGCAAAAATTGCACCCTTACCTAATTTTGACATCCTAGATCCATTTTTAGGATAAAAATTGAAATCTGGATTCATCTTCATTATCAAGATAGATTTTTAAAATTATGTACTTCTACGTGTAGTTGACTAACCCTTTGAGGATAATCTCTTGAATCTTTTGAGGCAATCACCATTTCCTCTCTTCTACATCATCATTTCATCATCCTTTCTTCTTGTTTTGACCTAATGCTAATGCTATACCGTTATGGTCAACCTTATTCAAACTTGGGCAAATTATCATCACTTGGTGGCCAAAATTGGTCTTGTGTGCTTAATCGATCATTTAGAGCCTTATCTTATCTTGATTTGATCAAATCTACCTCATTTCTGCATCTCCTCTACCTTAATTTGATTTTGATCCTAAGGTGGAAGGAATAATCTATCTCTTAAATTACAATATCTTATCTATCTTCGCTAGTTCTCATTTGATCAAGTTTGGGATTAGTAGCTTTTCTATGCTTTGTTCGATCAAGTTTGGAGTCAGATCTATCTTATCAACCTTTGCTAGTTCTTGTTCGATCAGGTTCAGGAGTAGTTATCTCACTATGCTTCATTCGATCAAGTTCAGAGTCATATCTCTATCAACTATCTTAATATATATTCTTTGACTCAATGTGTTCCCAAATCTCTCACACATTAGTCAAAGAGGGGAAAATGTAATCACCCAAAAATAATCTAGTAAACCTTGAGCTCCACTCTAACATTAAACATTCAAGATACAAGACCTTATCTTATGCTTAATAAATCTTATCTCTTGATCAAATAATCACTTTAATCATTTATCTGATGATATCCCAAAGTTTGACCACTTTATCTTAAGTCTTATTTGATTAAAAGAACACATCCCCTTTTAATTAAATAAAATCCACTTTATTCTTTGAGTGCACATGAAAAAGGAATTTCCCAAGCTAAAAAAAAGAGAAAAAGACAAAAGTGGAATCTCTTTTGCCTCTTAATCTTTACCACTCATTTCTACCTAACCATTCTCATCTATTTGATTTTGCCTCTTGAGAATCTTGTGCCCTAAAGTCAAAATAGGGATTATTCTCCACCCTTGCATTTTGCCTCTTAATCTTGACCGTCCATTCATTTCTAAATTCTTTAAAAGGAGACTCTCTCCTCATTCTTGGCTAATCCCTAATAAATAATCCCTTATAATCATGCTATTGCTATGCTATCATTTTGTTTACTTGCATTCTTAAGAGCATTATAGTTTACTTGCATTCTTGCTTAGCATTTCCTTATTGCATTTAGCTTAAATCACATAACTTTACTAGGAGGTATTGTAATCTTGTTAGATTGGCTTTACTTTCTTATTCTTGCATTTTCATTCTAGCTTAGCTCTTGCATTTCATTTAGATCTATCATGCTTGCATTATCATTTTGAATCTTCCATTCTATGGTGTACCTTGGAAGGGTTTCTTATTGAGGTTAATTTGAGAGCCACTATGCATAATATTTACATTCTTTCACATCGTAGATAGGAAGCTATAAGCCGCTTCTTGATATATCCCTCTTCATGGATTCTCTCAAGTGCAATGGTTTATAGAAGTGTGTCACCTTTTGATCATACAACCTAAAGGCTTTTATATCTATGTGATAGCTTGTTCTACAATTTTTTTATATGATAAATATCAAATATTTTTATTATAAAGTATGACAATTATATTTAAATAGAAATTAGCATTAGAAAAATAGCATGCAAGAGTTCACATGGGTATAAAAGTTCTTACAATGGAGGAAATTTTTAGCTTCTCTTAAACAGCTCAAAGTTTAAAGTTATATAAGTAGGGTTGTTTTTTTATCAGTAAAGTTGTATGTAATTTTATTAAAGCTTTTAGAAAATGAAGACTTACAAATATAACATTTCAATCCATAATCCTTCTGCAAAACCAAAAAATTGATCTATATGGACAACTACTAGCACCCCTACCATTTAGACCCCATACTATTCTAATATAACCATTTTCGCAAATAGACTAGACTTTTGTGCACTTGTAAGTGTAGATATGATGTAAGGACTACATATTTCTCAAGCATGCCACATAACGCATTTAGCATCAAATGCAGAAAGTCAAATATGTAAGTCAAGGTCAATCTTACACATAGTCTAGTCAACCAATTAAAATCATTCCATTAATAAGAAAATTACACATGATTTTGACCTTCACGTCGAATTATGTAAGGTACAATAATTAATTCAATTTACAAAGAGTCAACTACATTTTCGCACACATAATGCCATCACATGACTATAATAAATATATATCAATTACATCAAGGAAGTCCACCTACACGTTGAGCTTCATTACATCATGAGAAGTACATCATACATAAAATCATATACATCAAGTGTCATACATAAAGAGAAATAAAGGATGTTGACTAGCATGTCGAACATCAAATACAACAATAGATCAAAAGTACATCAAATAAGTATGTCATCAGACATTTGTCCATCTGCATGCATTTTTGTCTTCTATCCATCAGACAACGTCCATCTACTATCACAAGACAAGAGTGTGGTTCAGGCACTTTTTCCGCCCAACCATGGAGTGGTTAGCTCCCTCAAGGTTCTTCCTAACATGAACACGTCAACCCTTCCTGAGAAGCCTGGCAACCCAAAATTGGTGGATCAAATGGATCTAGTGTAGCTGTGAACATCACTACTAGCACATATGCCTAATGCAAAACTAACATCGATGTGGCAGGAATATGAAACATAACTATGCATAGAGAAAACATATGCAATAAATAGCTTTGGCCAAAGCATTTAACACTAGACTTCTACTAGCACGTGGAAAGAAAAGTACAACATTTCCATTCCCTACCCTTCTCTGATTATCCACATTCAACACCCCTCCAAAAAAATGTCATTCTCACTATAGGATAAGAAAAACACATCTTTTATAACAAAGAGAAGAAATGTACATTCTCACATATAGAACATATCCTTATACAAATAAGATATAAAAAAAACCCACATTATTTCAATATGATAAAATAGATCAGGTTTCTTAGTAAAATAATTCTCGCAGTTCACTTAAATAGTAAATAAAGTAAATTTATTACAAACAAAGAAAACCTTAATTCCTCGTGGATGAAACATCATTTCATCTTCATTTTGATAAAGAGATTTAAAGAGTAATGCATGCAAAATAGTGGTATTCTCACCATAGAACACAATAAAACAATAGTTTCAAAATTGTTATGACTCATGCCCTACTATAGAGAGAGATGCTATCAAACATACAACTACATCATCAACAACAATACTTACAAGGATTATGTGAAAAATCCAATTCCCTAAAGTTTCATGACTCTTTTCCATGGTAAAAGGGGCTAAGGTTCATTCTAAACTTCGGAGAGTAAACACTTAAATCCGTAGCATAGATATTTACATATATAAAATGCAGTTCTCAATTACTTATAATTATACTTGAAAACAAGATACAGTTGGTGTTTTGGATAAGTTCCTTTTATTATTAAGGAATTTGAGACCTTGAGATGTTACACTCAGCAGCGATGGATAAATGATTGTTTTCAGTTAAAGAAACATCACTAGTGTCAGTTGATTTAGCTGAAACCATATTAATGCCTATTTAAATGCTTCAATGATTAGATCTAATAGTTGGTAACAACATTTAACAAAAGTGTAGTACCAACATATTTTGTTAACCATGAATATAAAGAAATAGCTATGCTACTAATATTTTAAGTTTTACTCCCTATTTCATATCGATTTTGAGTTTAGTGAAAGAATGAGGGCATAAGTTCTGAGAAAAATGGTCTTGGTTCAGATATTGATACAACCCAATGAATTGTTTCAGAGGAGCACTGAGAGCAATGGTTGTGATTGAAAAAAACACAACAACAATTTACTTTTGATAGTTTGAAAAGAAAATTGGTTATCTTACATTCACAAGGTATTCACTATTTTATCACAAGGTATATCCTTGACTACGAGATGAAAGGATGCAATTTTAAGTTGTTGGTATTAATGAAGGAAGAATTATTGAATTCAAACATTTCTAACTGCATTTTAAGTTTAGAGAAAATAAAGTCTATTGGTTACCAACGATCATCAATCTACAACAGTAGCAATACATCAGACAAGGCATAATTACATATACTTCAAAATAAAAATAAGAATGATTTAGAGAAGTGATTATCATATTCCTAACTATATATCATCATACCACATCTCATTTGGTACCTCTACTAGAACTATATTTAAACATAATACCCCCTTCTAGTTGAAGAGCATAAAATTTTGAAGTCGAGAGTACAATGGTAACTAGAATCATTCAAATTCAACTAAAGGAAATAAGCTTAAATAAAATCCCTAAATGGAGATAGAAACAAACTCAGGGTAACTCCATGTGTGCTTCGAGCATCATAAAGTATGTCTCATTCATGTGGCATAAATAAATAAGTAAAAATATTATAATCTTTTGAGAAACATTGCAAAAAAATTAAATATTGTTAGACTACAACTGATTAACTACTTGGAAAATAGAATTTGAAGATGATCACCAAGCTACTAAGGTATATGTGAGACATTAGATCTGTTGTTATATTGTCATTGATGTCAACTAGTTTTGACTGTACTTATCATATTAGTTGCAAACATCTGAAGAAGATAATATTGGTGAAGGAAAAGAGATATTAGTATGAAGATGAGATGCAAGAGTAAGTTATGAATATAGTGTTCATTGGGTAACTTATTGATGAGTCTATGACAATATGATAGTGATTTGATTGGATTACATGATTCTCTTAAGTATTGAAGATCAAGAATGTAAAAGTTAATGTGGTCTTGGTATATGAAGATCTTAGTGTACATTGAGAAGATGTAGTGTACACTGAGCATATGTAGTACACACCAAGCAGGTGTAGCATACACCAAGTGCGGTATTAACTGAGCAGGAAGAAACTGACATATCACGGTATTGATCGAGTGAGACAAATAAGGAGAAAAATGTGATTGCCGATATGAGATGACGAGTTGGATGAATCTAGAAGATTCCAAGGATAAAGATAAAGTTTTTTATGAAGATCTACAACTGACAAAATCAGGGTTAATCAGATGATGAAGATTGAAAATGTTTTAAGGCACAAGTTTCAAGGAAGGTTAAAGAGGAAAAATCAATGAAGGAGATTAAGAGGAAAATTATATGGCTAAAAAGAAAATGGTTTATCATGTCTATATAAGGAGATAAGAAATTCAAAGGAAAAAATTGTGTGAGGAAGAAGACTATATACATGCAAAGCTGGTCAGATGGGTTGAAGTGAGAACCGAGTAATTCTGTAGACAACACCGAGCGTTGGAAAGAGTTAACCGAGCATAATAGAGTTGGAGGAAGAATAAAGATTGAAGAGATTATGATGACCAGAGATATATTGAGCTTAGCATAGATCTGAATATTGGATTTAGTGAAGTTGCATTTGAATCAGGTCATATACTATTTCTCTCTAACCATTGTTATAGACAAATCTCTTAATTGAGTGAGACTTAACTATCTTTGTTATTTCATTATGACATTTAATGAATGTTTCTTATCTTTTTGTTGACCCAAGTGAATGTATCATCATAGAGAACTATTAGTGATAAATCCTCTAACAAGGTCAGACCTTACAATGTGTTTTGTAACCTTTAACAGGGTTGGCTCTTAAACGAGCTCACTTCAAAAAAGAGAATATTTTAGGTACAAATCCCAAGTGGTTTTTCCCTAACAATTTTACACATTACAATAACTGGTTTGATCAGTATATATACTAGATAATTTATCTGATAGTCATTTAATGAATCAGAAAGACATGGTCAAGTGTTTATTGGGCTATTTAAAGTTTAGTTTGTTGAAATTGGTTTTATACATCAGTGGAGGAATTTGGGAGTGTAGGATAACTGGACCTAACTGATTCACCCCCTCTCAATTATCTAACAATTAGTATCAGAGCTCTAGTTCTTAAATGAAGAAGTTTGAAGGACATAAGTTAAAGATCTAAAGATGTATAAGAGAGAGGTACCGATGCTAAATAAAGATAATTTCTCAACATGGAAAAGTAGGATGGAGCTGTATCTATTAGGGATTGGGGATTCTGCACTATACTATTTGGAAAATTATTTCATACTCCTAGTCCTCTGACTTTCAACCAGATGAAATAAAGACAATAGCATGATGCTATATGATTGAGATTGCTTCTTCTCTATCAGATGTTGAATTTGTAGATATTAAGAACTGCACAACCGCAAAAGAAATGTGGGATAAACTAGTACTTATTTATGGAGGAGATAAAAATGTGCTCAGGGCTAGGGTAGAAAGATGAAGAGGTAAATTTGATGATATGACGATGAAAGAAGGTGAAAACATTACTTAGTATAGAAACTGAGTCAAGGAAGTGGTGAATGCTATTCGAGGAGCAAGTGGAATTATTAAAGAGGAAACTGTGGTAAGTAAAATTTTAAGAACACTATTGCCTACATATGCTATTAGAGTTTCTACAATACATGAAATGAGAGAAGCTCATGTTAATAACATTTCCCTTGATAGTTTGATTGGTAGATTGACTACATTTGAGCTTAACAACTTTGATAACAATGTTTTACCTAAGGAAGAATCTGCATTTGTGTCATCTTTAAATACTAGTAGAAGATCAATCAGTAGACATTAGATAAGAAATGGAAGTGATACTAAAGATGAAGAAGATGAGCTTTATGAACTTGAAGCATTAATGGCTAGAAGGCTACCGAAAGGCAAAGGAAATTATAGAGGTAAACTACCATTGGTACGTTTTAAATTTAAAGAGATTGGTCATATTACTACAAGATGTCTTGATAGGAATGATAATGAGAAAACAAGTGAAAGATCAAATGAAAGAAAGTATGATAGAAGAGAGTACAAAGATCATAGAGGTAACCAACAACATGGAAACAGAGAAAATTGAGACTACAAAGATAAAAGGGAAAAAAACATGCTACCTAGTGGAAGAAGATGTTGATACCAAGACTGAAATTGATGAACATATAGAAGTAGTGTTTGTTGCATTGAAGGAAGATTTTGAAGAAGAAGAAAGGTATGCAAAAAATGCACTTATTTCTAAAGTGAGAAAGAATGATACTTGAATTATTGATATTGGATGCACACATCATATGACTGGTGATGAAAACAAAAATTGAATATCTTGAACATTAGAATGGTGCATCTATGAAATGGGAAATGATACACCTTGAAAAGTGAAAGGTAAAGGATCTATATTGCTTAACAAAAAGATGAGATGTGAAAATGCTTATTGGGTGAAAGGAGTTAACTATAATCTATTGAGTGTAGCACAACTGAATAATACAGGTCACCAAATTGCATTTGAGAAAAGAAAAGTGAAAATCTATGATGATGCTGGAAGACTGATCGGTACTAGTGAACAATCCAGAGGTAAATTATTTTATCTAAACAATGCTGAAACTTCTTGTTTGTTGGATAATAATGACAATGTTTGCTTATGGCACAATAGGTTATGTCATGTTAATTTTGACAACATGGTAAAGGTTAGTAAGAAAAAGAAAGTTAGAGGTTTACCGAGTTTGTCTAAGCTTGACCAAGTGATGTGCAAACAATGTCAAATGGGTAAAATGACAAAGTCTAGTTTTAAGAGAAAACAATAATCATCTAATGCAATTTTGGATTTGGTTCATACTGATTTATGTGGTCCTATGAGAACTCAAAGCTATTATGGAGATAGATATTTTATCTTATTTATTGATGACTTTTCTAAAAAATATGTTTGTCATGTTCTTAAAAGAAAATCAGAAGCTTTTCAAATGTTTAAATGGTACAAAGAAAAAGTAGAGAAAGAGACTAGTAAGCAACTGAAATGATTGATGTCAAATAGAGGTGGTGAATTCATTAATGATGAGTTTACTAACTTTTGTAATGATCATCAAATAAAGAGACAAGTATCTGCGTTGAGGACACCTCAGAAAAATGGGATTGCTGAAAGAAAAAATAGATCAATTATTGATTGTGCTAGAACATTGATGCTTGAAAAAGATGTTTCACAAATCTACTAGAGAGAGGCTGTCAGTACTGTTGTTTTTACACTAAATTGAGTACAACTGAAGAAAGAGACAAATAAGACACCTTATGAGCTACGGTATGGTTATACACCTAATGTGAGTTATTTAAGAATATTTTGAAGTAGATGTTACATTCTGAAAGATAATGGAAATGGAAAATTTAATTCTAAAGGAGATGAAGACATATTTATAGGTTAATCTACTAGAAGTAAGGCTTATAAATGTTTGAACAAAACTACTAACAAGATGATTGAGAGTGAAAATGTGAGAGTTGATGAGTTTTCTAAGAAGAATGATGAGGAAAGAAAGAAAGAACTAGAAGACTGTGGTAGATTTATTTACATAGAATATCCTGACACTCTACCTGAGCAACAACTTGGAGTCACCAAGTTACAAAATAATGCTACCGAGCAACAATCATTACAGATTGAGCAACAAAAAAGAGCTATCAAGGAAAATGATGATCATGCATCGAGTGGAGAAAACACTAAAGAACCGATATCTGAACCTGTACTAGCAAAGTATGTGAGAAGACACCATCCACAAGATCAAATAATTGGAGACAAAGGAGCAGGAATGATGAGAAGAAGTAAGTTAAGGAACAATACATGTTTGGTTTGTGAATTTGAACCCAAAAATTTTAAGGATGCATTGGCAAATGATGATTGGATTAAAGCAATGAATGAGAAAATTGAGAAAATATAGAAAAACAAGACATGGACATTAGTACAAAGGCCTAAAGACAAAAATATTATTGACACCAAATGGATTTTTAGAAACAAATTGAATGAGAATGAAGATTTTACAAGGAACAAAGTGAGATTAGTCTGCAAAGGTTATGCACAAGAAGAAGGAATTGACTATGAAGAAACTTTTGTACCTATTGGTAGACTTGAAGGAGTGAGAATAGTACATGCATATGCTGCTTACAAATTATTTAAGGTATATCAAATGGATGTAAAATCTACATTTCTGAATGGGATACTTGAGGAAGAGGTATACATTGAACAACCTGAGGGTTTTGTTGATCCTAATTAGAAGAACATGGTTTGTAAGCTGCACAAGACACTTTATGGACTGAAGCAAGCACCGAGAGCATGGTATAAAATACTGCATTCTTATCTTATAATAATTAGATTTGTTAGAACAAGCAATAACAATAACTTATATTTGAAATGTGAAACTGATGATAAGATTCTTATTGCTGAAATTTTTGTTGATGATATCATATTTAGAGGTCATGACACTTTATGTAAATCTTTTTCTACTAAAATGAGAAAAGAGTTTGAAATTTCAATGTTTGGAGAGATCAAATTTTTTTTTGGTTTTCAAATACAACAACTGAAGGAAGGTATATACATTACATAGTCTAAATACATTAAAGAAATCTAAAAGACATTTGATATGGAAGATTCAAAGCTAGTTGGAACACCTATGGTCACCAGATGCAAGCTGACCAAGGATGACAAGTCAACAAAGGTAAATCAAACCTTATACATGTCTATGATTGGAAAATTGATGTATGTTGTACATAGTAGACCAGATATTGCACAGGTTTTTGGTATTGTAGCTATATTTTATGCTAATCCTAAAGAGACACACATGATCGCTATGAAAATAATTTTGAGATATCTAAAGAACACTAAAGATTATGGTTTATGGTATAAGAAAGAAGGAAATTTAGAACTTAAAGTTTATACAGATGCTGATTGGGATGTAAATATTGATGATAGAAAAAACACTATTGGTGGAACATTCTTTTTGGGAGAAAGACTAGTAACATGGATAAGCAAGAAACAAGGATGCATTCATTAGTCCACTGTTGAAGCTGAATATGTTATTGTTGATGCTAATTGTTCAAATATTACATGGATAAAACAATTGTTGGAAGGTATGAATGAAGAGGTCACTAATCCAGTGATAATATATTGTGACAACACAAGTGCTATAAACATTTCAAAGAATTCAGTGATACATGCAAAAACAAAACACACTTGAGGGAGAAAGTTCAAGAGAAATAGGTCACATTATAATATGTGAAGTCATGAGAGAAACTTGCATATATATTCACAAAACCCTTACTAAAGGATACATTTGAATACTTGAGAAGTAGACTAGGGGTCCATCCCCTTTCTAACAGTCAATAAGGTGGTATGGGGTTGCATCAACCTATTCTAGTCAAAAGATCTAATGATGTTGATGCATGATGTTCACACTTTGGGATTCCTAAGGTTGTGAAAAAGATGGAAGACAATCTGAAATAGAGAACATATGTACATACAAGGTACAATAATATGGAAAAGGAACTACATAGATACTTGTTTGGTTGCTGAAGAGCTGATTACTTTTGGCATTATTATCAAAGGGAGAGATGATCATGAAATGAAATATGTAGGAGAGATGATAATATGGAAGAGATGATGAACATCAGTTAGGAATGAAGTTAACTGAAAGGGAGAGAATATGAAAAGAGAGACTGATGTTGTGTAGTGATTAAACATATTAAAAGAATAAGTTAAGGGGAGCTTACCATGTCACAATATAAAGATCGAGTTGTAGACACTTAAGATGTTTGGTATTCTATGAAATATTTCATATAGTGTTGTCATTAATGCCAAAGGGAGAGATTGTTAGACTACAACTGATTAACTACTTGGAAAATAGAATGTGAAGATGATCACCAAGATACTAAGGTATATGTGAGACATTAGATCCATTGTTATATTGTCATTGATGTCAACTAGTTTTGACTATAATTATCATGTTAGTTGCAAACATTTGAAGAAGATAATATTGGTGAAGGAAAAGAGATATTAGCATGAAGATGAGATGTATGAGTAGGTTATGAATATGGTATTCATTGGGTAGCTTATTGATGAGTCTGACAGTATGACAGTGATTTGATTGGCTTACATAATTCTATTAAGTATTGAAGATCAAGAATATAAAAGTTAATATGGTCAGTATATGAAGAACTTAGTGTACACTGAGAACATGTAGTATACACTGAACAGGTGTAGTGTACACCGAGTGTGGTATTAACCAAGAAGGAAGAAATCAACACATCACAACATTGACTGAGTGAGATAAATAAGGAGAAACATGTGATTGCTGACATGAGATGATGAGTTGGACAAATTTGGAAGATTCTGAGGATAAAGATAAAGTTTTTTATGAAGATCTATGACTGAAAAAATTCAAGTTTGATCGGATGATGAAGATTGAAAATGTTTTAAGGCACAAGTTTCGAGGAAGATTAAAGAGGCAAAATCAACGAAGGAAATTAAGAGGTAAAATCTATGGCTGAAAAGAAAATGGTTTATCATGTCTATATAAGGAGAAAATAAATTCAAAGGAAAAAATCACGTGAGGAAGAAGACTATATACATGCGAAGCTAGTCAAGCAGGTTGAAGTGAGAACTGAGTAATTATGCAGACAACACCGAGCATCATAAAGAGTTAACCAAGCATAACAGAGTTGGAGAAAGAAGAAATATTGAAGAGATTATGATTACCAGAGATATATTCAGCTTAGCATAAATCTAAATATTGGTAAGTGAAGTTTCATTTGAATCAAGTCATATACTGTTTCTTTCTAACCATTGCTATAGACAAAATCTCTTAACCGAGTGAGACTTAACTGTCTTTTTTATTTCATTATGACATTCAATCAATGTTGCTTGTTTTATTGTTGACCTAAGTGAATGTATGGTCACAAAGAACTATTAGTGATAAATCCTATAACAAGGTCACTTCTTACAGTGTGTTTTGCAACCCTTAATAGGGTTGGCTCTTAATCAAGCTCACTTCAGAAGAGTGAAAATATTTCAAGTACAGGTCCCAGATGGTTTCTCCCCTAATAGGGTTTCCACGTTAAAAATAAAGTGTTAAATGTGTATGCATATGATAATTTTTTATTTTACTTTACACATTAAAATAATTGGTTTGATCAGTATATATACTATATAATTTATTTGATAGTTAGTTAATGAATCTGAAAGACATTCAAGTGTTTATTGAGCTATTTAAAGTTTAGTTTATTGAAATTGGTTTTATACATTAGTGGAGGAATTTGGGACTGTAGGATAACTAGACTTAATTGATTCACCTCCCCTCTTAGTTATCTAACAAATATACCACATAACAGACATATATAAAGATGTCCATACATTTTTTGTTCCATACAAGAAAATGAATTATAAAATTGGAACCTAGATGTTTTACAAGGTATTTTGAAATCTATCCAAGCTAGCTCTTTGTCTAGCTTTTTCAACTCTTCTTCTTGTTGTCATGTTTCCCAAAGTTGTAGATTAAGATAACTAATTATCCTAGATAGACATGTTTTCTTTTCTTAACAAATAAAATCCCAAATTCAAAAGAAAATTCATTCCCCCCTTCAAGAATTCTCTTTCTTCAATTTAATGCCCACTACATCCCATTTCCAACCATTTCTTTAGGGCTTTTTTTTTATGTTATCCTTTTTTTGTTGATAATGATATTTCCTTTTTCTAAAAATATAACCATAGTTTTAATTTCATAACCTTTATAACATTATTAAAGTTCAATTATGAATGTTTTTCAAAGGATATTAGGATAATTTTCTCATGAAACACATATTAAGAATTTTATTACTTTCATTAATCAAACCAACTTGAATTAATATTTCTAATTTCGGTCATCAAGATCAAATCATGTCAATTACACATGTGACAATATAAATAAGATTATAAATTTAACGCATAAATATAAGGTGCACATAATGTAATGTAATTAAATCTATGTGGTGTGTGAGGCAGACTATCCATTCCTACCATTGCCGAGGAGCTAGCATCCTCTACCTCAACCACAACCCTCCCTTCAACCTGCAACACGTCAAACACACTCGAGCAACATCAATAGGTCAGTGACCATAAAACCAATAATCAAATAAAATCATAACACATTTTATTATAATTTGCATCATAACCCTCATATATGCATGTAAAATCATTATAAATCATCAAAATGCACATCATAGCATCTTATGTCATCATGGAACATAACATCATCATAAATGATTAATCATCAGAATATAGTTTCATAATCAATAAAAGTGGAAAAGAAGGCATAATCAAATAGTTGAATGTATCAAGACAATATATCACCTAAAAATCTAAGTTAGGAACATATTGACTAAAAGTTCTAATTCTAAGAAGCTCATGAAGACTAAAACACATAGTTATAAGTTGAGGTCTATCGACCATGACAACAAAGTCAAAACGTTGCATGAGTCTTGAAAAATAGGAGTCTCACAAGGTGGGTTATGACATCCCTTCCCACTAGGAAGAGACATCATCTTGATGTCACAAGAACAAACATAAAAATGATCACATGACACTCATAAATATATACATAGTAGTGAAAACATAAAAAAGTCCATGAAAAAGGATGAGGGAAGGATCTATGCACATCCTCTACATCCTCCCAGGTACACTAATCATAGAGATGGGTAGGCTACACTAGCACTACCCCTGAATCCTGAACCAACCAATTGCAGACCTTTCCCATGTCTGGAAACTGAATGCTAAGGACATATGGCATTGAAATGATCACCTCCACACACAAAGAATGCTGGAGTTCATGGGTAAAAAAATCATAGCTCCCAAGAACACCTATACGCAAACACCTATCACAGAAAGAAAGAGAGATAGAAGCAAGAAGTTAAAGAGGCCTGAATGCACGGATCCATGAAATAGGAGACATTCTTGATGTGCAAAAACAAAAGTTTCAATTCAATAAAAATGAATGTTCTCCATAAGATTACAAGAGAGATCAATCCGTATAAAATGAGATCAAAACCCTAAAAGGAAACCTAGGTTGCATTATAATAATTAATAAAGAAATTAATTATTATATGCCTAAAGTTTAGGTTAAGTAGAAAGAGATAATAAGTAACTTAATAATTAAATCAATATGATTTAATTAATAAGAAAACAAATTTTTACTCTAACACCCCCCCTTAAGATAAATTTTGGGAGAAGCTAAAAACCTCCCCAAAAAACTGAAAGCAAATGGGTCCCAACAACAAAAGGCCTAATCAGGTACCCAAGTAAAAAAGAGAGTCTCTGTAAAGTGGAAAAATAGAGAAAACCACATGGTAAATACTCTACTCCAAAAAGAGATGAAGACTAGTTTGAAGGATTGAAGAAGCCTCCAAAACTAGGAATGTTCTAGAAAAATAGAAACAAGGATGAACATGTAGAACATAATTGAAGCGAGAAGCTACAAACTCTATCAAGAAATAACAGTTGATCTAAAGATCCTCCACTGAAGTATGACAAGGTAGAGAGGGCCATAATCTGCATGAGTGTCCTAAAATGACACTACTCAAATTAGGAGGGAAAAGAAGGAAAATAACTGAAGTTGAAGATACATAATACTATAATCTGTACGAGTGCTTTCAAATGAAACTACTTGAATTAGTAGGCAAACAAAGGCAAACACCTAAACTTGAAGATAGAGATGGCATAAAAACACCAAAGTTTGAAGATTTGATCAATCAAAGATGAAAGAGTGCTTCCAAAAATGGGAAATAAAAGAGTGTCCATATAGTAAGTGATCAATCTCACTGGAATGCATAGGTACCCAACCACTGCATCCACCTAGTACATAGGAACAAATACTGAATACATAGCTCACACTATCGAACCGAGGAAGCAGAAGAACCAATAATAGAAACCCCCCCATAATGTTGACAAGGGAGTAATGACAGGTACACTAAAAAGAACGTCCAATATGAACTGCATGATGAAGAAGAACTAGGAACATAGAAGGTGCATAGAGAGTATAAACACAAATAGAGATGTATGAGGCTAGTGTCATTGGAGGAATGCTCACATGAAAAAAAAGTAGATGGAAAACAAAGACAAAAAATCAAACCCCTCATGACACTTTATAATTAAGTACAAGTACAAAGAGCACAAACATGTGCAAGATCCCATACATGAAATAGAATGGCACTTTATCTCAATGTGTGTGCATAAAATAATGCTACAAAAGTGAAGTATACGCTGCTCAAAGAAGAGCGAAGGTTACTGAAATAAAAGAACAACCTAAGAAGAGGCATTCCCAAAAGGGAAGAGATCCCAACACCTAAAACATCCATGATATTCACCAGAGTGCAATAATGAAAAAAAATGAATAAAATATACCTAGAGTAGAATCTGGAAAAATGACTCACAACACTGGAAAGATCACAAAATAAAATTTCCAATGATATATCATTTTCCCAAAATAGAGTTTGGATGCGCAAGATAGAGATTCCAGAGTGCAAAACTAAACATCTGGCTTTGAGAGTAAAAAACATCATTAAAAAAAATTAGAAATTCAAACCTCTAAATCTGGATAGAGCTCAGAAAGAGTTTTTCGATGATATCTTATTTTCCCGATTTTGACATCGTATGCTCAAGTTATGAGCAACAAACCACAAGCTACACCAGAGGGAAGACAAAAAAGAAGCTCTTCCTTTGAACTCTTGGTGCAAAAAATGGAGGAAAAAAATCCAAAATCTAAAATACCAGAAAGATCCTCCTCTAAGAAAGCTTTCCAATGGTACCTCATTTTCTGAAAAATGATACTGTATGCTCAAGTTATGAGCAAAAAACCATAGGAATGCTGATGGGCCTTAAAAATGGTGTCTACAAGTGTTGATGCATGCTGACATTAGCAAGTCATGAGGATAAATTTGACAGTCATATGGCCGTCACTACCAAAAAACCAATAGGCTCCTAGGGCCAAAAAATTGGGCCCCTGGTCACCACATGACCAGGGGCTAGGTAGCAGGGGCCTTGGTGACTGGGTGCTGGTCCTCCACGTGACCTAAGGTTTTGTGTAAGGGGGTTTAAATCTCCTAGCTAACCATTGGTCACCGTGGTGATTGCGGTGGTTACCATGGCCCACATGACAGTTAGGCTAACAGTGGCTATGGGTTGCTAGGGATGACACCAGCGGTAACTGCGGTGTCACTGTCGGACACCGTGGGCACTGACTATGACCTGCTCATCGATGGCCATTGGGTAGCACACCCTTAAAACAATTTTTAATTTTTTTTTCTTGCGTCAACTACCTCGTAATGTGTGTCAAGGTCATACAGCCTAACATGCAAAAAAAATGTCCTCTCCTTGCAATATTGTCTAAATCAGATGTGCCTTATATGGAAATGGGCTTCTTGGACATTGTGATCTCAATGGTGAGGTTTGTTTGAGGAAAAAATGCTCCAAAAAATAGTGACCACCTCAGGATTCGTATCAGGACCGGGTGTAATTTTTTTTACCACATATTCAAACTTTGTCCAAAATGGACAAAATTTATATGGATTTAGGGGTTCTTGGGTTCTCTGAACACAACCGTGAGGTCTATTTGAGGCCAAGATGACCAAAAAGAGAGGTTCCCCATATCCAACATAAAACCTTCTAAAAACATAGATTTGATGAACATGGCCAAATCTCTCAAGAAGAGGACATGAGAAAACAAATCTGAAGCTTTGATACCATGTTGGAGTTGATGAGTAAACAACTTATAGCTCCCAAGAACACCTAAACACAAACACCTATCATAGGAAGAGAGAGAGAGAGAGAAGCAAGAAGCTAAAGATGCCTGAATGCATGGATCCATGAAAGAGGAGACATTCTTGACATGCAAAAACAAAAGTTACAATTCAATAAAATTTGAATTTTCTCAATAAGATTACAAGAGAGATCAATCCTTATAAAAGGATATCAAAACCCTAAAAGGAAACCTAGGGTGCATTATAATAATTAATAAAGAAATTAAATATTATATGCCTAAACTTTAGCTTGAGCAAAAAGAGATAATAAGTTACTTAATAATTAAATTAATATGATTTAATTAATAAGCAAACAACTTATTACTCTAACAATGAAGCCATCTTAGGGTTCTTCTTTTCCCTTGGGTTTGTCTCTTTTGTTTCCATTTCTGTTATTATTCCTACTCTCATTCTGAGAGTTCTAGTTGGAATTCCTTCTCAAATTCTATTGACCCTCCTCCATCATGTTCTGATCATGTGAACATACACCATTTTACTGATTACCATCTTGAAATTTCCTCTTGGATCCCTGAGAGTTGTTAGGTCTCACTATGGATAGCTAATGCATGTTTTATTCATGTCTAAGAGACTTCCTGAGTGTTAGGTCCTATTGGATTACAAAGAGGGGGGTGGGGGGGGGGGGGGTGAATCAATAATCCCTGATCCCAAATATCTAAATTTTTTTTCTCTAATTAACTCGGTGACAACTCGGTAAAATACACTTTATTATTTACCGACAACAAGAAATATACTTTAACAATCAGTAAATCATTCACACAAATCGTGCATCATATGTAACACCAGTATATAACCTGGAAACCCATGTTTGGAAAAAACCACTGTGGGAATTGTCACCCACTAAGAAAATACTCTTATGAAGCATGCCTGGTTAAGAGTCAATCCTATTAAAGATTACAATCCACACTGTTAGGTGTGACCCGGTCAACATATTTACCTTAGATCTATTAGGATCTTCACCTTGTTAGGAGTGGCCTAGTTAGAGGGCTTCAAACACTCTTTAGAATGTTACCTTTTTCAAGGATTTTACAATAAGACTGTTAAGACCACTCTATTAAGAGATTTTTCTGTTACAAATGCTAGTAAGAAATAGTAAATGATTTGACCTATAGATTTGCAACTATCTTTGCTTAATCATATCTTTTGTGCACTCTTCAATCTTCACTTCAATTCTTCACTTTCCACTGGCTTCAACACTTCATCAGATCCTTCTATCTGACTCTGAATCTCTCTGTTCCTTCTTCACAACATCATTCGATGAATCTTCAACTATTCAATTTTCCAACCATTTGTTCATACAAATCCATCCTTTATATAGATAATTTTTTCCTCTTAATCTCCTCTATTATGTTTTTCTTTAATCAATCTTAACCATCCAATTCATTATACCTTGAATTTGGATATTGGTAGCATGTTTCATTTTCACCTAGGAACTTGAAATTTCTTGAAACTTGTTCCTTCTTCTTTAACTGTTTAGATCTAAGCCATAAATCTTCACCTTGAATTTTCCTATCCATAGATCTCTATAACTAACTTTTGTTGTCATCATGATCATCTTGCTCATCATAGATAATCATTAAATATTGTTCCAATCCTTATTTTATATATGTTCCTCTCTTGGTGGCCTCCATTTATATGTTAGTTAAATTCACTTGGTGCCTAAACCTTTCTTTTCTATTTGGTGCCTTCGATTCCTTTGCCTTTACCAAATTACTTCCTTTTTACCTTTACCGAGGGACATTTCCTGCTCGGTAGCCAAAAATATTTTTCTTCATGACTTGACAAATCTTCATAACCATGCTTTAATAACTTAACATAATCATATTTTAGGTAGAAAATAATTATATCAACATAATTTAATCATTGTCCGATCTATATCAGTTTCCCATTTATGTTCTTCAACTTCACAACATCTTATTTCTTTATCTTCTTAACTCATTCAACTTATATCATTACCAAATTATATGGCAACATAATATATACCAGAAATCAATTTCGTGACATCAATGACAAGACAATAATTGATATAACCTTTCTACTATCATGTATTCCTCTGATCTTGGTTGGTCTTCATCATCATCACCATCAAATAATCAATCTTTATCATTACTATCATTTATGGTAATAGGTCCATCATTTATGGTTCATACATCTCAACTTATGAATCTACCTTAGGACGTAATCCTATAATGAACTTGTGAGTTCTGAATTGCTCATCTTGCTTATATTGTGGAACATACTTAACCAAGTGGAAAAACCTCTCATGGTATTGTGTGACCATTAGGACCCCCCATATTAATTTCTAAAATTTTTACACCTTCATGTCAAAGAACAATTGAGGCAACCACCTCTGACAGAATAACTGCAAGAAATCCTCCCATTATATCTCTCTAGGTGTTAGTTTATTTTCTTCCATGACATTGTCCCACTAAGTGGTGACTTCATCTTTGAATTAGAAAGTATCCCACATGGCCCTAGATTGACTAGAGAAATTCCAAACATGAAAATACCTTTCCATAGAAATAATCCATGCGTCAGCATCGTCACTAAGTGTCTTACCATTTAAATTACGAGCACTAGTACATTTGACCTTAATTTTTTACCAACATTTTTGACGAAACATTAAAATAGTTTTGCTTGGTCAGATTATATAAGGAAAACTTTGATTTTTTTTAATCCATTTTCGTGTTGGTCAGAATTACAATGACCAAGATATTTCATCATAATTGAGACAAACATGGGCATAACTTAAAAAAAAAGGTTTCCTTTCCATTCATTATGTTACATGGAAAAGAAGAGTTGAAGGATGGAAATAATGCCTTATAATGATTGAATTAACACCATATGTAAGTGATTGAACCCATGTTGTTTGTCTGCATCAAACATCTTCCTATAATATTTAAGCATTTTTTAACTCAAAATTTTCTCAAACCCTCTTTGTGGGCATTCATTGTTTTATTTGTTGGGAATTAATGCTCTAGTGGATTTGTGTGGATAGTGGCTTTTTAGATCCGTGCCATGATTCCCCCGCATTGTCAAATATCTTGGTTGATTTCATGGTGTCTTCATTTTCTTCTTTCATTTTTGGACTTCTATTATTGTGTGAGGTAGGAATTCATACGATCGAGCTTTATTTCTTAATGGAATTTTTTTAATATTATTTATTTTGTTTCATGGGATGAATACCTTCTCTTTCCCCACTTGTTTGATTGAATTCAGTGTCTGGTTGGGCTTATGTGAATTTAAGTTTAATTTGAATGTGGAAATAATGTTATGTTGTCCAATTTTTCAAAGAATGGATGAAATGATTTTTTAGTCTATTTGTGTAGTTGGGAAATTATAGAGCCAAAGGGTATTTTTAGTTTTTCCAATTTTGAAGTTTGATTTTTGAAGCTTTTTCTATGGCTTTTAATGGAAAAATTGATTTTGGATTAGTTTTTGGCCCATTGAGTATTTTGTAAAAGTTGAAATTTTATAAATTTGATGAGTGATTATTATGTGGAGTAATGAATTTAGTATACAAAATTTTTTTTGTAAGAGGATTCAAATTCGTATCATAATTTGAGCCACATTAGTGTGCATTCATGCATATACTTCTACTTTTGTTTTATGGCTTATTTTCCATTTTTGAGTTTGCAATTATGATTTTCTGGCTTCTAGGGTCTTCAACCTACCCTATCCAGCTTGTATCCACTCTTCACACACTCTTCCTTGCAACACCTTCAAGGTCTTTTACTTGGATCCACTCACCTAGACCCACAACCAAATGCAATGCATCCTATGCTCCAACATTCTTCCACTTTCCTATGACTGTCCTCACACACACTCCCACTAGACTCTTAAATGAGACTTAGCACTAAACTTATTGGATTCCTCTACACCCAAACACCAAATGAACCATTACAACTTTATTCATGGGACCACACCCTTGATCCCTCTAGTCTACACAAAAAATACTATTGATTGTCCTAAAGATAGTGACTTTGTAACTTATGACTCCACACTCTGGACAGTCATCACACCATTCCCCCTAAGCATTTTGGCTTTTTATTCTCATCAAAAAGACACCCACATACCTTTCTAAACTCCATCGAAACCTATTCCAGTCCAATGATCTATTTCATTTAGACTCCTACACAAAATAAATCAACTCACCAAAATAATGTCATTCAGAGATAGTCATGTTTATCTATGTACCTTGGATTTCCCAACCTTTGTAATGAGATCATTTGCCTGCTCCAAGTCTCCTCCATGTGGTAGACACATATATCTTCTTCCCCTTAAGCCTCCATGGACCAAACACTCTTTAAGGTATGAACAAAGCTTTCAATCTCTGATTGAGACAATCAGCTCTCTCTGCTCTCTATGACTCCAATTAATGACTCCAATATACCATTTTATTAATAAATTTTTTTTCTAAGTCTATTTCTTTCATTTCAAGATAAATGCCCAATAATATGTCACCTTTTAAGATAACTTTATAGACACACCCCAGTTTGACTCGGTCGAGCCGCACATGGCCGAGTCCAATATGATCGAGTACATGTAGGTGCCACATGGCACTAAATGGTGATGTAGGAGCATCTTGCATCACAAAATAAAAGGGGGCATAATGAAAAAATGGAGGAGAGAAAAAGTGATGAAAAAAAAAAGGAAAAAAAAGAAGAGAAAAAAAAAGGAAAAAAAAGAAGAAAAAAAAAAGAGAGGAAAAAATTTTTTTATTTCAGTTTACAAGGTGCATAGGTGGAATAAAAGAATAAAGAAATTAAAAAAAAAAGAAATCATTTAATTTATCAAGGTGTGTAGCTGTCATTTTAGAAATTCGTGGAAAGTTCTTGCATTTAATATTTGTAGCTAGGTAGTTACAATTTTCTATTTTTTTATTGGCCCACAAATGTGTTAGGGTCAGTTAGAGTCGCCATTGTTGAAGTGTCAAAGACCCTTATAAGTCCACTAATGTGAAGTTCATTTAACGAATCCCTTTGGTAGTCTTTTCATACAGAAATCCTTCAAAGCACCCATGACCTTCAAAATTGTCAAGAATCCGTCTTTAACCTTGCCAAGTTCAAATCTGGCTTTCCTTTGGACAAACCTTTTTCAAAGCTTATACCCTTCCTGAACCACTTCAAACCACTTTGAACTCTGGTTCAAAGTAGTTCAATAAATGTTTTATATTCTAATGATTGTTTTATGCAAGTGGGCCCTGGCCTATGTAAGCTTTGGGTGGTGAACCACTTCGAACCACTTTGAACTCCGGTTCAAAGTAGTTCAAAGAGGTTCAATGAGAGTTTGAGGGTAGAGTCATTAGTGCAAGGACAAGTGGTGGGACCCATGGCAATGAGCTGGCAGTGAAATGATTAAGTTTTAAAGAGCATCGGTTTTTGATTTGATAGGATCCACGAAGTAAATTAATGAAAGTTTGCTGAGGGGAATTAATGAGATCTTTGGCACGAGCGGGGGATATTATTCAAAGAAAAATTAATTAAGTTATTGAAGGTGGAAAGTTACGAGGATGTCCTTTTGCTGCATCATTATTTTTCACATCATTTGAGATTAATGCCTCTGCCTTATGCTCATTTAAGTCTATATTTTCAGGTAGTAACCCTCCAAGAAACATAAACAACTTTGTAAGTCTTTCTTTCTTGGTCTTGTTTTCTGTTGAGTCTCGATTGTGGTGAAGGATTTATTCTAGGTTTGCATGAAACAGGTAGCTTCTACAAGCTTTCTCTTATTTCCTATTATTGTTAGATACATTGATTCAAGAAGGGGGGGAGCGCCTGTGTTTTTATTTCTAGGAAAAAGATGAGGTCTAGTTTACATTTCTTCAGAAATGTTAAAAATATGCAATGTCGAGCTCCTATTATCTCAGATATAGACCTGTTAGGAATACAGGTAGACAAAATGGTAGTAGACCTCACAAACAGTGTAGGGGAAGACCAGAGTTTAGAGTTTATGTCAAGTGGACTATTAGAAGCTTTAGCTTTTCCACCATCAACCGTATGCCCGGAACTAATCCAGCAATGTATAAATAGGGAAAATGCAAACAAAAATTGGAGTCATGTGGCTAGAAAATGGACCCAAACTAATTACAAAGGAGGGTCATGATTGCCTAAGGTTATTACAAAGGATCACATGAAACCCCACATTCATGATGTGATTATGTTGCTCCATCGAATTAAGGGTTCAGAATAAGTTCTTCTTTATGAAGAATGGATGTTTCATTTCATTGAAATAGTCTTAGAAGAAGGGCAACACATTGATTGGGCATAAATTATTGCTAGTTCACTAAGGGATCAACTCAAGCAAGCCCAGGTCACTAGGCAAAATTTCTATATGTCTTCATACCTGATATATTACTTAGCCTGCACACAAGACTTGTCTCCTATACAACATGTTCCTTGGAATGAAGATTTATTTATTTATGAGTATTTCCCTTTGTTAAGGAAGGATAAAATTTTGGAAAACTACAGGAGAGTTCATGACATTTTCTTGGGTAAACTATGTCAGCAATTGGCAGGCTTTCCAGATCAGAGAGTCTCATTCAAAGCATGAAAATTGATTCAAACTTATGGGAGTCTCTATACTCAGTTTCCTTACTTTACCTACATCTGGGTCAAAGGTTTCGATGATGAACCTATTAAGCTCCCAAGGTTCACCTTTGACTATTTTATTTTAGCAAAAATTTTCTGGCAGCTGTTTGTGGTTGTTAAAAATGCCTCGCTAGAGGAAAAATGGCTTTCTATGTTTCCAGTGAAGATTGGTAATTTGATCTACAATAATATGATGGACACTTCTATAATTGGGAGCAATCTACTGAGTTTTCATTTGCAGTTCTACAAAATGAGAAGAGGTCTCGACAATAAGGGTTTTCCCAGGCAAGTCTTGAGCCTAAGTAATTACCCCTCACCTAGCTCACACTTGGAAGACTTATGGGAGGACCTCAATGATGAAGGAACAATATGGAAAAGAGATCATTCCAGACTTACGACCTCGTAGATTAAAATGTTGTAGTTAAATTTGGATATTGAAGGTGTGGAAGAGGATAGTGCTAAAGCTACAGTTTCAGAAGATGCTAATGTGCAAGTAGGAAGACTTCCAGACATAGATTGGAATAGGGTAGAGGAAGATGATATAAAACTAAGGGCTCGAACTATTTTAGAAGTCACAAAAAGCTAGTTGTCAAGGAAGAAAAAGAAGGAAACTGTGAACCCCCCTCTTGGAAAATCTAGTGCAAAGTCAACCTTTAAAAATGTAAAACATACTTTGTCTAATGCATCTCATGTGGTTTCCAATGTAGGGAAGGTCACATCTCTTAATAAAAAGGTGCCTTCTGTATACACCTAAAAATGGTCACCGAGACTATTAGCCCCTTGCTAGCATTTTTGCTAAAATCATAAATTGCTTGTTCTTGATCAAATCTTAGCTCTATCATTTATTCGATTATTTTCTATGGGCTAACCATCTTATCCTAAGTTTTTATTTATTTAAAAGGAATATTTCCTCCCCTTTTAATAAATAAAAAGCCCCCACTTTTCCTCTTATCCTAAGTTGCACAAATAAAGCATTATTCTTATTTTATAAGAAGGGAAAAAGTACTTTTTGTCTCATATGTACATAAAAGTCAACTCTTATTTTCTTATTGGAGGATATTTGTGCACAAGGATCAAGCTTCCATTTTTCTCCACCATTGATTAAATCTTTTGCCTCTTAATCTCCATGGTCCATTCCTTCTCATTTCCTTTAAAAGGAGAGCTCTCTTCTTCATTCTAGATCCCCAACTTTTTATGCTAATGTTATGCTGCAGGTTTTCTAGGTCACTTTGGAGCTTTTGGAGATTTGAAGCATTCTTGGCTTTTGCATCTACATGTTATCATAGTTTCATTTCTTGCATAGTAGCTTCATTTTCATGGCATACTTAGCTTAGATTTCCTTTATGTTTTAGATTAATTCATCTAACTTAACTAGGAGGCTTTGTAATACTTGCATCTTTCATTTTCATAGCTTAGCTTGCATTTCCATTTCTAGCATAGCATTACATTGCATTTTCATTCTTGATTCTTGAGGATATTGGCATTCTTGCTCTTGTCTTCATTGAATCTCCCATTGCATGGTTTACTAGCAAGGTTATAGGCTAAATAGCTCTAGCTGAGAGCATTCTTAAAACCCTTGCACTCCATGCCTAGGGAGCTATGGATCGATTTTTGAGACCTCATTCTTGAGTGTTCTTGAATGTAATGATTCATAGAAGTGTGACACAATTATAACACACATTTTTGGCGCCCACTGTGGGGCAGAGTAGATTATCTTTGTCCTTTAATTTTGCATTTTTCGTCAAATTTTTTTTCAATTTTTGACTTTATTTTCGGTCTCTAGTTTTTCTGTCTCAAAGTGTCTCGCGACATTTTGCCAGTGTCGTGCGACAGTTCTTTGTATAGCGGCACGACACTTTACCAGTGCATACGATAGTTCTTTGTATAGCAGCATGACACTTTACCGGTTAAAAGTGTCGCCCCCTTTGACAGAAAGTGTCGCACTGTTTGAGGAGTTCTGTCACCTGCATATAGCGCGAACTGTCGCCCAGAGATAAAGTGTCGCACCCGTATATGGAAAAGTGTCGCATGACATTTCTGGTGACTGTGTTGTCACCTGTACCTGGTAGTGAGCTTGTTTTTAGCTTTTTTGTTATCTTGCAAGTTTCAGGTTCTCTACTATCTTTTTGAAAAATTTTGAAAATTTGAGCATTTTCAAATCCTCTAGAAAATGGGCACCCATTTTTGAAATTTTTTTGCAAATGGTATCAAAAATCAAAGTGTGATATATCGTTGGAAAGGTCTTTCCGTGCCTAATCCAACCATGATGGTTTCATTTTCAGATTTTGTCATTTGATCAATTTTTTTTTGCAGACTATCTAATTTTTTTCATGTGCTAACCATTGTTGGATTTTGGATTTTGCTAACCTTTTGTTGGTCTAACAAGTTGTTTAGAAGGTGCTCTTGCTTTCATGGAAAATGCTTAAAATTGCTTGAGGTACTTTTGTTCCATCTCTACAACATTTGGATTTTGGGATTAAAATTGAACCTCTCATGTGTTTGGCTTGAGTGTTTACATGCTTTCATAGAACACATTTCAATTGTTGCTCTTAATGGGAAAATGAAAGAACATAGATTTTTTTTTACAAGTTTGTGTAAGTGAATGCTTGTGTTTAAACCTTAAGTAATTCTTGGTTCCAATATCAAATATCCTATTGAGTGAATGAGGGCATGGATTCATTCTTTGTTTGCATAGGGGGTTAAATGTTCCACTTTTTGGACTCACCCTATGTTTGCTTGGAAAGTTAAATATTCCATTGATTCCCATTTTCATTTGTGGGTAGTATTGATAAGCAACTTTAGATTACTTTTGATTGAGCTTGTTAGCTAAATTGGGTGTTGGACTCACTTATTTTTAATCACCCCTCATTATTTGCCCTTTGGGTGCAAGGTCAACATTCATACATGGGGGAGAGGTCTACTTGAAAAGAGTGTTAAGTGTTCCACAAAGTTTTGCCTTTTTATGCTTTCTTGATCTCATTAGTTTTCTTAAGTGTGGACTCACTTTGAGTTGATGTGAGGAGTTAAATGTTCCACTTTTGGGCTCACTTTGAGTTGATGTGAGGAGTTAAATGTTCCACCTTTGGACTCACTTTGAGTTGGTGTGAAGAGTTAAATGTTCCATTTTTGGACTCACTTTGAGTTGGTATGAAGAGTTAAATGTTCCACTTTTGGACTCACTTTGAGTTGGTGTGAAGAGTTAAATGTTCCACTTTTGGACTCACTTCACATTCTCTTGAAGGGTTAAATGTTCCACTTTTGGACTCACTTCATATTTTCTTGAAGGGTTAAATGTTCCACTTTTGGACTCACTTCACATTATCTCAAAGGGTTAAATGTTCCACTCTTGGACTGGCTTCGCATTCACTTGAAGGGTTAAGTGTCCCACTTTTGGACTCGCTTCATGTTTATTTGAAGAGTTAAGTGTTCCACCTTTAGTACTTTAAATACTTTTGATAGTGAATTACTTAATTTTATTTTTAGAAGGCCTGCTTGGGGACACACCACCTCAAGGGATGACCTTAACTCCTATGTTCTGGCGGAGTATAAATAGCGGGTGGTGAATCAAAATACACCTCTCTTGGGAATTGAGTTTGATATCACTCTTGGCTAAGCCTCAAAGAACTTTATACCTTTGAGAAGTGAAGGAGGAGATTTGGGTTACCATCTCCCCTCGGCTGTGTGATTTCAGATTCTTCTCATCTACGGATTTGGGCCTCATGTACCTTGTGTATATTGAGGACTCCCTTTAGCAAAGCTATGTATATCCCTATAGATAGCTTGATAGGATGTTGTTGTGTTCTAAGTGCCTGCTAAAACATTTTCAAGAACATACACAAGTAAAATCTTTAAGGAGTAGAAATACTAAGTCACTATTCTTGTTCATGTGCAAGGTTGCTTTGCCCCTTGCTCATTGTTTGAAGACAACTGCTGGCTTGAACTCCTTGATTGCTGTCTTATGTGCTTGATCCATGATAAAAATCTATTGATATACTTACTTGATCTTTTAAAACGCTTCAAAACTGAGATTTTTATGTTCATTGGTCATAGAGTTGTATGACTCTGCAACAGTGTCACCCGGCCTTACTGGAAACTGTTGCTTAGCTTAGGGAAAAGTTTCACCTCGCTATAAACTGTCCCCTTGTCTGCCTGGAAAGTGTCACCTAGAACCTTTTTGCTGTCTTGTTGCTGTTGCAATCTGGAGCTGCTAAACTTGCATTTTAACCTGTCGTAGAGTGTCTTTTTCTGTTCTTACCTGAAGCTGGTCTGTTATCTGCATGCTCAGACTTGTTCTAGACTGAAACAAATGAGCTAAAACTATTGGATTTGAGCTTAACGAATGCTACTCTTGGTCACTTGTCGCATCACGGTTACCTCTCTAGCTACTTGCTCACTACTTAGCTTTAGTCAATTGATTGTTGTAAGTGCTTGAGCACTTTTGACGAGCCATCTCTCTATTGTTCTACTTTGACAAGTGATCTTTATTAGCTTTTCTTATCTCAAATCTGAGAGAATTTATCTCATTCTATTAGTCAACCAACATCTCTTTTCATGCCGGTTACAACTTGGTCTCGATTTGAGCGGGAGAGTCATCCTCCATTCAATTATACATAGTTACCTTCTACAACTAGACACTCACGAGCACCCATTAGCAACAACAGTTCTAGTTCTGACCAATCTGAGAATTCTAAGGCTACCCTGTGGTACAAAGGAGGTTTCCTCTTTTCTGCATTCAAGACCCCCAAAAACACAGATAGTGTCTCTCTCACTTTGACTGAACAAGAAAAATTTCAATGCTTGCAAGAACACTTTGAGCATAAGGATAACCAAGTGCGCTTAGACAAAGAACACAATCAACAAAGGATGGATGCTGCTAGGCACATGGCTTATAGAGGAATGTCTTATGAGCAACCTGAGACTAGTAACTATGAGCATAAACCTCTTTTTAATGGCAACAATGGAAATAACACGCCACCAAGATCTCCTCCAAGAACCACTTTTGGTATGCCTTCTTCACCTCCTAGACCTCCTCCCTCTCAACATGAGGCAGAGGCTGATGATGAGATTTCTAGTGAGGATCTTATGAGATTTGAACAAGATGTGGTCTCCCAATGAATGATGCATAAGCTTTTAGAGCGTAATGGCGATCAATATTTTCAATATATGCCTTCTAGAGGATATAGGCTTCCTCTTGGCTTTGATGTCAGACAAATTGTCCAACAAAGAGTACCAACTAAATTGGAAGTCCTTCAGGAAGAACAACATTGGACAAATCAACGCCTTACCCAAATGGCAATAGAAAGAGAGCCTCCAAAGGTCTCTTTTGTAGAATCAATTTGTGCTCTTCCTTTTGATAAAAGTCTATACATGGTCCCATTTCCTAGGGATATTGAGGTTCCCAAATATGACAAGTATGATGGAAATGGTGACCCCCATGACCATGTGCGTCACTTTTATGCTCTTAGCATGGACTTCCTTCATGAAGACACATTTCTTCTACGACTGTTCCCTAGAAGCTTAAGAGGACAAGCTTTAGAATGGTTTGCAAAGTTGACATGTCCTTTGAAGACTTTTGATGAGTTGGATATGCGCTTCACACAACACTATTCATACAATATCCAACAGTCTATCACCATGATAGATCTTGGTGCTTTAAGACAAAACCAAGGAGAGTTATTTGCTACTTATTTGCTACTTATTTCAAGCAAACATCCTATTGCCAAGAGGTTAAGACTGAGAATAAGATCAAAGAAATGTTCACAAATGGTGGCCTTAGGACTTGATTATTTGGACGTTGAAATTGAAGATGGGGATATCTCATTTCCACCAGATGAGACAGAAAAAGATTAAGAAACTCTTATCATGGATACAGAGGTATCTTAGGTAAAAAATACTCCAGCCAAAACTCCTAATAATCTGATGGTTGCTAGTTCGATTCCTCCCTAGCTGACTGAAACGGTAAAAAGGAGAAACACTTACAAACCTATTGCATTGCTCGTGAAAGAAATTGTTACCAAGTATGCTACTTAGACTCCTAAAGTGAAAAAGATGAAGATTGATGCTAGATTATCCATCGATCCATCAATTGGAAAGGTGATTGCAAAAATAGCCACATTCAAACCTAATGAAGGGTTTCAGGAACTAGAAGCCGAAGATTTTGAGATCACAAAAATGGAACTCAGGGTTCTAAATAGAGATTCCAAGGACCATCTATTTAAGTTCTCAACTGATCACATGCTAGGGCAGCCACAAAAGGATGAAAGGGAGAAACATGAGTTGAAGCGGCTAGTTTCCACTATGGCAGAATTCCTTTCCTCACTTGCTGATGATGGAGTACTTCTGTTGGCTCAGTCTTTGTAGGATTTCAATCCAAATTTAGTTGAGAATAAAAAATTGGTGAAACAACTGCAGCAAGGTAGAGCTCTATTGGAGGTAGTCACATCCTGGGTAAACAACATTGTCACTGAAGGAAGTGCCTTCATCTGTGAATTCATTTCTACCTGTCTGGATGGAGAGGGGTTACTTGGTGAGATTCAAACACTGGTTTTGAGTTGGGAGGCAGAAGAAACAAAGTGTGAGGCAATTGTATTTCAGGTTCAGGAAATAGAAAGCTACGATGTGACTAAGTTTTTGGTTGAAAATCTGATGAAGCTAGTTGATCCATGTATGCTCTTCATTTTAAAATAGAACTTTGGATGGAAGCATAAACCATTCAAAGCCATGATCTCACAAGCTAAGGCAATGGAAAAGGAAGTCCTGGATATGCACGCAGATGCTCTGAAAGATATTAAAATTGTGAACCCCTCAAGCATTCTACAAATTGATGAAGGTAACAGGGATGTAGATGCTATGGTTAAGGTCTTCACTGACACCATGCATGCCCTCAGGGAAAATGATATGTTAACAGTCCAAGACTTCACTAGAATTGCCAATGTGGAGTCCATGTTGCTATTAACAAGGGGCAGTTACCGAAACAAGTGGAGAGAATCAAGGAACTGAGATGTGAGAATAATGCAACCTGAGTGAAGCTGATAGGCTTAAAGAATTTACATATCTAGCTAGTCCAGGAGTTGGTGAATTTATTTTGATCATGGAAAATTGTGAAGACCACCACATCAGATGAACCTGGAAAGAGCTCGTAGTTCTCAGGATAGTTTTTCTTAGTTTTATGTTTTAAGCAACATGTACATTGAAACTCTGTTTCTGTTTGTATAACTAGTTTTAAATAGTTCCATTTTTGTTGTCTGAGAAGCTAGGTTTTTTTGGAGGCTTTCTCGAACATGAAACTATTAATGCTGGGGCATTAGACTAAAAAAAGGGTTAGAAAATAGATATAGATAATAGAAGTAGATATACATTTCTTTTTTGGGGAAATAGCTAGATTGCATAGATTTTATTTTTCGAAAACAGTTGGTGACTGATTTTTTATTAGACTTTGATATGATCTTTATGAAGACATGGATGCTTAGTATGATTTTGATCTTTGAATCAAATCTGGAATATATTGATTTCTTTGGAAATTTGTATATTTGAATTTGTGCATGTATTATTCATATTCAGTTACTTCCGGTTTCCTTCTAGTTTATTTTTCTTAAGTTTTTCCTTAGGTTGTAATTTTTCTAAAGAATTTAATAGGCCTTAAATTTCCTCATAGATGATTCTTTTAGCTGTTAATTCTGTAAATCACCTCCATACCCAAGAGTATGTGAGTGATCTTTCTACACTTTCAGGTTAAAAGTGTATAAGTTAATTTCATTGTTGATAATTCCTTGGATATCATACAAGGGAGCTGTACCTTAATAATTCAAAGGGAAGCAAATTCATGTTCTTACCCAACTATTGATGAATAGTTTGTCCTAAAAAACATAGAGTCTTTATTTATTCTTATTTAAAAAGAGGAAGACAAATCTGTTCGCCAACAAATTTTTGGCAACTCTACCAGGGAGAGTCCAGTATTAAATATCAGATTCTCCATTTATTACAATGCTACAAGATGGTACTGCCTCATAACGACGTGTTTCTTGTGCTTCAACCTAACCTAGAATTCAAAGACACGCAAGAAGACATTATCTCAAGCCTTGTTGAAGTAGCGTGGAGGTTTAGACATAGTAACCAACAATTTCATCAAGTCCGAGAAGTGCTTGAGAAGGAAGAATAAATAGTAGAGTGACTAAGGGGAATACCAATTGCTCATGAAGAAGTCATAGTAGATAGACTTGCACAAGTCCCAGCAAGAAATTAAGATCTTTCCTAGACATTGAAACTAGTAGAAAAGAGATACACGAGAGGAGATAGGAGTAGAGGGTTGGTTGATAAAGACTTTGAAGCTTTGAGTAATCTTAGTTTCATGCCTGATCTTAATACTCGCAAGAAGAAGAAAACTTGAACTTTTAGTAGACCATCTTCACCTCCACCTAGCCCAGTTGTTCCACCTCTTTTTCAAGCTATTATAACACCTGGTACTGTGGTACCTACTGCTCTCAATATTCAGCCCTTGAATTTCCAATTACGTAATATGACAGCCAATCAACCGTGGGGTCAGAATATTGGCCCATTAAACCTAGGAGTTAATCAACCTCCAGACTTGTCTAAAGGTGCTAATCAGGTCCTACTCAAGTTCAATGGAGATGGAAAAGTGACCTTTGATGATCATTTAAGTGCTTTTCATACCGCTTGTGGTGTCATAAGTGTTCCCACTGAAGAAGTTGTAGTAAGAATTTTTGTTAGAACTTTGGTTGACATAGCAGCCGATTAGTTTAGTCATTTACCCAATGGCTCAATTAGAAGCTGGAATGACAGGAAAACTACTTTTGAAAGAAGATTCAAGACCCCTGATAATGAGATTTCTTTATTGCTCCAGCTTAGCCAAATGAAGAAAGAGATACATGAACCTATGCGGGAGTTTGTAGCTAGGTTTAATAGAATCTTGCAAAGGATACTAGAAAATTCCGAACCCAGCAATGAAAATAAGAAGATTTTCTTCTTAAAAGCAGTTCCTCCTGACATAAGCTTTCACTTGTTAAAAGATGGTGTGGCTGACTTATTAGCTGCCTAGACACAGGCTATTTAGCTAGAAGATACTTTCATAACAGCTGGGAAGTGGAAGAGAGAGGTTCAAGATCCAGGAAATACTTCTTCTTCTACAACAACAAATCCTCTAATGTAGAGGTTAATGAATGACATGGATATGCTCAAGAGATAGAAAAATAAGGCAAGTTCTCCATATCAGTCTCCTTATCAGGATGTTAGCCGAAGATAATATAATCAACCTTTAGGAAAGACTCCTCTCCTGCCGAGTTCACAACCTAGGTTGCAGATTGAACCCGCACCTAGAGAAATAATGTGTTCCTTTCATCTAACAATTGATCACGATGGTGAATCTTGTCCAAATTGGTTAAGGTGTCTTCAAATCAATGCCACGAAGGATACCATTGGAATAGAAGAGGTTCAAGAGGAGAAGGATTCACCTGATATTGGTTTATCTAGTTCCTTTTATTTGGAGTATGAGCTAGGCGCTGACAGAGGGGGAAGTGTCTTGGCCACCTTGTAAGATCCTGCTTGTGTGATCTTGACAAGAAATCAGAGAACATAGGAGTTTGTCCCAGGTTCGATTGCTGCTAATGTTGATGCTAGGCACAAAGAAGCTAGAAGTGGGGAGGCTCCTACAGTTCCAAAGGGCCCTGAGGTAAAGATTTTACCAAGAGGTAGTTCATCTTCTTCTTCTTCATTTGATTTTGTTGAATTTTGTAAAACAAGCACAATCTCCATTTCCCTTGCAGAATACCTTAAAATGAACCCTAAAGAACTAGACAAACTGGTCCAGTATGTGAAAGGAGAGTCAAGTTCAGACCCAAAAATAGATAAACCCCTTGTATGTGAGGCGAATATAGTTAAAGAACCCCTAGTTTTCAAACCCCAGGATACTCCATAGACTCTTGAAGAATGTCCTTTGGTTAATTCCATTGAAAGTGAAATAGAAGAAAGAAAGCCAAATCCCTTCTACATCTCCTTACTGCTAAATGGCCAAAAAATTAGTAATTGCATTATTGACTTTGGTGCATCAGATAATATCATGCCAGCCCCGGTAGCTAGAGCCCTTGGTCTTACTTTGACTAAAACTTATGGTCATTATTATTCTATGGATGGGAAACAAGTACCGTTAATGGGTCAGGTCAAAGATGCCCAAGCTGTTCTTGCTGCTTACTGTGTGTGTGAAAATTGTACCTGATCTGTAGACACAACACTCAGTAAAACATTAGAGGTTAGCTATAATCAAAATCGTGCAAAATTAAAAGCTAAACTAACCAAGTGATTTACTGCCTTCTAATAGGTGCGAGATTAATGTTCTCAGATTGTAATCAAGATCAGTGACCTAGATGACACCTAAATGAAGGATTTGAATGCAAAAGATGGATATGAAATTGAATGCAATTAATCTATATTTTTGATAATTTCTATGCAATAAGAATGATAAACTGATATGCTATGGATGCTAAATGATCTAACAATGAAGATTCTAACAATGATATGAAAACTATCAAATTCTATGCTAAGATATAAAAGATATGCAATTGAAATTGATCTCACAAAGCTTTGAATTCGCAAGTTGATTCCTCAGCCTCCAATTCTCCAGCGTGATTGTGCAAAATATGTGGATGATTTATGAAGAGCTGAAGCCTTTAATTTATAGAAATCCAGGGCTTTGGAGGTGCATGGATAAAAGCCATAAATCACTCAAATAACTCAGCTTGATTTTTGAGTTATCTGATAATAACAGATAATGAAGTCACAAAAACATGCAAAAGCTAAGCTTTAACTCAAAATAGAGTTTAGCTTTAATTGATAATTGACAGTTGTCTGCTTTTATGATTGTGCATGTTTTAATTATGAATTAATTTAATAATAAAGTGATTTATGCTCAACTTAACTGATTTTTGAAAGAAAATAATTAATTTATGGGTTAATTAACTATTTTATCAAACTTTTATTAAAAATTATATTATTAAATAATGACAACATGCTTTAATTAATTAAATAAGAATTTAATAAATTATTCATATGATATTAGATTTATTGTCAAAATTAAATAATACAATTAATAATAGATAGAATTAAATTTAATTACACAATTAAGTGGCAAATATTAAATCTAATTAATTAAATATGAAAATATTCAATTAATCAAACTTTAGGATAAATGTGATTTATTGCCAAATAATTATAAAATTAAAGATAATTATGATGATTAGGAATATTACTAGGAATATTCCCTGATGCAGAGTTTAAGATAATCAATTATGATTCGATGATGTTTAGATGTGCCTTAGGTTAGGACTTCGGTGTCGATTTTGTTCGAATTTGTTGATGTAGGAGGTTAATGAACTTATAGCCCATTTTTGGGGTATTACACGTACCCTGACAAGCGTCTGAAATTGACTATTCTAGTAGCAGATATCCCAGCCAGCTATAACATGCTTCTTAGTAGAACATTTTGCAAAGATTTAGGAGGTGACATTAAGATGGATTGGTCAGAGGCCATGATTCCAGTTGGTAAAAAGAAAGTAAAACTTGAACCTAAGCCTAAAAATAAGTATACTATGGTGCCCTTAGACAACCCAAAAGCTCAAATCATGTATGAGGAGTGCCATTTTGGTAATTATGTTATTCTGGTTGATCTCGGAGAAGATGGTGAAATTTCTCCTTAGAAAGAAGAAGATATATGGGAGATGGAGTTCGACAACAACTATTCTAATTCAGGTTTTGGTGCAGGGGTAGTTCTTTTTCCTCCTAATAGAGAGTGTATCCCTCTTTCCTTCAAGTTAGATTTCAAAAATACTAATAATACTATAGAGTATGAAGCCTTACTCTTGGGATTGGAGGAGGGAAAACTGAGGGGAGTCAAGAAGTTGATAGTGAGGGGTGATGCGGAGTTAATTGTGAAGCAAGTGAAAGGACAATTTTCTGTCAAGAATGAGAGGTTAAAACATTATAGAAATTTGGTATGGGATGAGCTGGACTTTTTCGACACCTTTTTTATAGAATTTATACCAAGAAATCAAAACACCAGAGCAGATGCCTTGGCAGTATCCGCTTCATTATTGTTGCCACATCCTGACTTTAAAACTCAAAAGTATCATATTGAGATGATCTACAAGCTGAAAGTACCTGATAATGTGGAGTTTTGGCAAGTTTTTGATAATGTTTCTCAGCTTAAGGATTTCTTGGAGTGTGTTGTAGGTTTTTCTAATGTATATTTTGAAGGATCTAACAATGTTTGTAAAGAAATCTATGAAGATGTTGCAGGTAGTGAAGGAGTGATCCAGCTGAAGGGTAATAAGATTCCTAAGGGCCTTGTATCTCTAGAACATTTGTTCAAAAGAAAAGATGGTAGTACTGTTAAGGAGAAGATATCCCATGTACATAATGCCAAAGAGTATGACAAGATTGACATAGGAGAGCAAGATAATCCAAGATGGATTTCTATTGGTTTGACTTGTACTGTGTTTGAGAAAGAGGACTTGAAGAGGTTGCTCATGGAGTACAAAGATGTTTTTGCCTAGGGGTATGAAGAGTTAAAGAACTTTAGGAAAGTTCAATTTGAGCATCAGATCCCTTTGAAACCTAGTGTTACTCCTTTTCGCCAGAAACTAAGGAACTACAATCCGAAAGTGTCAGAGGCCATATTAAAGGAAGTTGAAAAAATGCTATAGGCAAGAATTATCTATCCTATCCACCATTTGACTTGGATCACCAACATAGTTCCCATGAGAAAAAAGAATGGAGAAATAAGGATTTGTGTAGATTTCTGTAACCTGAATCAAGCAAGTCTAAAAGGTAACTATGCTCTACCTATAATGGAGCATGTCCTTCAAGCTGTTTCAGGATCTGAAGTCATGTCTATGCTAGACAGTTATTCTAGATACAATAAAATCAGTGTAGCATGGGATGATCAACACAAAACAACTTTCATCACCCCATGGGGAACTTATGCATATAATCGCATGCCCTTTGGGCTGATCAATGCGGGTGCCACTTTCCAAAGGGCAATGAACTCCTCTTTTGAGGATCTCTAGAATAAAATCATAGGGGTGTATTTAGATGATCTCATTGTATTTTCTAAGAAGAGGAATCAATATTTAAAAGATCTTGAAACAGTGCTTTCGAGATGTAGGAGTTACGGTATATCTCTGAACCCTAAAAAGTCAACATTCTTTATGGAGGAAGGAAAACTACTGGGTCATATAGTCTCAAAGAATGGTATCCAGATTGATCCTGAAAGGGTTAAAGCAATTCAACAACTCAGCTTTCCATTAAGTAGAAGTGGATTGAAGTCCTTTTTCAGCCAGGTGAATTTCCTGCCTGCTTTTGTTCCAGAATTCTCAAAAATTACTAAACATATGATTGATATGATGAGTGAGAAAATTCCTTTTAAGTGGAATGATAATGGGTGCAAGGCTTTCAAAGACATTAAGGATGTGATCTCTCAAGCACCCATGTTGAAGAGTCCTAATTTCAAAAAGGATTTTATCATATATTGTTACGCTTCTGAGCACACACTGTCTGGTATATTAACACAAAAAAGATGAGAAAGGACAAGAAGCACCCATAGCTTTCATGATCACACCTCTGAAAAGGCATGAGCTCAAGTACTCCTAGATGGAAAAACATGCCTTCACTGTGGTGAAAGTAGTGAAACAGTTCAGGTATTATATTCTGCATTCCCATTGTACAATCCTCGTACCCGATACCGCGATGAAGAGTATTTTGACTCAGAAGGAGATTGGTATGAATAACAGAGCTATTTGGATAGCGAAAATTCAAGAATATGACTTAATGATAAAGCCAACCGATTTGGTAAGATGGAAAGGTTTATGCAAGCTGATAGTAGAAAATGATCACCCGTTTGAGAAAATTGATGAAGTACCCATGACATTACTTGTTAGTCTAACTAATTCTTGGTTTTAAGACATGGCCTATTTTCTTACTTATGGTGAGTGTCCTGGTCATTTAAACCCTAAAGAGAGACATAACCTAAAGTTAAAAGCAAGTAAGTATGTGATATCCTAGGGGACGTTATATGAAAGGGGCATTGATGGAACTTTTCTAAGATGCGTGGATGGTGAACAACAGAAAGAACTTTTGGAGGTGTTTCATGATGAGGCTTGTGGAGGTCACTATTCTTCAACTGTGACTGCATTTGAGATTCTTTAGAATTAGTTTTATTGGCCTGAAATGTTCAAGGATGCATACCAGTATGTTCGCAATTGTGAGAAATGTCAGCTTTTTACTAGGAGACCTCATCTTGCAGCTCTACCTCTTAAACCAGTGATTGTTGATGAACCTTTCAAATAGTGGGGAATAGACTTTGTTGGCCCTTTAAACCCACCATCTAGTGCTAGACATGTTTATATTCTTACGGCCACTGATTATTTTACTAAGTGGGTGGAAGCAATTCCCACTAAGAAAGAAAACTCTCAGGTTGTTTTTGATTTCCTTCTAAATTACATTTTTGTCAGGTTCGGTGTGCTTGTTAAGATAGTAACAAAAAATGCTACATACTTTTCCTCTGAGGAGATCTCATCTTTCTGTTATGAGCATGGCATTTCTCTAGCACATTCTTCTAATTATTTTCTACAAGGGAACGATCAAGCCAAATCTAGTAATAAGAACCTAGTAACAATCATGAAGAAGTTGATCAATGATAATCCCAAGGAGTGGCATAAGAAGTTGTTTGAAGCCTTGTGGGTAGATCGAACCACTTTGAAAAGAGCAATTGGAATGGCCCCCTTTGAACTGGTATATGGGATAGGAGCACATGTCTCTTTTCCTTTAGAACTCTCCTCAGCTAAGCTTCAAGCTGTCATTGAAGATCAATACTTTAAAGATCCTCTGGAGAAATGGGTTAAGCATTTGAGTAGAATGGAAGAAGAAAGGGAGGAATTAGTAGATCATATCACAAAGCATCAGCTAAAGGTGAAGCAAATTTTTGATATGTAGACATGGCCTCATAACTTTATGGAGGGAGATGAAGTGCTTTTATGGGACAAAAGATGAGCACCTAAAGGAGATCACAAAAAATTTAAATCTTTATGGAAGGGGCCATTTATCATCTCCGAAACACTGGGTTCAAATGCTTTCCGATTGTCATCTCTGAATCTGCCTTTTACCTACAATGGGCAAGACCTTAACTTATGCAAGCTCTAGTGTTTGCTTTAGTTAGTTAATATGTACATAGTAGGTAGTTTCTGGGTTTTCCTTTTTGGTGTGTCGTAGTTGTTTGTTTTTCTTTCCCTTTGTTAGTGTTTTCTGCGAAACCAGTTTACCAGAGTTCTCTACACATTGAGCAATATGTAGTCCCCAATTAGAGCCAATGTTAGGGTCAATTACAGTCACCATTGTTGAAGTTTCAAAGACCCTTATAAGTCCACTAATGTGAAGTTCATTTAACGAATCCATTTGGTAGTCTTTTCATACAGAAATCCTTCAAAGCACCCATTACCTTCAAAATTGTCAAGAATCCATCTTTAACCTTGCCAAGTTCAAATTTGGCATTCCTTTGGATGAACCTTTTTCAAAGTTTATACCCTTCTTGAACCACTTCAAACCACTTTGAACTCTAGTTCAAAGTAGTTCAATAAATGTTTTATTTTCTAATGATTGTTTTATGCAGGTGGGCCCTGCCCTATGTAAGCTTTGGGTGGTGAACCACTTCGAACCACTTTGAACTCCTGTTCAAAGTAGTTTGAAGAGGTTCAATGAGAGTTTGAGGGTGGAGTCATTAGTGGAAGGACAAGTGGTGGGATCTGTGGCAATGAGCTAGCAGTGAAATGATTAAGTTTTAAAGAGCAATGGTTTTTTATTTGACAGGATCCACGAAGTAAATTAATGAAAGTTTGCCGAGGGGAATTAATGAGATCTTTGGCACGAGTGGGGGATATTATTCAAGGAAAAATTAATTAAGTTATTGAAAGTGGCAGGTTATGAGGACGTCTTTTTGCTACGTCATTATTTTTCACATCATTTGAGATTAATGCCTCCACCTTATGCTCATTTAAGTCTATATTTCTATGCAGTAACCCTCCAAAAAACATAAATAGCTTTGTAAGTCTTTCTTTCCTAGTCTTGTTTTCTGCGGAGTCTCAGCTGCGGTGAAGGATTTATTCCAGGTCTGCATGAAACAAGTAGCTTCTACAAGCTTTCTCTTATTTCCTATTCCTATTAGATACATTGATTCAAGAAGGGGGGGGAATGCCTGTGTTTTTATTTCTAGGAAAAAGATGAGGTCTAGTTTACATTTCTTCAAAAATGTTAAAAATATGCAATGTCGAGCTCCTATTATCTTAGATATAGACCTGTTAGGAATACAGGTAGACAAAATGGTAGTAGACCTCACAAACCATGCAGGGGAAGACCAGATTTTAGAGTTTATGTCAAGTGGACTATTAGAAGCCGCAACTTTTCCACCATCAGCTGTATGCCCGGAACTAATCCAGCAATGTATAAATAGGGAAAATGCAGACAAAAACCGGAGTCATGTGGCTAGAAAATGGACCCAAACTAATTACAAAGGAGGGTTGCGGTTGCCTAAGGTTATTACAAAGGATCACATGAAACCCCACATTCATGACGTGATTGTGCTGCTCCATCGAATTAAGGGTTCAGAACAAGTTCTTCTTTATGAAGAATGGATGTTTCATTTCATTGAAATAGTCTTAGAAGGAGGGCAACACATTGATTGGGCAAAAATTATTGCTAGTTCACTAAGGGATCAACTTAAGCAAGCCTAGGTCACAAGGCATAATTTCTATATGTCTTCATACTTGATATATTGCTTAGCCTACATACAAGACTTGTCTCCTATACAACATGTTCCCTAGAATGAAGATTTATTTATTTATGAGTATTGCCCTTTGTTAAGGAAGGATAAAATTTTGGAAAACTACAGGAGAGTTCATGACATTTTCTTGGGAAAACTATGTTAGCAATTGGTAGGTTTTCCAGATCAGAGAGTCTCATTCGAAGCATGAAAATTGATTCAAACTTATGGGAGTCTCTATACTCAGTTTCCTTACTTTACCTACATTTGGGTTGGAGGTTTCGATGATGAACCTATTAAGTTCCTGAGGTTTGCCTTTGACTGTTTTATTTTAGCAGAAATTTGTAGGCAATTGTTTGTGGTTGTTAAAAATGCCTCGCCAGAGGAGAAATGGCTTTCTATGTTTCCAGTGAAGATTGGTAATTTGACTTGCAATAATATGATGGATGCTTCTGTAATTGGGAGCAATCTATTGAGTTTTCATTTGTAGTTCTACAAAATGAGAAGAGGTTTCGACAATAAGGGTTTTTTCAGGCAGGTCTTGAGCCTAAGTAATTACCCCTCACCTAGCTCACACTTGGAAGAATTATGGGAGGACCTCAATGATGAAGGAGCAATATGGAAAAGAGATCATTCCAGACTTACGATCTCGTAGATTAAAATTTTGTAGTTAAATTTGGATATTGAAGGTGTGGAAGAAGATAATGCTAAAGCTACAATTTCTGAAGATGGTAATGTGCAAGCAGGAAGCCTTCCAAACATAGATTGGAATAGGGTAGAGGAAGATGATATAAAGCTAAGGGCTCAAACTATTTTAGAAGTCATAGAAAGCTGGTTGTCAGGGAAGAAAAACAAGGAAACTATGAACCCCCCTCTTGGAAAATCTAGTGCAAAGTCAACCTTTAAAAATGTAAAACATACTTCATCTAATGCATCTCATGTGGTTTCCAATGTAGGGAAGATCACATCTCCTAAGAAAAAGGTGCCTTCAAGCGAACATCCTACTACCAAGAGGTCAAGACCGAGAACAAGATCAGAGAAACATTCACAAATGGCGGCCTTAGGACTTGATTATTTGGATGTTGAAATTGAAGATGGGGATATCTCATTTCCACCAGATGAGATAGAAAAAGATCAAGAAACTCTTATCATGGATACAGAGGTTTCTCAAGTTGAAAGTACTCCAGCCAAAATGCCTAATAATCCGATGGTTACTAGTTTGATTCCTCCCCGGCTGACTGAAATGGTAAAAAGGAGAAACACTTACAAACCTGTTTCATTTCCCATGAAGGAAATTGTTACCAAGTATGCTACTTTGACTCCTAAAGTGAAAAAGATGAAGACTGATGCTAGAATATCCACCGATCGATCAACTGGAAAGGTTTCTGCGAAAATAGCCACATTCAAACCTAAGGAAGGGATTTGAGAAGTGGAAGCAAATGATTTTGAGATCACAAAAATGGAACTCGGGGTTCTAAACAGAGATTCCAGGGACCATCTGTTTTGGTTCTTAGCCAATCACATGCTAGGATAGTCACAAAAGGATGGAAGGGAGAAATGCGAGTTGAAGCGGGTAGTTTCCACTATGGCAGAATTCCTTTCCTCACTTGCTAATGATGGGGTGCTTTCATTGGCTCAATCTTCACATGATTTCAATCCAAATTCATTTGGGAATAAAAAATTGGTGAAACAAGTGCAGCAAGGTAGAGCTCTATTGGAGGTAGTCACATCTTGGGTAAACAACATTGTCACTGAAGGAAGTGCCTTCACTTGTGAATTCATTTCTAACTATCTAGATAGAGAGGGATTACTTGGTGAGATTCAAACACTGGTTATGAGTTGGGAGGTAGAAGAAGCAAAGTGTGAGGCAATTGTATTTCAGGTTCAGGAAATAGAAAGCTACGGTGTGACTAAGTTTTTGGTTCAAAATATGATGAAGCTGGTTGATCCATGTATGCTCTTCATTTTAAAATAGAACTTTAGATGGAAGCATACACTATTCAAAGCCACAATCTCACAAGCCAAGGAAATGGAAGAGGAAGTCCTGGATATGCACATGGATGCTCTGAAAGATATTAAAATTGTGAACCCCTCAAGCATTCTACAAATTGATGAAGGTAATAGGGATGTAGATGCTATGGTTAAGGTCTTCACTGACACCATGCATGCCCTTGGGGAAAATGACATGTTAACAGTTGAAGACTTCACTAGAATTGCCAACGTGGAGTCCATGTTGCTATTAAACAGGGGGCAGTTACCAAAACAAGTGGATAGAATCAAGGAATTGAGATGGGAGAATAGCACAACCTGAGAAAAGATGATAGGCTTAAAGAATTTACATATCCAGCCAACCCAGGAGTTGGCGAATGTATTTTGGTCATGGAAACTTGTGAAGACCACCACGTCAGATGAAGCTAGAAAGAGTTCGTAGTTCTCAGGACAGTTTTTCTTAGTTTTATGTTTTAAGCAACATGTACATTGAAACTTTGTTTCTGTTTGTATAACTAGTTTTAAACAGTTCCTTTTCTATTGTCCGAGAAGCCAATTTTTTCTGGAGGCTTTCTTGGACATGAAACTATTAATGCTGGGGCATTAGACTAAAAAAAGGGTTAGAAAATAGATATAGATAATAGAAGTAGATATACATTTCTTTTTTGGGGAAATAGCTAGATTGCATAGATTTTGTTTTTTGAAAATAGGTGGTGACTAATTTTTTATTAGACTTTGATCTGATCTTTATGAATACATGGATGCTTAGTATGATTTTGATCTTTGAATCAAATCTAGAATATAGGGATTGCTTTGGAAATTTGTATATTTGAATCTATGCATGTATTATTCATATTCAGTTACTTCCGGTTTCCTTCTAGTTTATTTTTCTTAAGTTTTTTCTTAGGTTGTAATTTTTCTGAAGCATTTAATAGGCCTTAAATTTCCTCATAGATGATTCTTTTAGCTATTAATTTTTTAAATCACCTCCATACCCAAGAGTATGTGAGCGACCTTTCTGCACTTTCAGGTTAAAAGTGTATAAGTTAATTTCATTGTTGATAATTCCTTGGATATCATACAAGGGAGCTGTATCTTAAGAATTCAAAGGGAAGCAACTTTATGTGCTTACCCAATTGTTGATGAATAGTTTGTCCTAAAAAACATAGAGTCTTTATTTATTCTTATTTAAAAAGAGGAAGACAAATCTGTTCGCCAACAAAAGGCAATGCAATTTTCTAATTGGCCCACATGGTGGTGCTTAATATTAATTGGGTGAGAATTTAATATTTGTATCAAGGTAGTTGCATCTATCTTTTATCCTACATTGGTTGTGTTGTAATACCTTGAGTGGTAAATGCCTATATAAAGAAGGCATAGGAGCATTCATAAGCAAGCTCTCAAGTTGAAGCTCTCAAGTTGTAGGATCTTGTATTTGAGAAGAAGCTCTCCCATTGCAATCTATTGGATTGTAAGCTCTTGGGTTGTAAGCTTGGAGGATGTAAGATCTCTCATGTTGTAGATCTCATATTTGGAGAAAGCTTCTCATGTTATAAGATCTCTCAAGGTTTAATTATTTTCAAGTATTAATGTATGCTTTGTAAAGTATTTTGTCTTCTCTTTGTCTCCATGTTGTTATGTATTTGGTTATGAGTTGGTAAGGGTGGTGTGACCCTTCATCAGTGGTATCAGAGTAGTTGACTCTTCATCAGTGGTATCAGAGCAGGAGTTCTTGAGTGTGTAGAGAGATTGCCGAATGTGAGGCAGTTTGCACCAGGACCTTGGGTTGGGTGAAGTTTTCCTTAAGAGGATGCAAGTATGGAGAAGAGAAAGAAGATGAATTTTTTGCTTGGATGGATTCTTAAAATTTCTAGACTTGATAAAATTAGAGAGAGATATCAAGAAGAGACAAGAGTTGCAATACTAGATTTGAAGAAGCAAGTGGTTGAATTAGAAACGGAGCTGAAAAAGAGAAGAGTGATTCATCATAAAAGAGATGATGACAATTCTTTGGATGGAGGAAAGAAAGAAGATAAAGTGGAGTATCATGCATGTGATACAAAAGAAGAGGTTGAGCATGAAGATGAAAATATTCATGAACCTGAAGTTGATGAAGATGATTTATTAATGAAGATTGTAGTAGTTTAGGAAGAGTGGAATGTCTTGGTTGGAGGTCAAAGTAGAGAGGCTGTTACATGCCTTGTTGGAGACACAAAATAAGAAAACAAATATGAAGATATGAAAGAGGTAAATTCTTATGAATCATGGTATGCTAACTTTGAGATGGATTTGAAAGATAATGATGATGATTTATATGAGGACATTGCAAGTGATATTTGGTATGCAAAAGAAGATTTGTATGATATTACATAGTTTATTACTGGTGCATTAGATCCTAGAAGTTTGGAGGAGTATGAGAGTTACAGATGGACGAAGTTGATTGCAGAGGAGTATTGTTAGCAACATATACTTGTTCCAACTAGGTGTTGGAAAAGAAGGAAAAAAAATATATATCGACAGCGGATACTTATTCTAGCAAGGTGTTGGAAGAGAAGAAAAAATATATATATATCAACAGTGGCTACTTCATTTTGTGAATCCATATTCACAAAATTTTTCCTACCTTGGGTGTCTGATGCAGGAGCATCTTGCATCACAAAATAAAAGGGGGCATAATGAAAAAATGGAGGAGAGAAAAAGTGATGAAAAAAAAAAGAAAAAAAGTGATGAAAAGTTATTTCAGTTTCCAAGGTGAAAGAAAAAGTTGTAATAATTTTCAAGTATTAATGTATGCTTTGTAAAGTATTTTGTCTTCTCTTTGTCTCCATGTTGTTATGTATTTGGTTATGAGTTGGTAAGGGTGGTGTGGCCCTTCATCAATGGTATCAGAGCGGTTGGCTCTTCTTCAAATGGTGCCTACGTGGCCTCATTGACTGGGTCGAGTGGTACTTGGTCAAGTATGACTTGGTCGAGTCCAAATGCTATTTTAAATAGAAAAAAGAGCCACAAGTCCCTCATTTTCACATTGAGGGGCTATGGGTACTCAGCCCAGTGGGATTCGACCCAGTTGGACTCGATCGATTCCTCCTAGGTGGCATGTCATGTTGGCAGCCAAACCTCCAAAAACACAAAAAAATTAGAATTTTGCACTTCTGTTGTTACTGTAGACTAGGATTTGTGAGTGCACCTAAACCTGTTTTGAAGGCCAAAGACAAACAAATGTCATAGCATATAATCAAATCAAATTTAATGGTTAACAAACTAAAATCAAAGCCACCTCAGTTTAAGCTTAAAACGGATGCGCCCATGCACCGTTTGATATGCTTAGATATAGAGGGATGTGGGTGTGCAAACTCAAGCACTTGGAGCATGCAAGATAAATGATTTGAGGATCAAGAAGACCCAAAATGACACAAAATAGGTATGAGGAACCTATTTTGCCTCAAAAGGCCTCAAGAACACACAAGTATGCAAAGCTAAATGAAAGAACTAAGATTAAAACAAGAAATGAATCTATGTTAATCCATTTAAGCTAATTTAGATGTGATTTAAGCTTGGAAATGATCTAAAATGAAGAGTTTATGCTTATGCTAAAATGAAAATGGCATTATAACTTTGCTATTGAGTTTGAAAGTTGAGAGATGAGAGAGGATTGTTTGCTCAAAGAAGTGAGGCTATTTATAGGAAAAGGGAAGGTCTTGGGTTAAAAGGATGAGTCAGAGTTAGGGCTAAGGTTAGGGTTGAGTCAAGGACAAGTGTCCTGACAAGTGTCAAGGGAGGATTGAGTTGAAAGTTTGAGGGCATGTGCACAATTTGGTAAATGTGCCCAAGGCTAAGAGGTGGCAAGGAAGGGATAAGAAGGTCTTAAATGCATAATGAATGCATGTAAGAAAGATAAGGAAGGCTTAAATGCATCCTTAAATGCATTTGCAAGAGGTGGCCAAGAGGTGGCCATCTTTGTTGACTAAGGAGGATGACTAAGAGGAGGTTAGCATAAGTTTTGGTAAACCTTTTGCTAATGGAATGTGACAAGATTAGAAAGGGGATTAGGATTAGGATTAGGAGAAAGGGATGGGCAAGTGGCTTTTGGGGAGATTTAGATATTTATTAAAGGTAAATTTAATAAATATTAAATATCTAGGCTTAGGGTTTGAAGGGACTAGATTAAGGATTTGACCCATTTAGAGGAAGGTTTAGGACTTTCTAGAAGAGTTTAGTGCTCTTTAGAATTTTGGCCAACTTTGGGATAAAAAATAAATTAAAAATAAATTAATTTATTTTTGAGGTTTTTGGTCAATTTATTAATCAAATAATTAATAAATTAGGGATAATGTCCAAATGACATTTTTAGGCTAGATTCCTTAATTAAAGATTTTTAATTAAGAGAGAGGGATTTAATGCCATAAAAATAAATTAATTAATTAAATAATTAATTAATTAATAAATGATGATGTCATCAAGGATTTTCAGAAAACAAAAATAATTTATTTTCTGAAGGATTTTTTGGTGTCTACAGTTACTTTCTCTGATTAAAATAGAAAATGTCAAAAAACTAAAAGTACCATTTTCTAGATCTCAGAACTACGATTCCGGACATATAAAATTTATATTGTTTCAACTATAAAACGTTAAACAAATTTACTAAAAACTAAATGTACATATATTAAACTTTGAGAAGACATTGAATCATAAAAGATAGAAAAATGATAAATCAATTCAAAAAAATTTTAAAATCATATGCAACACTAGAGAAGAGAGTCATCTTCAAGAATATGTAATTTATTTTGTTTTTGGTATAGTTTTGATAGGGGAAAAGTGGAGGCATATAAAAATTATTGATTTCAGTAAGTTCTACTTTGAATACTTATAACGAGTAAACTATAGATCAAAAACACTTATTTATTTTTTCTTGCACTAGATATACATGTAATCTAAAACATATTCTAAAATTGGATAGAAAAACAATGTTTTACTTATAATGATTTGAGGAAGTAAACTCCCTAATTTTCAAAATTTTTCACGATATAAAAAATAGACCTAATTTTTTTTAAAAAAAACATATTAATTTTTGTTCAAATTAATTTGTAAAAATTACAGGCATAAAATTCATCCTATTTCACACATTTGATCAGTTTACATCATCTTCAAATTCTCAACAGAAATGTGACTTTTATGCCCTTGAAGTTTTTCATTTTTGGTGTTGTAAAGCTTTTTCTTTGTAAAAGGGTGATAGCTTATTGTGCTTTTACCCTTCGCTAAAGTTTTTATATTTAATCTTTGTCACAAGATGACATGGATCCACCACATGACAGAGGTGGGGATTGAACAACCCCATAATAGGTAATAATAATCACGCCAAAGATTTTCCTAGGAATAGTGTATTCATACTAGGTATTATTTCCCTATCATAGAGTGCATTTGGATTGTCAACCCAAGGATGTATACTTGAAATGGGACAACACAGTTTGTGCACTAGGCCTCTTATAAAGTCATCTTACTTAAGTTGTAGGAAAGAAAAATACATAGAAAGAACTAGGCTATTGCTACAGGAAAAAACACACAGCTGAATAAATAAAACTGATGCAAAGAACCATAAATTTAACTTCAACCTATCCTATCATTCTAAAGCATGTACTCTGACTATATCTACATATGCTATAGGAACAAATACATGTATAATGTTGCAGGAGAAAGTAGTGAATGCTACTTCAAATATCGAAAATAGTTAAACTACTTATTCTACTCTAATCTATTCCACCTTCCAAGTGGGCCCCCTTGGTTGGTTTCAATTAACTACGAACTCAAAAGATAATCCAAAATTACTCTTTCATTTCATATATTCAAAAAATTGATTACATCAAAATAGTGCACATAACTTAAAGAGTAACTTGCTTCTCAATATAATAGTAATACAATAATTTGTCTAACTAGATTTCCAATAATTGTATCCCTATATATAGAGGATTGACATTTGAACATTCAGATAAGTTTTGACTAATTCATCCATGAAGAAAGGAGAACACATCAGTCCACAACGGAAGATCATAAAGACCAAACAACCATTTCAAGAGAATATTGATTGTAGTTGAGATTTAGCATGGCCGTGCCCCTATATTCCCTGAGACATTCGTTCCTTCAATTCTGTAGGCATGTCCCATGGTTGTCTTAATGATTCTTCTTATCATGGCTGAAACATCATCACTTCCTTGTCAATGCAATTGATTTACTCTCTAGCCATTCCTTCTATCTTGTCAGATTAGTATTGTATGCATGTATATTTATGTATTCAACTTAGTCAATTTCATCCAAATATTAAGACATACATTAAAATAGTTATATGAAATACTGTAGTGTGTATATATATATAATATTAGCGAGGTGTCTCTACTATTTTCTACCCATAATTTTGTGGATCTATCTGTACTTATAGAATATATACAAATTCAAGCACTTAGAAAGTCACACAAATGTTTTGGGAATGTCTAGGAACAGAGCATAAAACAACATAAAATAAAGACAATCTTTAGTCTCGTCATTTGCCACTCGAAAAGTATAATGCTTTTCCTCAAGCATTACACTTCTTGGCAACTATTTTAAATTTTCCAGCCTTTTTTTTCCCTCTCTGCTTGCTCTTTAAGGTGTAGTAGAACCCTCTGGTTCTTTCCCAATAGTCCATTCGGTAATCTTCCTATAGCTAGTTCAACTTTGTAGTGTTGATGCCATACAACAGCCACATGAGCATCAATGGTTGAAAGATTAGAGGACACCAAAGCTCTCTCTTGATTTGTCTCCCTAATTTCATGTACTTCAATGATCTATTTACTGCTGCCTCTAAATTATTAGGACTGTGTGGTTTAGACTTTTTAAAAATCTCAAGCAATATTTTCCATCTACTCCTTACTCCAGTTAGGGCTCTTTGGAATGTGAAATAAAGGAATCCCCGGTATTCTCTATATACTTTATCTCGGATAGAAAAAAATATTTCTCTGGTTCCTAGTTTTGTCTTCCCATAAGTAAGTGTGAATCAATTTGTCAAGAAAACATCTAGCTTACTAGATTCTACTCTCAAAGGTAAATGCTCTGATTTTTCCTGGTCTCTATAATTGTCTAATTGTTTGTGATAGTTGGCTTCATTATGCATCCAAGAAATTAATGCTTTCAAATCATTAATTGGAACATAAGGAATTTCTCTTTTAAGAAAATGGCATAAACCCTTGGGGGAGGTCTACAAGCTATGATTTGATTAGCCAATTTTAGGGCGTGATCCATTCTTTGTTTTTGTTTCTCTATTTTCTCTTTTAGGTCCTCAATTTGTTCTTTCTGATTATCAATCTCATTTTTAATCCTTTTCCTTTCCTCTCCCCATATAGCATTCTTACAAATAAATTGGGTGTATATACTAAAGAGAATAGATTGCAAGGTAGGCAGGCCAAACTCCTCTGGTTGATTTCTCTGTTCTTTCTCTGCAATACAAGACTGCTCTAGATAATCTGTGTAACAAGTTCTCTTGAAAGGGACTATGGCATTTTGAGTACAAGAATAGACTGGGGATTGAGGAAACTAAAGCTCCTCATGATAGTCCTCTTGAACTGTTTGAGTGCTTTCTTTAGGTCTACTTTGTTGTGAGGGAGGCTCATTAGGAGATGAATCATCTACATTCTGAGGAGGATCTGGACTATTTGGTTGAATTAGAGAATCATCTGAGACATAATCAATATGAGGCTCTGTAGTAGGCTTTTCCGATGGAACAACTTGACTTTATAGGGAAATCTGAGGAATTTGTCCCCTCATCCTAGAACTTCTTCTCAAAGGAGTTTCTATTTCTTCTATAGTTTTCTTTTTTCCAACTTTCTTCAGTCTCTCTGCTGCAAGAGTAGTTTCTATAGGAGCTGATTTCCTTTTCCTACTTTTTGAAACCGTAGGGTTTTTCAGTTCTGCTTAAGGAACTGGAGGTCCTTCATCAATCTTTTGTTTCCCTTATCTTTGGGATGAGGTATGCACATTATCTTCCAGGATAGGAGAAGGTTCCTTTTCTTTAAGATTCTCAGATTCTGTTTCTTGGGGTATATCAACTAGCTTAGAGGGTATTTCACTCTCAGGAATTGGTTTCTCAATAGGTTCATTTTGAGGCTATAAGGTTTTGACTCTAAAAAATTCTTTCCATTCCAAAGGAGAGACGTCTCTAAGAGATCTTTCAACCAGTGGTTTGACTAGGGTATGATGTGAAACAAAATTTGTTTTACCCTTTTGAGTTTTCTCAACACTTATGCTTAACATGTTATACAGAAGATTTAAAATATTTACTTGAAGATTATTTCTCATGCAGCTAAGTAATTTGAAATGATGCATGTGTAAATGGGAAAATCTCCCTTCCCATGTGAAATACCTTATAATGTGTGTAGCCAACTCATTGTATGGAGTAGGTAGTGACATTCTCTTGCAACCTTGTTTGTTTGCTTCCAGCGGAGGGTCGTAAGGATGGGTGAATTGAGCTCACACCGACATGGCATCATGCTCATTGGGGAAACACTCCCCAATTGTTGGCAAGCCTGACACCTCTACAATACATTCCTCCATTGCTAAAATAGTCACTCCCCAGACATTTACTTCCCCTTCTTCAAATGTGCTCATGAAATCAGTAGCCAAGTCCTCATCAAACTCTATTAATTTCAAGAAATAGCCAAGCCATCCATAGGCATGAAATTTGTGGATGAATTCTACATTAGTTAACAAAATAGTATGAACCATAGGTTCATGACACACTGGTTGGCCTCCCATTATTCAGAATTCTTTCTCCAAATTTCTTTCTCAGTCTACCAATTCATAACTTCCTTTTTCTCTGAAACCCCAAATTTCCTAAATCCTTATGAAATTCCCTTCAATTAGTCTACTAACTTCGCTTCAACTTCAACTCCCTTCAATCTTTGTGTTGCATTATTTTTGAAAAATGGGCAATATGAATAATAATGACACTTTACAACAAGGAATTATGTTTTTAAGTGAAATTAACTCTCACACAAGTTGATCATGTCATCTAGGGTTACGTCAATTAGGAATCAAGAATAATCTGGGAATTTAGGTACAATAATTTGTGCAAATAATGCAAGGACTTAATGACACAACACTTAAGTACATATTTGGGCTGACATGCAATCTAATTTGGGATGATAGGTATAGAAAATAGCGACTTAAAAATTAATACACTTCTCTCCCCCGTACAAAATTATGACAAGTGTCCACACTTGTCGTACTTTGCATGGGGTAGAAAACTAGCATAATGCCATGTTATATAAAAATATGTAGTATTAGATATAATTGTCAAAATGCATGTTCTAAAAGTGGAAATAAATTAAAAAGTTGTACCTGTCATGTTGCTATTAGATGCCCTAGAAGGATGAGAATAGAATTTGATGTGAAATGTTTGGTCACTGAATGTATTCATGTGCTGATGTGGAATTTATTGAAAACTTAGAAAATGGAGAAATTGGGTGATGCGGAGTTTGTGTGGGTGGAAGATAAAGAAATGAGGTGAGTTGGAAAGAGAATTTAAGAAAGTGAATGGGGAATGAAACTTCAGTTGAAATGAATTTTTTATTATGGGCGTACTTGAAAGTATCTTAGGGTGAAGCTACAGGAAGAAGGTTGACACCTTCTACTGCAGGAGTTATTACCTTTGTCACTGTTGGGTCCGCTTCTTGAAATTACTGCAGGAACTCCTCCTTGGTTTGTGGTTGATGGTATAGATGGACTCTATGGCCATTGACCAAAAATTTGAAATGTACTAGATCAATATTTTTCAATTGAACTTCCCCATTTTCAAAGACATGATTTATCTCATATGGTCCTAGCCATCTTGTTTGTAGTTTGCCTTGTGTTTCTTGATATCTTGAATCAAACAATACAACCCAGTCACCTACTTTGAACTATATGTTCTTGATGTGGGAGTCATGCCATTTATTTCTTTATTTTATGGACTATCTCTATGTGCTCCAATGCGGATTTCCTTATCTCATCCAAAGAGTTGAGATGCATTAAGTGTTCTCGTTGTGCTGTAGGAAGGTCAATATTCAGCTTCAAAGCAGTCCGCAATGTTTTGTGTTCAAATTCAATTGGGAGCATCGCTGCTTTTCAATATAGTAGTTCAAATAGAGTCTGTCCAGTTGTTGTTTTCCATGTGGTTCTATATGCCCAAACTACTTTTGATAGACAGATGCTCCAGTCTCAATGGTTGAGTTGAACTATTTTTGTAAGTATTGCTTCAATTTCTCTATTGGTGACTTCTGCCTGACCATTGGCTTGTGGATGGTAGGGACTAGATTTTCTATGTTTGATGATGTATTCATTTATGAGGTCTATGATGATATTTGATGTGAAGTGTGCTCCTTGACTAGTCACTAGCTCCCTTGGTACACCATAGCAAGTGAATATTTCTTCATACAAGAATTTTGCTACTTTCTTGTCACGGGTGTGCTTCATTACCTTCACTTCTACCCATTTTGTTACATAATCTGTATATACCAAGATGTATGATTTTAAATCAAATGGGGGGTCTATAGGACCAATAAAATCCATGCCCCATTTATCAAATGGTATGACAACCAATTGTGGATGTAGAGGTATTTCATCTGATTTTATAGGACAGCCCATCCTTTGGCATTTATGACATTTTTTGGTATAATTGGCTGCATATTTGTGAAGTGTTGGCCAATAGTAGCATGTTGTCAATAATTTCATTGTTGTCCTCTTTTCTGAAAAGTGTCCTCCATAGGGCTCATTATGGAAAGCATGCAAGATGTCATATGTTTCATCTTCATGTACACATCTTCTCATGACTTGGTCTGGGCTAGTGTAAAACAATGTGTTGTCAATCCATGAATACTGAAAGCTCTTTTCAACTAGAAATTTCATGTCCTTAGGAGAAAAGTGTCCAGGGATCTTGTTAGCTACAAGGTAATTGGCTATATTAGCATACCATGGACTCTTGATAGCAATGTGGAATAGGTGCTCATCTGGAAATGTGTCATCTATCAATGAGGTATCTGTATTATCATGTTGTAATCTGGACAAATAGTCTTCTACTACATTTTCTTTTATTGGCTTGTCTACTATTGTTAGATTAAATTCCTATAATAAAAGAAGCTATCTTGCTAACCTACCAAAAATGGAAGGTTTATTCATAAGATATTTTATTGCAGCATGGTCAATATGAACAAATATTGGATACCTTGTTACATAGTGGTGGAACTTGTTTAGAGCATAGACAAATACTAGTAGTTCTTTTTATGTGACTGTGTAGTTTAACTTTGGACCATGTAGACTTTTGTTGATGCATTAAATAGCATTTTCAATTCTATTAGACCTCTGGCCTAGAACAACTCCTATTGCATAGTCAGAGGCATCAATATGTATATGAAATGGAAAAGTCCAATCAGGGCCTTTTAGTACTAGTGCTTTTGTAAGAAGGTTTTTAAGCTATAGGAATGACTCTTCACAAGCTGGCGTCCATGTGAATTTGATCTCTTTTGTAAGACAAGTATGTAGTGGACTGGCTATTTGACTAAAGTTTTGAATAAAACATCTATAATATCCAACATGTCCTAGAAAGGATCTAATATCTTTTTGCTTAGTAGGTGTAGGCAATGTTAGGATTACCTCTTTTTTTGCAAGATCAACTTGTATTCCAGCTTCTGAGATGAAATACCCTAGTACAACTCCTTGCATCATCATGAAACATTTCTCACTGTTGAGAGACAAATTGTGTTGTTTGCATTTGATTAGAACTTTCTCGAGATTCTCCAAAGCTTCTCCAAAGGTGACTCTGAATGTGGTGAATTCATCCATATAAATCTCCATGTAGTCATGTGAGATGTCAACAAAAATGCTGATCACAGCCCTCTGGAATGTTGCAGGTGCATTACATAGACCAAATGGTAAAAAAGAATATGCATATGTTCCATAGGGACATGTGAATGTGTTGGAATTAGGAGAGATAGATACTGAGATGGGAGGGGTGAATCAGTGTCCTCAAAAACTTAACTTATAATACCTTTCTAATCTATAACTGAATACTATAATAACTGATCAAAATAACTTGAACATAATTGCATAAATTAATCATCTAGTTAACTTCAAAAAGTAAACAACATGAAATCAATATGACAATCACATAACACAAGTATTGGTAATGCAGAAACCCTTGTTGGAAGGTAAAAACTATGGTGGGCATGACACCCACAAATTCTTCACTACTACAGATAGAAAAGGTTTGGCTATTAAGGCTACAAGTTTTGATCACTTCTAGTGATCTTACCCTATTAGGAGTAACATAGTAGATCAGCTAGATCTACCTAGTTATAGGATTTAACAACACTAAATGAAGTGTGTACTCGGTTAAGAGATTTATACAAAGACTGTTAAGTCTACTCTGTTAAGAGATTTATACCAAACTCTATCACAATTGTCAGAAAGTAATAGGTAAATATTTTCTAGTTGACAACTCAATTTTTTGATACAGATCAATAAATGCTCATCAAAATATCACCCTATCTATGATGATTCTCTACTTTGTTCTACTCGGTAGCCTTGACTAATTCTGCTCAAACTGATATCCTCTATGTTCTGTTCTACTTAGTAAATTGATTGTCTTGAAGATAGACAATTTCTTCAAGTGCTCCGTGATTCATATATATCTCAATTCAACAACCCCATAAAATGGTGCTAACATATACAATATATAGTGTTCTATTTTGCCGCTTAAGCAAAAATTAGGTTACAAAGAATAATCATAACCCTAAGATCTACGGTCCAAAATAACTTAGATCAACTATTAAAAATAAGATAATCATTGCATTTAATGAATATCTTTTACAATAAATGCTCCTCGATCTTGGTAAACCATTTTACGATATGTTATAACTGTCTGCATAGAATAATGTGCCATTTCTAATTACTATGCCATTTTTTGTGATCATCAGTAAACACTATATAATCTGCTCGGTGTATACTATGATGCTCAGTGTTTACTGACTGTTGGTGTTGATGATGCTGGTGCTCAGTTAACTATGTGATGCTCAGTGCAAAGGGTTTACCAATTGCTCTGTCTTACTTCTAGTTACCGACTATCTTAATATAAGTGACCGACCGACCTGTCTAACATCCTTTGATACTAATGACAACCTTAAATGCTCAATAGAGATTAACAATCTCCCCCTTTGGCATTAGTATCAAAACTTCAAATGTATATAGATAAAATGTTTCTATATATTCCTTATGTCTCTGCCATATACATATCCACAACAAAAAATTTCTAAGTACAAAAGTACTCCCCCTTGATGCATGCTCCTGATAGTATGTAATATATATATATAAAATATACAATTTGGCATATACATGTTTTCCCCCTTTTTGATAATAATGCCAAATACAAAAAATATAATGTATACCTACATCTTATAAAAAATGTTCTGATGGGTTTTCTTCATAGACTCCAAGAGGTTGTCCCACTCCTCTTTCAATTTGGTAAGAGCAATATGCTCAAGACCGACTTGTGCATGCATGTGAAAGATATTATCCAACACCAAAATCTTAGGTGTTGCAACAAGTTGCTCAGCTTTGACAATATGTGTTTCAAAAATCTTCAGGTAAGGAATGAGTTCTTTCTGTAACTTTGTAATCTGATCATTGATGTGCTCAGCTTGTTTCCTTAAGTCTACTATCAGCTGCCAAAATTCCTGAACTTGGTTAATATGCTTTAAAAAAGTAGTTGGCTCAGTGATAGCTACTTGTGTACTTGACTTTATCTCTACTTCTAAACTTTTTATCTTTTGAACTGTGTCTCTTTTTAGACAGTTTCAGGAATGCTTCCTATTCAGCTTTCTCTTCTTCTTTCAAAATTGATGTCCATAGAGAGTCACATATGACATCCATATCATCTACATTCTCATCCATGATCTACATAGCTCTATTCTTGACTGAAAATCTAGGCTGATACCTTGTCATGTATTCACTTACCACAACATAGCTAAAGTGTGTGGTTGCATGACCTAGTGACCGTTCTCTTTTTCTTTTCTCTATTTCTAGTGCAATAGCCCATCTCTCACTTATTTTGTCATCAAGTTCCTTTAGCAATTGACATGCAAATTCCATTGGTACTCTCTTGAATTTGATCATCATTTGAATAATAGCATGTTTGATCTTTGTCTTGTCCTCAATTGACATTTTAAATTTTCCTATGCCTGGATCATTAAGATTTCCATTCTCAATAATATCTTCAATGATTTCTTCTATAGTACTGTCCCTGTTAAAAACTAATTTGAATTGATCAGGATCATTTTCAGTTTCAGTATCCTCTAGATCTTCCTTATTTCTTATATATTTCCTCTTTTTCTTCGGTGTCTCAGCTACATTCTTGGTCTTTCTCTTTATGTATTTCTTCATCGGTGTAGCTACCCTTCTTTTTGCAACTTTTACAGCTTCTTCTTGTTTGGTTGATTGTACAATAGTTGATGAATGGGTCTTCATCCTTTCAGGTTCTTGTGGCTATATATCTTGTTCATCATTGGTGGGTAGCTGAATTTCTTCTTCATCATTAGTGGGAGGAACCGGTGTGTGATCCTTTTCTTTATCTGACTCGATCTCCTCGCTGTCATAGGGCTTGTCAGCCAACTATAATTGACCTTCAGTTGTCTCATTAACTGGTGACTCCTTAGGTGAGTCAGATGTAGTTTCATATTTTGTTGTGAGATCCTTTTTCATTTTCTTTTCCCTTCTTGACATTTTACCGATCTCAATGTCTGTTGTGATTCTAGACTTAGCTTCTTCATATACTCCAAACCTACTGGCAGTGACTAGAAATGCATTGATATATTTCAAAGCAAAATCATGATTCATTTCATAACCCATTGGTGCTAGCCATTTTGTTCTTGGTTCTATTGCCTTTATCATTTAGTGGTCTGTGCTTACCACATAGCATATGTCATCTTCAAATTTGGTTACTAATTCCTTTAGGATTCTACTTCTTTGTTGCATTTTTGTTTGAAATTCCTTGAAATATGCATTAAAATCCTTATTCAGATTGTCTCCTAGACTTGTAATCATTTCACCAATTTGAGCAGTTATCAGTTTGTTCATTTGCTAGTTCACTTTACCGATACCCAATACATATTTTTGTAGATAGAGAAATGTAAATACAAGTAGCGATCTGTACTTACATGGATTGGACTTCTTTTCCTTGATTGTCTTCATATTGTCATGTAGTTGGTGTAGTAATAGTTTTGCAAGATCAACCTGGTGATCTTTCTTCACAATTTTGTAAGCCATGTCCACGACGCTACAGGGTACACTATTAGGTCTGCTGGATTGAAATATCTTGTACCCGATGACATGAGCTACAAATTTTACTACTGGATCTTTGATGGTTGAAATATTCAGTGCCCTATCATCCCATTAAGATCCAATGTTCTTTTCTACATTGGGACGAGACAAACTTTGAAAGGCTTTGGCTTTAACAGTTGTAGGGTACCCAGTAACCCTAATGATAATCTTCTTAGTGACCTCAATAGGTTTATCTAGCCAAAATTTACCATCATGAAATCTGCTCAGCACAATTCTTATCCAGTCATTGTGAAATGATTGTGGGAAGTATGTAAAACATCGTAACCCTGATTCTTCAATCATTTTATACTCGGGTTTAATCTTTCCATCCGGTCCATAGATTTGCTGAAAAGCAGCAATAGTCTCAAAATCACATACTTCACTAATCTTGCAATGAATGTAGGACCTAACATCTTCTGTCAACAAAACCCTATCTGGAATACTAGAAAATGTGCCCATATCATCTATTTGTGCTGTAACCTTGGGATGAGGTTTGAATTTCTCCTCGACAAAGTGTGCCCTAACAATCAATTCTACTTCCTCCTCAATGTTCTATGATTTTCTTGTCATCAATGCTGATGCCATAAATTGTTTCTAGGGTTTTAGCAAGTAATAGATAACCAGTGTTTGGTAGGCAGATGGACTTACTTGTTATCATTGAAGAATTGTCATTGGTTCGATCTATAGTAGCTTTGAATCTATTCTAAACATCTTTAGCTCAAACTCTTCTTTGTAAATTCTCCTTTCTTTGAAATCTCAATGTAACAATGAACTCTGTTTCCGCATATTTATAGGTTTTTTGATTTTCCTACTCAAACTTTGATGCAATAAATGCGTGACCTAACTTCTGATACGGAACAACTATCAACTCGGTAATGTCTATTAATTTCTTTTGCTCAGTTTAACATAGAATTCCTACATCGGTTTGTACTGTTGTCGATTAACCTTGTATAGTGATTACCAACGGGTAATCAACTCACTTTTCTTCTTTTACTGACTATATGACATTAGTAAACTTATAACATATAAACCATAGTGCATCTTTATTCATGTAGATTTGGTATTTGTACATCATATATAAGGAACTATATGTAAAATATGATCATTTAAAAATGTTAGTTCCATACATACCTTTGTCATCTTAAGTGGAGGTACCGATGTCACCCAATCCAGTGGATGAGGTTTCACCAACAGTGTTACTTGACTCAACATTCTCATTAGATGCCTTCTTCCACATTGTATTCCTTAACTTCATAATTTTTGCAATGTTATATCCACTTTCAAATATGTGGTTTTCATCTAGTGCTCAGTCTTTGTAGTTCTTGCTTACATGACTGACCTTGTGACAGTGCAAACATGCCATTCCTACATTTTTCCAATTTCTTGATTGTCCAATATGACTTTTTCTGAAGCAGTTTGCTACAATATGTCCATACCGACCACATGCAGTACAACTAGTCATGTATTATAATCCCAAACATATGAGTTACCTTGTCTTTTCAGTTGATATGGCTTTCATTGTAGTTTCTCTTTAGGTGTCTAGACTTGTTTCATTTTCACCTTGCACTCCCTTGCAGTGTGTCGATGCTTATTACAAGTATAGCATATTTTTTCCTCAGTAGTATTGTTAGCAATGTCATTCTTCTTAGCTCTATATTCATAAGCTGGATGTCCAAACTTACCACAGTAATAGCAATATCCATTGAATTTAGGAATAACAGGAGGTTTACCTTGTGCTTTTCTTTTGGACACATTAGATGTATGTCTTGGTTTTCCATAGTGATAGCATGTCAACACTTTAGGTTTTTGACTTTGATTTTTGTTGACTTCTTTAGCTTGTTGTGATGATTCTTCTTCACCGGTGTAGCCTATACTGGCTCTGCTTCTGAATCTCCTCTGATTAGTCAGAAAATCATCAATCTTTTTAGAACTATCCTCAACTATCTTCATCATTTCATTGTGTTGCTTTTGTGTCTTTATTTCATTTCTCAATTTTTCATTATCTTCTCTGAGTATTGCAATATCTTCAAGTCTTCTTGATAATTCTCCATTTACTCAGTTCATTTCTTGATTAACTGTCATCATCTGATTTGATACTTGGAAGTGACGATTAGTGAGTCTCTATATTTCACTTTCTTTTTCTTGAAGTTGTTCTGTCATTAGTCTTCATTCTTCAATAGCCAGATTCCAATCTTGTTCATCTTTTCTACCATTGTTCATGATTTCCACCATTCTCACCATTTGAGATTCATGACCGATTTGAAGTGCTTTCACTTGCTCAGATAGATGCTGATTCTTTTCAGATAACTTAGAGATTATGCTTTCAGATCCGTCATAGATGCTTCCAAAGCTTGATCCAATATGATCAAATATGTCATCAATAGGTTCTTTGTGATAACTGTTTTCATTTTGCTGAATTGCAAGATTCTTCCTTTCAACCAGTAATTTCTTCAGTTCTTCCTTGTCCTGTTTATACTATTCCACAAACATCTACATTTGTATCTTCTGATTCTCAATAGTCTTGTCAAGCTTGTATCTCTCCATGACTTAGATCTTTACACTTCAGTGGTTAGACTGTTCAACAAGAGAACAAAGCTCTGATACCAATTGTTGGAATTAGGAGAGATAGGCACTGAGAGGGGAGGGGTGAATCAGTGACTTCAAAAACTTTAGTTGCAAAACCTTTTTGATCTATAACTGAATACTGTGATAACCAATCAAAATAACTTGAATCTAATTGCATAAATCAATCATCTAGTTAACTTAAGAAAGTAAACAACATGAAATCAATATGACAATTACATAACACAAGTATTTTGATAATGCAAAAATGCTTGTTAGAAGGTAAAAGCTATGGTGGGGATGACACCCACAAATTCTTCACTACTACAAATAAAAAAGGTTTGGCTATTAAGGCTACAAGTTTTGATCACTTCTGGTGATCTTACCCCATTAGGAGTAACATATTAGATCAGCTAGATCTACCTAGTTATAGGATTTAACAACACTAAATGAAGTGTGTACTCGGTTAAGAGATTTATACAAAAACTGTTAAGTCTACTTTGTTAAGAGATCTATACCAAACTCTATCACAATTGTCAGAAAGTAATAGGTAAATATCTGGTAGTTGACAACTCAATTGTTTGATATAGATCTATAAATTCTCATCAAAATATCACCTTATCTGTGATGATTCTCTGCTCTATTCTACTTGGTAGCCTTGACTAATTCTGCTCAAACTGATATCCTCTATGTTCTATTCTGCTCAGTAAATTGATTATCTTGAAGATAGGCAATTTCTTCAAATGCTTCATGATTCATATATATCTCAGTTCAACAACCCCATAAAATGGTGTGAACATATACAATATATAGTGTTCTATTTTGCCGCTTAAGCAAAAATTAGGTTACAAATAATAATCATAACCCTAAGATCTACGGTGTGAAATAACTTAGATAAGCTATTAAAAATAAGATAATCATTGCATTTAATGAATATCTTTTACAATAAATGCTCCTCGATCTTGGTAAACCATTTTATGATCTGTTGTAACCGTCTGCATAGAATAATGTGCCATTTCTGATTACTATGCCATTTTCTATGATCACCAGTAAACACTGTATAATCTACTTGGTGTATACTACGATGCTCAACGTTTACTGACTGTCGGTGTCAGTGATGCTGGTGCTCAGTTAACTCTGTGATGCTCGGTGCAAAGGGTTTACCAACTACTCTATCTTACTTCTAGTTACTGACTGTCTTAATATAAGTGACCGACCGACTTGTCTAACATCCTTTGATACTAATGACAACCTTAAATGTTCAATAGAGATTAATAGAATGTTATCTTTTCTTGGTCATTAAGTACAATGTTAAAATGATTGTATCCACTTTTAGACACTCAAAAATGGGCAAGTGCTTTTAAATTGCAAAAATCATCAAAATGCACTAATTCTCATCAAAATGGATCAAATAAAAAAATGGACATTATTAAATCAAAGTTGGACAAAATCATTAAAAATAAAATAAAAAATCAAATGATGCTATTAAATAATTAAATCAAAGCTTAAATGGGTGAAAAACACTACATAATTGATTTTCATCAATTAATTGTATAATTGTTAAATCAAACATCAAAATGAACGTATTACCCTTACATGGCTAAATTTAATTAATTAATTGAATTTAATAATTCCTAATATCTTTCAACAAAGTTGAGCAACCAATGAGAATTGAGGACAAAAATACATAAATCACTCAAAAAGGATGAATCTCAATCACTCATTCTAAAGTTTTAATCTCAACCACTCAATCTTGTCCTTTTGTCCAAAGCTTTGAGATAAACCTTTAAATTGTCCCCCCATTTATGAACAAAGGAAAGTATTTGACTCAAAAAAGGGTTAATCATGATTAATTCACTCCACCCCCTACCCTTGGGAATTTACTATAAATATGAAGCATTTTGAGAGAAATTACCATCTTAGAAATTCATTTGGAAAGCATTGTTATTATAGGCAATTGAAGAGCATTCTAAGAGCATTTAGAGCAATTTGCATATCTTTGTATCAATTTGAGATAGAATAATCATTGCAGAAGCATTATAGCAGCATACATTCTCATTTTAGAAGTGTCACTAGTGGAGATTGAGCTCAGAGCTTCACTTACCACATCTTTCTAGAGAACCATGAGATGCTATAGATCTTAGTTTCAATTTTAATTAGATTTGCATTATATTTACTTTGAGTTGTTACTAATTTGATCTTAATTTCATGAAGGTGATTATCATCATCACACAAATGGTGCCCACTGTGGGGCCCTAGGCAATTGTCTTTGCATCACAAAAATCTAGACATTATATGTTGATGCATAAGGTGAAACTAATTGCCAAAATTGATCCTCTAAAGTATTTGCTAAGCAAAACTACCTTAACGGGTAGGATAGAAAAATGGGTCATGATATTAAGTGAGTTCAACAATGAGTATGTGGATAGGAAGGAAATAAAAGGACAAGTGATAGTAGATCACTTAGCTGAAAATCCATTGACTTCTACACAAACCATTCAAGTGGAATTTCTAGATTCCGCAATTGTCAACATAGAGGCTAAAACATGGAAGTTATACTTTGATGATTCATATACACAAGGAGGTTCTGGGGCCAGCATATTATTGGTTACTCCTCAAGGGTACACCATTCCTAAGTCCTACAAGCTCTTGTTCCCATGTACAAACAATATAGTAGAATATGAGGCTCTAGTCATTGACATTAAAATGGCTTTAGAAAGGAACATCACTAAGCTACAAATATATGGAGACTCTCAACTCATAATCAATCAAGTAAAAAATGAATACAATACCAAAGATGAAAAGCTAATTCCATATAAGACCATGATTGATGGATGGAAGAAGTAATTTACCTTGATCACTTTTGAGCAGATTTTGAGACAGAAAATAGAGCAGCTGATGTAATGGCCACCTTGGCTTCCTTATTACAAAAACTAGGTTAGAATGAGAAGTATGAGTTCTTGGTGGAAGAGTTGGTGAAACTGGCATTCAACCTCCCCGAAACACAAATTGTTTCCCTACTTCATGGACATAACTCACCTTGGTATGGCCCTATATATACCTATCTCAAAGACCAAGTGCTACCTTTAGACCAATCTCGAGCCCAAAAATGAAATTTCATACGCCAATCAGCCCATTACATAATCTTTTCAGAGACATTGTATCGTAAGGGTCTCGACAAGAAGTTACTTAGATGTCTAGAGGAAGAAGATTCTAAGTTAGCTTTACATGAGGTTCACGAAGGTATTTGTGGGTCACACTCAAGTGGTTTAAACCTAGCCAAGAAGATCCTTCGCTTAGGGTATTTCTAGAAGACCTTAGAGAAAGATGCTTGTCATTTTATCAGAATATGCAGCAAATGTCAATATCACGGTGACATGATACATGTACCGGCACAAGAGTTACACCCATTTGTTACACCATGGCTTTCTATCAATGGGGATTTGACTTGATGGGCATCATATATCCACCATCTTCCAATGGTCACAAATACATCATAACCACAATGGAGTATTTCACTTAGTGGGTAGAAGCGGTTCCTTTGATCACGGCCATGGGTAAAAAAATTTCCATGTTCATCTTGAACCACATCATTTACAAATATGGTATCCCTCATGCCATAATAATAGATAATGGAAAGAAATTCAAAAACAAGGATGTGGATGAACTTTGTGCTACATTCCATATCACACATAACTCTTCATCCATTTATTATCCTCAAGGAAATGGACAAGCCAAAGCTACAAATAAGAACATTTTGAAAATCTTGAAAAGATCGGTAAATAAATCAGGAAGAGATTGGCATGTGCAAGTTTAATCTAGCATTATGGGCCTATGGAACTAGCATTCAGACACCTACAGGAGCCACACCATTTTCATTAGTCTATGGAGTTGAAACTATTCTACCATTGGAGGTTGAAATCCCATCTTTACGAGTCTCATTGCAAGGGTTGATCAAAGATGAAGACTATAGAGTTGACAGACTTCAACAATTAGAGTTGCTAGAAGAACACCAAACACAAGCTTATGAACACCTGAAAGTATATCAGAATAAAATCTCAAGGAATTACAATAAGCATATCAAATCAAGAGTCTTTCAAGTTGGAGACTTAGTGTTAAGAGAAAACCCAAAGAATCAATCTGAGAGGGAAAAGAAAGGAAAATGAGAGGCTAATTAGCTTGGCCCATTCATTATTGTGTCTTCATTTGGAATGGGAACTTATAAGTTAGCAGATTGTGAAGGAGAAGAACTCCAAGAGCCTATCAAAAGAATTCATCTAAAGAGGTTCTACACATGAGGGAGACAATAGAGTATAAAGAGTATCAGATGAGGAGCATCATATTTATTGTACATAGTCAAAGAGATTTTGAAAAATACAAAAAAATTGAAAAAAAAAAAATACAGAAAAAGAAAAAAAAGAAAAAAAGTGCCTTGGTGAAAACCTAGCAATAGGCGCCTTGGTAGCAAAAAAAAATTAAAAAAATGGAAAAAGACCCAAAAGGTGAAAACTTGGTAATGAAGCACCTCTTGTTCCCTTAAGTCATTTTCTAGTCACATGTGTACATATTGCATTTCCATCATCCCATTTGTAAAACTATCATTGCATCCGTCATTTGTACATAAGTCATAATAAAGCCTTTCAATCACATTGTTGCATTTCCTACAACCCTAAGTTTGTCCCATGATCACATTTATCACTTGGGGGCAGGAAAGGATTTGGAAATTTGGTACCAAATGGATTCAATAGTGCTACAATTAGTCATGTCAGAGAGAGACTTATCAGAGCTTTAGAAAAGTGGAAAGTTTATTGAACCTTTGATGGATATCATTATTCAAACCCAAGTATTTTTGATCCTACAACTTGACCCTTGAATCTTCATTGACTTTATTATTCAGGATTAAAAATTGACAAAACACCTTAAAGATCAGAATGCTTGGAAATACTTTTTGAAAATCATGAAACATTGCAAAACACTTGAAGCTTTCTTTTGATAATCTTTATGAAATTGAATTTTATCACATCTTTTGAGCTAATCGATGATGTTTCAACTAGATTAGCCATGATAGAGACATGATATTTTCTTTCCTTTGAGTGATTGTTTTAAGGAAAATCCATCAACTTATGAGAGTTCGTCTAACAATATGGTCATCAAAGAACCATTGAGGACTATCCCATAAGAGGAAGGATTGACCTTTGATTGTTTAGGAAAACATATACCTTGGCTATTTAGATCTTCCATATCTTAATACCAAAAATCCACTTGCAACATTGAATCCGTTGACACCAGTATTCATACTCCCATAGTTTGGTCATCCAACTAGTGAGGGTTGTACTAGTTTCAAAAAGAGGTTACCAAAAAGTGATAAAAAGTGGTATTCATATCATCATGATGTGGTTAGTGATGGTTGTACTTGTTTTCCAGTCCCAAAATGCTCAATGATGAAAATTTATCTCCATCGCATGTCTTTGCTAAAAAGTTGGTGACGCTTAGTTGTATTGCATTGCATTATCATATTAGATTAATTGCATTATCATGTTAGATTAATTACATTTGTTTATGGTTAATTTTCCAAGGGCAAGGGGGTACATTAATAATCTTGGTTAGTCAAAACATTATGAAAGGAGGGGTTCAATCAAATGTCTTACTCTTGGATATCAATCAAATAGTGAAAATGAGAATTATCTTTTGCATTTCATGCATAGCATTAATCATTAATCATTATCCATACATCAGAAAAAAAGAAGGAAAGATTCATTACTCATACATCATCTACATACATGTAGTTAAGGATAGAATTGCATACATTAAAAATTCCAAAACATAGGGGCATTCATATGCATTTCCATAAAAAACTTTGCTTCCATACATTGAAAAACCAGAAAACATATCATAAATCCATACATCAATGCATTCATCTATATATATCATAAAATAAGATACATTGCATCCATCACATAAGTCAAAATAAATGCATATTAAATATCATGTAGCTACATAAAAAGATAATCTCATAACCAACTCATCATATAGATCATCATAAAAGTGTCCATCAACATCAAAGATCTATCAAATTAGTATATCAAGATACAATGTCATACAACGTGATACATCAAAGAGTTTTGATAAATAAAAACAACATGAAACATGATACAAGGACATCAATAATGAGAAAATCTATAATCAAATCATCAAGATCCATCCCAAGCACCAGATCCATCTGGACCTCTGTCATCCTATCTGTCCTATGAGGGAGGAGCTTGAGAAGTGCTAGCTATACTAGGTCTTTGAATCATATGAGTCATGAACTTCTGCATCAAGAGAGCTACCTAATCCAGTCTACTCACAATAGTAGATATATCTATCCTCATCACCTGCATATCTCATGATAGACTACCAATGCTAGGAGCATCCTGTGAACTCTGTCCCATATCTTGTGACTGCTACACCGGTGGAGGAACCTGCTAATCCTGTCGAGGCACCTACTATACTAGAACCTCATCCTGCTGAGCTAAGGAAACTCTCTACAACTGAACTAAATGATCTAATCCCCTAAGAATCTACCTAGCAGCATCTACATGAATCTCTCTCCATTGTCTCTGATGTCTCTGGCGTGTCTGTTGCCTATCACCCGCTCCTTCTCTAGGGCATACAATCTTAGCTACATGATCATCCCTAGCTCTATCCCTACCATGCCCACCTCTCACCCGTGGTCCATCTCCTAATCTACCAATAACTTGAGGATCTCTCTATCCTCTCCATCCCTGCCATCTCCTACCACCACCACCACCATCATCTCTCTCATCATGATCAGGGATATGCTCTTATGGATTAGTAAAATGAGGAAACTTGATATGAGACCACCAATCTTGATACTCATGGGACATCCCTGCATCAACAACACCTAGAAGTATCCCCCATCTATAATATCCCAAACTAGCAATCTGATCATATGCAAACTGGTAATCAATCATAGGACCCCACATTGATCTCTTTGCATGTACATGAGCATATAAAGCTGCACCCTAAGGCATATCCTGTACTTGACCATACTGCCTAGAAACTCTGCCAAAGTAGAAGCACTCAATAGTAGTAGTAGTCTAGCCAATAATCCAGTGAGGAGTGAACATATAGGGTAGCTCATCATTGTCATCCCTCTAGCACTCACAACCAATGTATGGTCCCCAATGAACCTGATCAAGATCATCTATCTATCATCGCTAATAATCAAGATGACCTAGATAGTGCTGAACAACCATACCGTTATATAGAAAAGCATATGGGTAACCACACTATCAAATCCTGTCAAAAATAAGCCTAGTAATGGGAAGGTGCTTCCATACCCACAACTAGAGAATACCTGCCTCAACTGACAAAGATGCACTCTCTCTATAAACTACCTCATGTAAATTATGGTAGAGCTGGGCAAGAACACAGGAGCCCCAATCAAAGTGTCAAGGATGAGCAAGAAAATCCTCCAGAATCCTACCCCATCTAACTAAAAAACCATGACCTCATCGGTCGAGAAGAAGTAAACCACTGATAAGGGCACCAAGTACCACTAGCAATGTAGGAAATGAAGAAAAATGTGGCCAAGTGATGGTATCATCATCTATGGTATTATCCCCGAACACTCGTTAGCAGATTGTGGAATCATAGTAAAATAACTCTCCTCTGCATGGGATGCTTAGTAATCTATACATGTCCTCGGGTGTGATAGTCATCTCTCTAAAGGGAAGATGGAAGGTATTATGGTCAGAGTGCCATCACTCCACCATAGCAGTCAACAGACCATGGTTTAGCTGAAACCGTGGAAGATCAAGTAGAAAGCTTAGACTGTATATCTCAACAACACGATACTCAACATCAGTAAGTGTCTAACCAAGATCGATGACCCACGATGAAACTGATCGGATGTATAGAACATGAAATTTTGCTTGTTAGAAAAACAAAGGAATCATATCAGTATACCATATCAAGGAATTATCTAAAGTCAATCAGTTCTATCAAAAGTATCAAGTAATCACACCTAGTACCATTTGTTCGTGTCTCTATGTCTTGAGAATGAAGAAGTAGTATTTATCATATCAGTTTTCACACCGATTGATTTATCCTACTAGACCTATCCTATCAAATTGACAAATCACATTCGTTGGTACCACTATCCTGATATCATTAATCAATTGTTTTGTTTAAACGTAACATACCTAATCTTATCATTCGAATTGATCATCTAAAGTTATCAAATTTTTCATCAAGAAAAATCAAGTACAAGTGCAAAAATTTTCAAAATCCCTCAGGCATGATTTTAATCATTCCACGTGACATTTCACCTTAAGCAGTATAGAAAAGATGTTATGTGACACTTTGTTGGTGTTATGCGGTAATTCAACTATCAAGTGACATTAAAACCTACTAGGTGACATTGAATCGAGCCTAGGCGATAATGGAAATCTAGGGTTTCATATGCGTAAAAACATATACAAAAAGGACCTAAAACCCTAACTTTCCACAACATTGAAGTTTTCTCAAGCAAGAATGAAAGTTTTCTAAGTGACAGTTTACTACACGGAGGTGTGAGTAAAAAGTGCAGATGCGACATTAAAAAGGGCTAAGTGACATCAAATCTATCCTACACATGACTTTACAAATTAGAAGCAGTGATGAAATGGAAAAAATGCAATAAATCTAACAAGGGAGTTCATAATGACTCATAGGAGGTCCGTAGTCAGGTGGTCTCACATATCGCTGACACCTCTCGAACCGATGCTCTCTAATAGGGAAAACCATCTCAAAAATCACCATGGGACCACAGCAAAATCACCCAAGTCAAAAGTGCAAATGAATAGTAAATCAAGGTTTTTTAACCTATTTAAGCTATTTTGACCTAATTTTAGAGGTGAAATTTGGCTTAGACCTATATTAACCTATCAAATCAACCGGGGTGTATTCTTGAATCATCACATATCATCAATGTTTTTTAGAAATGAAAACATATTCAATAAATCAAACATCATCAAAATTTTACAAATCAAGAAAACAATATGTTTTATTTGTGAGGGGGCATCAAAGTATCAAATCAAATATCATTGTAATCAGTGGGGCATCAAAATTTTTGGAATCATTATCAGAGGTATATCATTTTATCAGTATCAAATCAATTTATCATATCATATCAAGCAACAATCAATTTCATATCAAGACCTAGCAATCATATCAGTGGTATATCAGTGAATCAGCAATCAGGACCTAAAAAGTGATCGGGATCAAAAGAATCTTTGAATCAATGTTCTTCACACATTAATTCAAAGAGGGGCATTTGTAGACACTAAAAAATGGGCAAGTGCTTTTAAATTTCAGAAATCATCAAAATGCACTAATTCTCATCAAAATTGGTCAAATAAAAAAATGGACATTATTAAATGAAAGTTGGACAAAATCATTAAAAATCAAAAGAAAAATCAAATGATGACATTAAATAATTAAATCAAAGCTTAAATGGGTGAAAAACACTACATAATTGATTTTAATCAATTAATTGTATAGTTGTTAAATCAAAAATCAAAATGAACCTATTACGCTTACATGGCTAAATTTAATTAATTAATTGAATTTAATAATTCCTAATATCTTTCAACAAAGTTGAGCAACCAATGAGAATTGAGGACAAAAATACATAAATCACTCAAAAAGGATGAATCTCAATCACTCATTCTAAAGTTTCAATCTCAACCACTCAATCTTGTCCTTTTGTCCAAATCTTTGAGACAAACCTTTAAATTGTCCCCCCATTTATGAACAAAGCAAAGTATTTGACTCAACCAAGGGTTAATCATGATTACTTCACTCCACCCCCTACCCTTGGGAATTTACTATAAATATGAAGCATTTTGAGAGCAATTACCATCTTAGAAATTCATTTGCAAAGCATTGTTATTATAGGCAATTGAAGAGCATTCTAAGAGCATTTAGAACAATTTGCATATCTTTGTATCAATTTGAGCTAGAATAATCATTGTAGAAGCATTATAGCAGCATACATTCTCATTTTAGAAGTGTTGCTAGTGGAGATTGAGCTCAGAGCTTCACTTACCACATCTTTCTAGAGAACCATGAGATGCTATAGATCTTAGTTTCAATTTTAATTAGATTTGCATTGTATTTAATTTGAGTTGTTACTAATTTGATCTTAATTTCATGAAGGTGATTATCATCATCAAAAACCACTATATCCATCAAGAAATAAGAAGTATTTTTTACCTACTAATGTATCTAGTACTTGATCAATAAATGGTAATGGAAAATGGTCTTTCTTTGTTGCATTATTGAGCTCTCTATAATCTACACATATTTTCCATTTACCCCCTTTCTTAGGTGCTATTACAAGAGGTAAAAGCTATTTACTATCTGAGATTGGATATATGAAACCAACATTTAGTAGTTTATGTAGCTCTTTTTTCACAATTTCTCTGAGGGCTGGGTTGATTCTTCTCTGAGGTTGACAAAGTGGTAGACTACCTTCATTGATGTAAATCCTATGGGTAAAGATTTTTGGGCTTAATCCTTTCATATCTCTATACTCCCAAGAAAAAGCCTTTTCATGTTTACATAGGAGTTGTGTTAACAATTTTAATTGCTGCTATGATAGTTTATTGTTAACATGAAGGTTGTGGCCTAGTGAAAGTTCTATAGTAGTTGTTAGCTCTAGCATGGAGGCATTTGATATAGGGCTGGTTGATATCTCACAAGGTAATAATTGATGGACGATTTCAAGTTCTGTTGGTAAGACACAATTTTCATAGGTAGTCAATTGTAGAATTCAACTTTGAGAAATATCTTTTGTTGTAACACAATCATTTGTAAGTATACTCTGAAGGACATCATCATCTTCTTGTAGTTTCAGATAAGATTTTCTATGTAGCATCATCAATTGAGAAACAAAGTTTATTTCTTCTTCCTCATCTCTCAAGTTTGGCCAAATAGGATTGCTCAAATCTTCTTGTGGTTGGGCTAGAGGATATAATGCTAACTTCTTGATAGTTTGGCCATCAAAGATGTTCATATTTCCCGATCTGCAATTGATATTAGCATATGTTATTTCTAACCATGGTCTTCCAAGGATTACTGGATAACTAGCAAGGATTAATTTGGGTGATAGTATCATAAAGTCAGTAGGGTATTCCTAGGAGTCCAATGTGACTACTATATCTTCAATTATGCCATCTGGGGTGACAATAGAACTATCTACAAGATGTAAAACTGTTGGAGTTGTCCTTAATCCCTCTATACTCAACCTATGCATAGTATCCTTGGTCATGACATTTATAGCAACACCTAAGTCTATCAAAGCATTCTTCACTAGCTAGCCATTAATTATTACATCAACAATTGGGATTCCTGGATCAGAGTACTTTGGAATCACTATCTTGCCCAACATTACATCAGCCAATTGAGCTATGACATGCACTGTTTGGGGATCCTTTCTCTTTCTTCCTAGTTTCTTAATAAATTCTTCTTTAATGGCTTTTCCATAGAGTGGGACATCTTTAATAGCCTAAAATAATAGGATTTGGATATGGATGTTCTTTAGTTGGTCGATGATATCAAATGTTGCTTCTTCTTGGAGGATGGGTTTGTCCATTCTTAGCCTCTAAGGAAAAGGAGGATTAGCTAGGATTTGAGCATCATTTGACTTGGCATCTTATTTGGTAAGGATGTATTTGGGAAAGTAGCTTTTGGTTGTGGTGTTGATGTTGTAGGAGTGTCTGGTACTTTAGTTATAATAGGAAGTTCTGGTGTTGGAAGAGTAGTACCAGATCTCAGGTGAATGTCAGTTATGTCCAATACATAAGAAGGATGTTGTTGAGCTTCAATAGTGTAGACTAGTTATTGTTTCTTATTATTAGGATTTGGCTGTGGCTAAGCCGATAATTGTGTTGGCTGTGGAGGAGAACTTGTGGTTGCAGGAGGTGGCATAAGTGCTGGTTGAGTAACTAGAGGTGGTAATGATTGATAGCCAGGATTCTAAGTAGGCCATTATTAAGGTCCCCTCCATTGATAATATGGCTGCCAATTTTCCTATGGTGGTTGCCATTGATTTTGAGATTGTGGTTGTGGCCATTGGGGTTGTTGGGTATTATACCACTAATTCAGTTGAGTATTTGGCCATGCATTATTCCACACAGGTTGGAAGGACTGTAAAGGATATTGGGAGTTTTGATTTTTCCATTAGCTATTATAACTATTGAATTATTACAAAGGGTCCTGAGGCATACCTTGTATTGGACCCCATGGGCAACATTGAGAAATGAAGAAGACTTGCTCATCCTCTCCCTCTATCTACCTGAACTCAGTAGGAATATGTCGTGTTTCCAAATTTTCTACCAGCTTACACTGACAATCCTTGTTTTGCTATCTACAGTGGGGCCAGTACTCAACTAACTTTACCTCAACTTCTTCATGCTTATTTTAGCTTGAATTGTATCCAGGTGGGTGGCAACATTGTTGATAATATCTTGTTTGAAATATGACAATAAATTTGAGATTTCCATCTTTGATATATTGGAGCTACTTCCTTTTGCAAGTGTGAAATGGAATCCTCTACCCTTATTAACTACTGATCTTGAATAGTTCAAGCATATTTTCTTGAGATCATCCCAAGAAGATTGAGATATATGTCCTCTGACCATAAGGTCTAGTGCTTCGAGTTAGTTGTCATTTACTCCTCTCAAAAAGATGAGTTTTTGCGAATCCTCCTGCAATGCATGTTGAGGATTCTTCTATAGATTGTATAAGAAGAGTGAAATGTAGTCTTCCAAAGTCTCATCTTCTTTTTGTGACATTCGAAAGATGTCATCCCCTCTCAAATCACCTCCCTTATAATATTCTTTATATTTTTTTAGAAACTGGGTCTACATCTCATTCCAATCACTTGTTGCATTAGCCCCTAGTCCCATAAACCACCTTAGGGCTGACTCCTTTAATGTGGCTGGAAACATTTGGCAAAGAAATTTGAATTCAAATAAAAAGGTGTTAGGGTCCTCAGTTATTAGGCCATAAAATTTTGCTAATGTAGTTGTGGGTATGTTTTTGAGAGTAGCATTATTGATAAGGCTAGGAAGAGGAAATAGAAATGTAGGCTAGGCCAATACTGCAGGTAATAAAAATGGGAATGAAGTTTTTGTTGGGAAGTGTTTATGCTCAGAGGATTATTTTTAGCAATTGGCACACTTGAAGTGGAGTTTGCAAGAAAACTGGCCAAAATCTCAGCAAAAGGCCAAAGGTCAAATGGATCAAATGGGTTCTCAACTAATGAAGTTGATGGAGGAAATTCTAGACTCGCATCAACAAAAGGTAATTCAATTTCCATAGACTCTTCATTTAAATTGAGTGATTCTCTGGGGAGAAATCTGCCATGGGCTTCTCTTCTTCCCCTTCGATGCATGCAAGTGGTTAAGTGAACTTGTGAAGCATGTATAGACCTACAAACTATTTCTAAAAAACATAGAACTATCTAAAATGAATCAATAGGATTCTCAACTTGACACCATCCCCAACAATGATGCCAAAAATGAACAGCCCCATAACAGGTAATAATAATCATGCCAAAAATTTTCCTAGGAATAGTGTATTCATACTAGGTATTATTGTTGGCAAGTGATGTTTTGGGAGCACTATGGATCACTTGAGGGTTTTCATTTATGGAAACACATATGTTATAGTGATTGCATGTAGTAAGTTTGAGTGTTGGAGACATAGTCATGAAAATGACTAAGTATAAAATTAGAATTATAGAGTACTACAGTATTGGTTTGGTCAGCGAAGACAATATATTCTATAGGATGGATTGCAAGCTTAAAGGAAGACATTTTGAGATATGTACGACCTTCAAATAAGGGCACACATGTTTTGGTATTGATATCACTAAGTTACAATATGTGAGGGTCTATTTGAGTCACCATGTTAAAAGTATCCTTGACCCTTGAGATATTTAATCCTTGTTCGATTTTCTCCTTTTTCAAAACTTGCATCAAAGGTCTTCCAATGTCAGCTTTTCCTTTGAGTTAACCGTCATAACATTTAAAACTTATCTTTTTCAATTCGGCATCCTTCAGTCAAGTGTTGGTAGTTCTTGATCCTTCTTGATCCACTTTGAACCCCCTTGAACCTCGGTTCAAAGCAGTTTAAAGAGGTTCAATCAAAAAATTTTTGTCTAATGTTATTAATTGCAGGTTAGACCTGTGCATTCATCTCCACACATTGATGAACCACTTTGAACCTCTTCGAACCTCAGTTCAAAGTATTTCAAAGGAGTTCAAAAAGAGAAAGTGGAAAACCCAAAGATTGATGTGATAGCTAATGAGCTAGGTGATGTAACATGTCAGTGAAGTAATCATCAGGATAACAGTATGGTCAACCTTGAGAAGATAGAAACTGCGGGGGAAATCTGAGCTAGAAATTTGAATTAATGCAAATTTCACCTCAGTATGAGTGAAGTAATGACATCAAATGGAAAGTAATGATGCTCTAAATGGTTTTAAGAAAAACATGCAACCATATGTCACATCTTCATTTTTGCTCCACTCCCAACTTCATGTGATCATTAATGTTCCTCTTTCTAGCCATAGTTTATGGTATGAGAATTCTTTAAAAGCATGTTATTTGGCTTATTTCTTGTTAAAGTAAAATTGTGGAGTCTCAGCTACGAAAGAAAGAGGTTACTTCCCCGAGTCGACATAACATAGGTAAATGCTGACAAGCCCCCTTTTGTTTCCTATTTTCTGCATGATAGTGTGATTTCAAAGGATTGTAGTTCTTTATTTGTTTTGGGGAAGAAAATGAAGTCCAACATGAATTTCTTCATAAATCCTACAAATTTAGAGTGTCGTGCCCTGATGATCACATACATTGATTTGTTGGGAGTTGTAGTAGAGAAAATGGCTAAGAATTTGACAAATTCAATAGAGAAAGAGTATATTTTAGAGTTTTTGTCCAATGGGTTTCTTGAAGCCATAGCTTTTCCCCTAGCCGTAGTAAGTCCTGACCTAATTCAATAGTGCATAAACCATTATGATGTCAAGTCTAAGAGTGTGTTGAATAATGGAGGTCAGAGTCTCTTTTCCATAACCAGAGAAATGATAGTGTTAGTTTTCAAGCTACCTAGTGAGGCTTTTGTCAGTTTTACCCCAACCCAGTCGCTCACTCAATTTTGAGAAAGAAGTGAAAAAAATTGTAGTAATATTACTCGTAAGTGGACTAAGTCATTCTCTACAAAGGAGGGTCTAGACTTCCCAAGGTATTGACTAAATACCACCTGAAACCTCACATTCACAACATAATGGTCTTGTTTCATAGAGTGAGAGGGTCAGACCAAGTTCTCCTTTTCGAAGAATGGATGTACCATTTTGTCAATATTATTTTGGAGGGGAAGCAAAGTCTTGACTAGGCCAAAATAATTATAAGTTCATTAAGAGACCAACTCAAGCAAGCACAAGAAATTAAGAAAGAGTTCTATATGTCCTCATACTTAACTTACTATATTGCATGTACTCAAGATCTTGGAGGAATTCCCCATGAACCTTGGAGTGAAGACCTCAATGTCTTTGAATATTTCCCTTTACTAAGAAGAGACAGAGTCCTAGAAGATTACACAAGGGTTCATGATGTTTTTCTTGGAAAATTATGTTATCAACTAACTAGGACCCCAAGGTAGAGAATTTCTTCAGAGGCATAGAAACTAGTTTAGAATTACAACAGTTTCTATATCTAGTTCCCTTGGTTTACATATGTCAGAGTGGGAAGTTTTGATGAAGAACCCCTTAAATTACCAAGGTTCACCTTTGACTATTTTGTTTTAGCAGAGGTTTGCAAGCAAATGTTCAAAGTGATAAAAGACAACCTTCCAAAGGAAAGATGGGATTCTATTTTTCGAATTAAACTTGGAGCCATGAACTGCAAGAGCATGATAGGTGCCTCAGTAATAGGAAGAAACTTGATAATTTTCCACATGCATTTTTATGATCCAAGGAGAGGGTTTGATGAAAAAGGTTTTGCAAGACAGGTCCTCGGTCTGAATAACTAGCCGACACTAAATCCACATATTGAAGATTTGTGGGAAGACCTTGGAGAGGAAGAAATAATTAAGAAAAGGGATCCTTCCAAGTTGTTGGTTTCTTATATCAAAGGCCTACAGTTGAAGCTCAATATAGATGGCCTAAATGAACATAATTCTAAAATTTTTGAACCCAATTATAGCAGTTCAAACATAGAGGCTTTGCCAGAGATAGACTGGAAAAGAGAAGAAGAGGATGATGTGAAATTGAGGGCTAGGTTCATTTTGGGAGTCACAGATGACTGGTTGAAGAGAAAAAGGAAGGGCAACACAAAAGTTACACCCCTTAAGAAGACTAGTGCAAACCCCATTCTAGTCGAAGTGTTGCCTAACTCTTCTAGTACCTCCCTTTTGATTATTGATGTAGGTAATATCCCCTCATCTAAAAAGAGACCAGTCTCAAGTGGACATCCTACTAGGCCCCAAATGAGGTTGAGAACCATATCTAAAAGTAGTACGCAATTGGCTTCTCCCGATTCAAGATTTATTGATATCGACATCAATGATGAGGATATTTCCTTCTCACCGAACACCTTAAGAAAGATCAAGAGGTATCCATTGATAAACCTAAGGTTCAATAGGTGAATGTGACACCTGCTAAAAAAATTGATAATGGGTTGGCTACTAGTTTGGTTCCCCCTTGGATAACAAATTCAATGAATAGAAAGCACAATTTCAAGGCTGTTTCCTTACCAATTAAGGAAATACTTACTAAATATTATGTCTGCACCCCAAAGGAAAATAAGGTCAAAAGACACTAGTAAATTTTAGCCTATTTTTTGATGAGGACTGGTCAATTATTAGATGCCCATTGGTCGGCTAATCGATTATAATGACTGTCAAAGTTTTTTAGTCGATATTACGACACATCAAGTGTCCATCGAAATTGTGACATTAAAAGTGGTTGAATTATCAGTGAAGATGATGTCAAAATCATTGCTTCAACCTAGAAGAATTACCTATTATATCATTTTAATGTTGGTCGAAAGTGCGACATACAATCATCGTAATAAACATCAATTATATAGCTTTCTCATCGACCCGCCTATTCTTTTTTGGTCGAAATAGCGATGGACAATTTAATTTTGTAAAAAAAAAAATATGTTGATAATCAAATTAAGCACAATAATATTATGTCATTGTTGTTTACTATTTGGGAAAGGCTTTCTCGGACTGCCACTCTCCACCACTCGCTATTTCCACCTTAGCATTCCCATTTCTTGGGGATACTTCTCACTGCGTATGACAAGGTAGAGCTCTTTTATAGACATAGGTTACTAAATCATTATCTCTGCACTTGTACTCAATCTAGAAACCCTTGTATGTATATATCCACTCTAAAAAATCTCCACATCTAGAAAATCTCCACAAAAATCCCTTCTAGCCTCCATTGCATATACGTCTTCTCAGAATCTAAAAACTTCGGCTCATCATTGATTGTCATCAATGTACCAATTTGGATAGTAAGTCTAATTTAATTTGTCTGTGGACTGAGACCTTAAATTATTGAGCTTCTCTTTGTTTTGAGAAGAGTATAACATTCTCTACTTAACAGGGCCAACCACGTGAATGTGGAAGCTCATTTGGCTCCTCCTAGGAGCCTCTTATGACCCTTTACGAAATTTTAAGACCTCTAAGATTTATTCTTAGGGATCGTAAATGGTCGTAAAGGGTCATAAGGGGTCTTGGGACATAATAGGTGAGAAACATAATTATAGGCATCATAGTCACAATTTTTTGGAGATAATGTAATTGAGTTGTATACCCAGATGATGGAGAGCAACTCTTGCACCTCCGATTCCAAGTTGACTACATTTGTTGCTCATGAATACAAGGTCCTCCAACAGATGTATTCAACTTGGAATCAGGGGTGTAGAAGTTTCTCTCCATCGCTTGGGTACACAACTCAATTACATTGTCTCCAAAAGATTGTGACTATGATGCCTACAATTATGTTTCTCAGCTTTTGTGAAATCTACATTTATGTTTCTTAGCTATCATGTTTATGTGCATGTTTTTTATGTGTTTTGGATAGTAAGTCTAATTTTATTTGTCCATGGACTAAGACCTTAAATCATGTAATGAGGAGGCTTATAACACTAGTATATGAAAATTTCATTATTCATACCTTCTGTCATTTGCTGGTGTAATTCCTCTTTGAGTATCTCCTTTCTCCTTTGCATCCAAAATGAACTCATTCCAATCCCTCGCTGGAATAAAGGGAGGATGCTCAAACTTTAGCAAGACTTCATACCATGCAGTGTTTGTAGATTATGTTCAATGTGTTATTTACATTTGTAAATCAAAATTATGTACAAATCTATAGATGGTGCGTGGTATGAAGCCTCGCTCAATCTTGAAAATGATAGTCAATCCATAGTCAAGGTCAAGGAACAAATGGAATAACCAAGAAAAAACTATATGTTAAATCATGTGATTAATAGCAGATTGGGGCTCACTTGAGCCATAAACATGAAGAATTATTCTAAAAAAAGATGTAAACAATATATATGCACACTTGAGGCAAAGAGAAGTTACATCATATCCATATTAAAATATTAGTTACAATATGAAAATGCTAAACTAACTAATTCCTGAGTTCATCTTTGCATATGATCGCAACAAAGATATGCGATTACAATACAGAGAAGGCACCGTAAAAATATAATTTTAGAATTTTCCCTAGCCTGACATGTTTTGCACTCAAATCCTTCATTGAGAATAAGTGGAGATGGGTGGATAGATGCAGATGAGTTGTCATTGACCCAACTAAAGTATCTGCAACCATTATTTCCTTGTGATGCCTAGTCTACATTAATTCTTATATTATAATGAATAGTATTTACATTAGAAACATTAAATATATACACAATAGAAACCTTTTTTGTATTTGGGAAGCACCAAAATGGTCGTCCAGGGTTGTTTGGTGTTTGTGAAGTGTTCAACACACATTGCCCACCACCACATTGACAGTTTGGCACATTGACAATTGTCATCAAGCCTATATCAATACAACACCGCACCATCGTTACTACATTTATTATTTTTATATGATTATTTTTATATGAAAGACACCAAGGAGTACCATCAGAAATATTAACCATTTACAATAATGAAAAGTAAACCTAAATCAAATAGCTCATTTTTTTATCAACATGTGTAGTCTTTGTGTATATGAAAAATGAAAGAAATATGACGCTAAAATAAAATAGTGAACAAAACAGTATTCCATATATAGAGTGATTGAAATATACCACCAAAAGAAGGTGAAAAAATCCTATCATGAAGCACATACATAGGAAATCCAAAAGGGACAAAAGACAAGAAATAAGAAAAATAATTACAAGTATTGAAAAATCATTTATACTATAATAAAAAAAGGAAACACTCCTCTTTGTCAAAATTTTTCAATATCATTAGGACTATAGAAAAAGAATTAAGACTATACAAAATCAAATTTTAGAAATGGATGGTTCTGATGCTTTGCCATTACAACAATTGAGCATTCATCATTTGGTATTGTGTATTCCATTTAAGTATGTCAACAATGTTCAAAATCCTATCACCAAGCACAAACAATAAATAAGAAAAATCATTAGGACTATAGAAAAATCAATTTCTAAAAATGGACGGTTTTGATATTGCTTTTCCATGACAACAACTGAGCATTCATCATTTGGTACTTCTTGGTGTATTCCATTTAAGTTTTTCAGTTGCTGTATTTATGTGCATGTTCTTTATGTGTTTGGCTTCTCTCCCTCGCAAGGGATATGTCGATAGGTAATTGATTTGAAAGCATAATGATTTGACAGTATTTTTTTAGGATAGGCATAATCATCCCACCAACCTTAATTAGAAACATTTTGTTAATATGATTTAGAACAACAGAGAGGGGGGGTGAATCAGTTGTTCTCAGGTCTAGATGTATAAAACAAACTTCAAATTTTTTTCCTTAATCAGATCTAACAACCAAAACCAACTTGGTCATCACTAATTCAATAATAGAAACATATAACATTACAGTCCACTACCCAGCTGTATCTAACTTGTAAAACATAGAAATGTCTAAACCAAAACATTCACACAAGCATTGACACTAGGATTTATAGTGGAAACCCAATATGGGAAAAACCACTTTGTAACATGCTACTATTATTTTCACTCTTCTAAAGTGAGCTTGGTTAAAAGCCAACCCTGTCAAAGGTTACAATACACACTGTTAGGTGTGACCTGGTTAAAGGATTTCAATCACTCTGTTAGAAGTGAGCCTTGTTATAGGACTTACATACATTCCATTCGAATGCAACCTTGTTCACAGGATTTAAACATATGATTGTTAGGTCAACCTCTGTTAAAAGGATTTTGACTATTATAATGGTTAGAAAGTAGCAGCAGTATTGATCTGAAAAACATACAACTCACTTTGCAAATATCAGATCCAATTCCATACAAAAATGCTAGTTTACTGACTTTGAAACTTTGCCATCTCCATCTCTGATCTGCTCAGAACTTTTCTTCAAGAAATCACCACACTTCTCCTTCAGCCTTTTCTTCTTATATAGTCAATAACATCTATTGATCTTCCAACATCCTCTATTCACCCATGCACACACATACCTAATGCTTAGGCTCCCTTAATACTTCCTCAATTAGGTTAACTCATCTTTTTACGCTCAATCTCCTTCGTAGATCTTAGGGTTAGGTTAGATTCATTGAATCTACCCACTTTATGTTCTTCAGCTCCTTTTCTAGAAACATCCCAAATCTCTTAAAGATTTACAATAAAACATTTTTTATTGCATTCAATGCTTTCAAACAATCAATAAATAAAGTCAACACATTTTACATAATCCAAGAATTCAACAATGTTGGCTCCAAATCTGAATTCTCTTCAAATATAAAAATACTGATGCTCAGTTAATACTGTGATCAACTACTCAATCTTCATGTACAAAGCTCGATCATTACTAAAAATATTTCCTTGGCTTATACTGTCTTGACAATTAACTGATGTTCGGTTGACACTAGAATTTTTCTCATCATACACTGACTTGGTCGACACTAACATTACTCGGCTTAAACATGATTTCTCTATTTTTTCTCGGTCAAGCCTACCAATTTAGTCTTCAATCTTACTAAGATAAAAAAATACATTGTCTCATCATTGTACCATATAATCAAGTACTCATTGAATTATCAAGATAACTGAACCTTTTCTTAGGTGCTCTTGTTACCAACCTTGCCTATCCCCTTAGCAACACTCAAATAGATATAGGACTTTCCTAAGTAGCAACAGTCTTACCAGTCAAGGTTTGACATCAATGACAACACAACAATTGCTTCAATTGTAGTTTCCAACACATTTGTGATATATGTCAAGTACTTATAATCAGTATGCCCAACAAATAGAGACTTAGTAGTAAAAGCATGTCCTTTGGTTTACTAGTTTTCTTATAATAAGTATGTTCTTTGGTTTACTAGTTTAATCTAGTTTAAGAATGGTTTGTTTCATGTTTGAATGTACCATTGAATGTACCATGTTCAGATGTGGATGACCAATGCCCTTGATAAGAATCACTTTACCTAAAGATTGTGCCATGTTCATAATTTTTGAGATGTGTCCATTTGATTAATTCTCCAAATTTTGGTTGTATTCCTTGCATTGGTTGACATTTTCCTAATTATAGAGTTTGAATTTCACAATAAAAGGAAATCAATACTAAGATGAAATTTTGGCATGTAGGATCTACATTGCCTATATACATTTGTGACCAAAGATATGGACTAATCTACAGTGCCTCCAAAGCTTCTACTCAAAAGAATCTTCTCACCACTTGTGACTCTTCAAATTCTCTTGTTTCCTTCAGACCTCCAAACATGTGTACTATGAATTTCCCTCCAACAAATGGACTTGTGATGATTTTCAAAATAGTACATGTGTTGGAGGAAAGTTCACAGTATTGCTTAGGCAAATCTAAATGCTAAGTAAAAATTATAATATGTATGAGAAGGACAATTCATGATGGCTACTCTAATACATATATTGTTCACAAAGGAAAATAGAATTTTTAGTTAATACCAATGACTTGCAAGGATAAAGACAAGATAATAATGTGTTTTGGTGATACTATTCCTCTTCATAAGCAAGCAAACATTGTAGGTGATACGGGTTGGTATGGGAAACAAGCATACACACATGGATTGACTAGGATAATGCTGAACAGTCCTAGAAATGCAGACTTTTGGGATTTGAACTTTGTTCGAATAGGTACAGTCAAGTGTCCTATTGAAGGGTAGCCAATAAAAAACCATCTTCAAGTAAAGTGATACCTATGCTAAAACTAAGATTTTCACCTCTTACCCCTCACTTATAGTTTTTCCTTTAAGGGAAGATTGTAGGGCCCAAATGATAGGCTTCAATTATATGTACTAAGTGTTACAATGGAAATGTAGGTCTATATGGATGAGGTGTGTATCCTTGATCACAACCTCTTCCTTGCTTGGAACGTATAGGCCTGATTTGAATAAATTAGAAAATAAAAACTAACATGAAAAATGTTAAATTGAATGACATTTTATTATAGAAATAAATGTGTTGTCTAGATTACTCCACTCTACATTTATGTTTTCATTATCTTGCATTCAAGGAACCACGAGACGCTATGCATTTGGAAAAAGGGTTTTATCATCATGACTTCATGTTGTGTGCATCTAGAATGGATATTTAACTAACAATGCATGGTCTAATGATTTATTACTTCTCCCATCAATGATCTTGCATTCACTATGTTGAAACATATATTCACACTTCTGATAGAGGCATCAGTTGTTTAGTGTTATGCTTTTCTTTAAGATATTGCATCTGTTGTCTTCAAGGGATTATTCATGGTTTTAAGGTTCACAGGGAGATACATCTTTTGTTTTGCAAAAATTAAATCTCTACTATTTTGAAGAGGGTTTCTAAGAGTTTTGAATTCTTAGATCTCTGGCAGTCATGGTAAGTGACAAAAGCACTCTTGTGAAGAATAGTGACATTCACTATAAAAGAGAAGAGTAGACAATGATACTATGTAGAACACATGATCCACCACATTCAAAGTAACTTCCAAGAATGTATGTCAAAGAAAAGAGTAGACATAGATGATAAGGCAAAGAATGGCATTGTCTACAAAAGTAGAGAGAAAAGGCCAAAATTCAAAGATGACTATTAGAGGAGACACTAGCTAAATAGGAGGGCATTCAACATGCATCAAAAGCAGTGGTATACACTGCAAATGGAAAAGACAATGTTGATGAAGTTGGAATGGCACTTTTAGAGTTTCATAGAGTTCCTCATGATAGTGAGCACAAAAGATGATTGGTCATGTGAAGGAATAGTAAGAATGAAAGAAAAAAATGCATTCAAGAGTCTTGAGAAGTGACTGTCAAAAGGATGTCAATAAATGGTGATCAAATTTAGAAGCAAAGATTAGTCCCAATGAAAAACAAAAATTTTGAGTTCTTAGTTATAGACAAGGTTGACTATCAAATAGGCTTGATGAGGTGATGATAAGTGTAACAATTCATGATTTAAAAAGATGCCAAAACAATGTGGATAAGAAATGTTTAAAGAAAGTTCTTCTTCAATGCTTATCCACTGTCACAGTGGTATAAAGTGATAAAAAATAATGATTCATATGGTTTATGATAAGTCACAAGGACACTCTTATAATAGTCATCAAGAGATAATAGAGGTCATGCATGCATGATTGCAAAGCACAATGAATAAAGAATAGACACTGTTATGAAGGCTCATAGCCACAGTAAGGAATGATGTCATAAAAATCAAAAGAGGGACAGTTTCTAAAAGGAAGTGATATTCAAAGATTGAAATGAGGGTATTATATCATGACAAAGATGCAAGCATTAATAGATTTTCATGAATGTGAAGGTGTGGTGATAAAAAATGCCATAAAGAAACTATTGTTAGTGTTTCTACAAAATAGAATGACAGTGTTGTGAAAGAAAAGATTCATGTTCAAGAAGAGTGCCTCAAAAAAATGTTATTCAATGCTTGAGGGATGATATTTACTACTTTCATAATGAATACATGATGAAAAGATGGTCATATTAAAAGATGTAAATCTTACCCATTGATATGATAGTCAGCTACAGGGCCATAGTGTATGTAATGAGAGGTTTCATATTTTCTTTCAAAGAGCAAAGGAAAAGTTGGCAGTAGCATCAAGAGGTGCATGTTTTGTACAAAGTTTTAGACCATGGAATGAAGAGCATGAGGCTATCATCACATAAATCCTTATGAGTTGTGAGATAACAAAAAGATTGAAGGCATTAGATCTTTGATGTAGGAGCATCCTGGGTGAAAGAGCAATCTTGCATCACCCAAAAATATTTCTATTTTTGAATTCAATAAGGGCTATCTTGTGTAGAGTTGCTATTTATGGAACTTTCTATTTTTAGTAAGTTGGTCATATGATCTCAGAATGTTCTGATTTCACATGTGGAGGTTCATCTCAGTCGTATCAGCTTGTTAGTAAAGTTTCATGGCTAGATTAGGTCTAGTTTTGAAGATATTGAAGATTTTTGGTATTGGCAGCAGGATACAGAAACTTCAAACTCAATTTTGAAGGCTTTAGAGGCCCCGGATGAGGTCAAAAATTTGGGTGACAGACGCTTGCACCAATCAAGCCTGTAGAGCGCTTCGTGGCATTTCCAAAATGGGGTTATAATAGTCAATCAGGTCAACTAGCGATGACTTATGGTCTTCAGAAGTTGGGTCACCTGAAATGGCAGAAAATAATTTTCCTTCAAAATTTCCATTTGGGTTTCAAAAGTCACTTTGAGCCAACTTTGATGTAATAAATTGTAAAATAAAATAATTCTAAGTTTGGTTGGCCCTAAGGGCTAAATTTCTAGAACCTTCTCAGGCGGTGGAAATTGCCTATATAAAGAAGGCCCGTAGTGTTGTCTAGGGCAGTTCTGGGTAGTAGATCTGGGTATTGATTTGAGGCTTTTTCCTACAGAATATTGTAAGGGAATGCCCATGTGGCTTTGAATATTGTAATTCTAAAAGTTTTTAATTCCACATTTGTGGAGATAATAAGAAGCCAATTTTCTGTTCTTGCATATTGTTGTTGTTGTTTCTCTATTTCTATATATGTTTTTGGTATTAAGGGGAGCACCCTTCATCAAGTGGTATCAGAGCAGGAGTTCCTGAGTGTGTAAATAGATCACTGACTATGAGGCAGCTTGCACTAGGACCATGGTTAGGGTTTCAGTGCGCATCGTGAAAATGCCTCCACGAAGGGAACATGGCGGAAGAGGTGGTGTTGTAACACCTGAGGTTAGAGCGCTCTAGAGACAAGTGTGAGCATTGTAAGAGGAGATTCATAGAGGAATGAATCTTAATTTTAGAGATGAAAGCAAGGATGAAGCCAAAGAAGAAGATCAAGAAGGAGAAGTCGAAGTTGTGAACCAGGAGGAAGAAAGACTTTTTTGAGCTATTTTCAAGATCAAAAAAAGACCTAAGATTGAGGTGCCTACATTTTCAGGAAATCTTAACCTAGAGGAGTTGATCGACTAGATCAATGAATATGAAGAATATTTTGAGTATGAAGATATTGAGGATCCTGATAGGGTCAAATTCATGAAGGCCAGACTGAAGGGTCATTCAAAGATCTGGTGGCAAGAGATTCAATTGGAGCGAAATAGAAGAGGGAAAGATAAAATTACAAGATGGGATCAGATGGTGGATAAATTGAAGTGACAGTTCATCCCTGTTGATTATGAGCTTGACCTACTCAAGAAAATGCAAAGTTTGAAGCAAGCGGGATGATCTATTCAGGAGTATACAAAGGAGTTCTATCAAATCCTCATCAGAATAGGCCATGCGGAAGCTGATAAGGAGAAAGTTTCTCATTACCTTAATGGGTTGAGGCCCAACATTCAGGAAGAGCTGAATCTAGTTTGAATGAACAGTATTGAAGAGGCATACCAGTTTGCCCTAAAAGTGGAGGAAAAGCTGAACAAGAAGTTTGAGAGCAAATAAAATGGAAGAGGTCATGGTGGATGATCTGGTGGATGGTCATATGGTGGCTGAAATGAAGATCTAAAAAAGAAGGATGAGTCTAGTAGCAGCCAGAATCAGAGAGGAAATAATTCTAATTGCTTCCAAGATCAGAGTAATAGAGATCAGAGAGGAAGAGGAAGAGGACAAGGATCTAGAAGAGGAGGCTTCCGTGGAACATGTTTTCATTGTGGAGAAGAAGGTCATAGGGCATTTGAATGTCCTCAATGCCAAGGAAGGGCAGATAGGAGAAATGAAGGCCAGGCCAGAGTTGCACATGTAGATGAAGATGCCAGATCGTCACATTCTAAAGATGTTGAAAGAGGAGAAATGTTGATTAACAAAAGAGTCCTGCTGAGTGGTGAGAATGAACCTGAGCAAAGGAGGAGCCTGTTTCACACTAGGTGCAAGTGTGAGGGTAAGTGTTGTGATGTGATTATTGATAGTGGAAGCACTGACAATTTGGTGTCAGAAGAGATGGTGACAAAGCTGAAGCTCAACAAACAGAAGCACCCACATCCATATCAGATTGCCTGGGTAAAGGATGACCACAAGGTCATGCTCAATAAACAATGCCTAGTGAAATTCAAGATTGGCGGGTACCAAGATGAGGTACTGTGTGATATCATATCTATGGATGTATGTCATATGTTGTTGGGTAGACCATGGCAGTTTGACAGATGTGATGTACATGATGGTCGTGCAAATACCTATTCCCTGACAAAGGATGGAATGTGACATAAGCTAAAGCCATTGAATGACATAGAAGAAAAGGTATGTGGTAGTGCAAGAATAACTTTTGTTGATGGAAGAAAGTTCCTAGATGGTATGAGGCATGAGCATGTGTGTTTTTCTTTCATTCCAAAAGCTAGTAAGGAGGAAGTAGAAGATATTCTTGTAGAAGTTGCAAATTTGTTGGACGAGTTTCAGGATATTGTATTTGATAATGTGCCTGATGGATTACCACCAGTCAGGAAGATCAGTCATCATATGGAATTGATCCCAGGAGTGAGTTTTCTGAATAAGGTAGTACACAGAATGACACCTGCAAAAAGTGAGGAATTGAATAGACAAGTACATGAGTTGTTGCAGAAAGGATTGATCTATGAGAGTCTGAGTCCCTATGCTATACTAGTGGTATTAGCACCAAAGAAGAATGGAGAGTGGAGGATGTGTATAGATTCCAGAGAAATAAACAAGATCACAATCAAGTACAAGTTTCCATTGCCATGAATGGATGATATTATGGACTGTTTGAGTAGAGCTGTGTATTTCTCAAAGATAGATATGAAGAGTGGATATCATCAGATTTAGATCAGACAAGGAGATGAATGGAAGACTTCTTTCAAGAGAAAGGAAGGGTTGTATGAGTGGTTAGTCATGCCTTTTGGGCTAACCAATGCACCAAGCACTTTCATGTGGCTCATGAACGAGGTTCTGAAAGAATTTATGGGTAAGTTTGTCATTGTCTACCTAGATGATATTTTGATCTTTAGCAAGACATTAGAGGAACATATGATGCATATTTGTATGGTGTTTGAGAAGCTGAGAGATGAGAAATTGTTGATTAATTTGAAGAAGTGAAGTTTTGTGAAGAAAGAGTTAGTGTATTTGGGGTTTGTAGTTTCAATAGAAGATCTAAAAATGGACCCAGAGAAGGTACATGCTATCCTTGAATGGCCTACTCCAAGGAGTGCTACTGAGGTAAGATCTTTTCATGGTTTGGCTAGCTTTTACAGAAAGTTTATCAAAAATTTTAGCAGTATTTGTGGACCCTTGACTGAAACAATGAGAGGGGATAGAAAAGAGTCCAAGTGGACTAATGGGGTAGATAAGAGTTTTAAACTGTTGAAACAAAAGGTTACAAAACAACCTATTTTAGCACTTCCAAATTTTAATAAGGTGTTTCAAGTAGATTGTGATGCTAGAGGTACTGCAATAGGAGCTATTATGAGCCAAGAAGGTAAACCCATTGCTTATTTTAGTGAGAAGTTAAATGATGCCAAGAGGAAATATTCTATTTATGATCAAGAATTTTATGCTATAGTTTAGGCATTGAAGAAGTGGAGGCACTATCTACTTCCTAAGGAGTTTGTTTTGTATACTGATCATCAAGCTTTGCAATATTTGAATAGTCAAGGAAAGTTGAATCAAAGGCATTTGAAATGGGTTGAGTTTTTGCAGAGTTACACATTTGTTTTGAAAGACAGGAGTGGAAAGTCTAACAGGGTTGTAGATGCTCTTAGTAGAAGGCAACTATTGTTGACAAAAATGCAAATTGAAGTGGTTGGGTTCAAGGAACTCAAGAATTTGTATCCAGAGGATCCTGATTTTGGTGAATCTTGGGAAGCTTGTAAAGAACCTGTTACTCTAGATAGAATGAAGTGGCTGGATTTCATCATTCAAGATGATATGCTATTTAGAGGAAGTTAGTTGTGCATTCCATAAAGTTCTATGAGGGATAATCTCATCAAGGAGAAGCATAGCGGAGGATTGGTTGGATATTTTGGTCATGATAAAACTCTTGCTTTGGTTAGTGAGAATTATTATTGGCCATAGTTGCAACAAGATGTTAAGAAGTTTGTACAGAGTTGCAGAGTATGTTAGATGGAAAAAGGAGTGAAGCAGAATATAGGGTTGTATCAACCATTACCTATACTAGAGAAGCCTTGGGAGGATATCAGTATGGACTTTGTTCTTGGTTTACTGAGGACTCAGCGGGGACATGATTCAATTTTTGTGGTGGTTGATAGATTTTTGAAGATGACACATTTCATTCCCTGCAAGAAGACTAATGATGATGTTCATGTAGCAGAATTATTTTTCAGAGAAGTGGTGAGACTACATGGTTTGCCAAAGACCATAGTTTCAGATCAAGATAATAAGTTTGTTGGATATTTCTGGTGTACATTGTGGAAAAAGTTGAAGATAGATTTGAAGTTTAGTTCATCACATCATCCAAAGACTGATGGATAGACAGAGGTGGTTAATAGAAGTTTGGGAAATTTGCTGAGATGTTTGGTTGGAGACAAGCCGACAGGATGGGATTTGATTTTACAATAGGCAGAATTTGCGTACAATAATTCTATCAACAGGAGCACTGGTAAATCACCATTCCAGATTATATATGGAAATAGTCCAAGAAATGCATCTGAATTGAGAAAGATAGACAAAAGAGAAATAAGTTGTGCTAAAGCTGAAGATTTTGCAGAACATTTGAAGAACATCCATGAGGAGGTGAGGAAGCATATTACCAAGATGAATGCATAGTATAAGGCTAAGGTAGATGTGAAAAGGAGGCATAAGGAATTTCAGGTTGGAGATGAAGTCATGGTTCATTTGTGAAAGGAGTGATTTTTGGTTGGCACATATAAAAAGTTGAAAATGAAGAAGTTTGGGCCATGTAAGATACTGAAGAAGCATGATTCAGGAAATGCATATGAGGTAGAATTGCCTATTGAGCTGAATATTTCACCAGTGTTTAACATTTCAAATTTGATAGAGTATCATGCAGGAGGTGTTGAAGATGAGGTTATAGCAACACAGTGGAGTATTTCAGCAATGAGTTCAGATATCAAGGAGATTGAAGACATACTAGATAGTCATGTTCGCAGAAGCACAAGGAACAAGACATATGAAGAGTATTTGGTCAAATAGAAAGGATGACTTGTTGAAGATTCATCATGGCTAACAAAGGAGGAGGTTAACCATCTTGGTTTTCCTCTGCACACATGAGTCATGACAGGGTCACTTCTCAAATTACCCTGGGTGTCTGATGCAGGAGCATCCTGGGTGTAAGACCAATCTTGCATCACCCAAAAATATTTTTGCTTTTGAATTCAATAAGGGCTATCTTGTGCAGAGCTACTATTTATGGAACTTTCTATTTTTAGTAAGTTGGTCATACATCTCGAAATGTTCTGATTTCACATGTGGAGGTTCATCTCAGTCGTATCAGCCTGTCGGTAAAGTTTCATGGCTAGATCAGGTCTAGTTTTGAAGATATTGAAGATTTTTGGTATTGGTAGCAAGATATAGAAACTTCAAACTCACTTTTGAAGGCTTTAGAAGCCCTGGATGAGGTTAAAAATTTGGGTGATGGGTGCTTGCGCCAGTCAAGCCTATAGAGCGCTTCGTGGTGTTTCTAGAATGGGGTTATAATAGTGAATTGAACAACTGGCAATGACTTATGGTCTTTGGAAGTTGGGTCACTTGAAATGGCAGAAAATAATTTTCCTTAAAAATTTTTGTTTGGGTTTCAAAAGTCATTTTGAGCCGACTTTGATGTAATAAATTGTAAAATAAAATAATTCTAAGTTTGGTCGGCCCTAAGGGCTAAATTTCTGGAACCTTCTCAAGCGGTGGAAATTGCCTATATAAAGAAGGCCCATAGTGTTGTCTAGGGAAGTTTTGGGTAGTAGATCTGGGTATTGATTCGAGGCTTTGTCCTACAGAATATTGTAAGGGAATGCCCATGTGGCTTTGCATATTGTAATTCTAAAAGTTTGTAATTCCACATTTGTGGAGATAATAAGAAGCCAATTTTCTATTCTTGCATATTGTTGTTGTTGTTTCTCTATTTTTGTATGTGTTTGTGGTATTAAGGGGAGCACCCTTCATCAATCTTACAAGGAAGCAATGTCGAGTGTAATGAAAGAAATGATAAACTATACCAAGCATGAGGAATCATGGTGACTATGTATAAAGGAGTAGCAGTGGTAAAGGGAACAATTAGAGCAACGATTTAATGGTCAATATAAGATATAGAGTTGTTTTCAAGAGGAGAGGAAATGATATGTATTTTGTTTCTAATGATGTGTTCACTACCACAAGACAATTTTGCCATCATGGATAATAGAACTCTAGTGCAATATACACCAACAGTCTTGTAGGGAAGATATAAGTCATGAAAGAACCTCACTATGATGGATAAGAGAATAAGACAACACTATGATTGAGTCTCAGTAAAAGAGATCATCTAATAGCTAGTAGCAGTAGTCAAGATGTGCTCAAGATGTGAGATCAATAACTATGAGGAGAGGCAATGTTATATCCACTATTATAAATTATGGGTATGGCTTAGAAATAATGATTTTGGACTCCAAAAAATATTACAGTTTCAACTATAAAAATATAGACAAAATCCTTAGAAATCCCTTAAGGGAACATTACAGAAGTACCCAATCATTGAAATTTGATAGCTCTATTACATAGTCCTAACACGGGACATTACAAAAACCCTTTAATTTGGTCATTGCCAGTGTAGAACATAATGTATGGATTCTTCGTGCATACAATCGTTGAACCAGATACCAAAACAGGGCTTGGAGATATGGATGTAAATGTAGTACAAAGAGATGAATAAAATACATTTGATATTTTCATATGATTTCCCTTTGTGACTATTTGTTTTTTTTTAATGTTTCCATTCATTGATTTGCAATTTATTTTGTTTAGACTTGCTTCTTCGTTATTACAATCTACTACCCAAATGGCTTTTAGGAACGAGCATGTTCTTTAATATTTGAACAGTGGCGGAACTTGATAGTTATTTCTTGGTTTCGATTCTTTGATGATAGAATACCTATAGTGAAATGGGGCTAATAGATGTATCAGGTTCTTAAGTTTTAATAGATAATATATCTTGTTTATGTGTTCAGGTTTGCCTAGTCTTGATTGGAAAATGATGACAATCGTATTCAAAGGAGACCAAGTTGGAACACCAGTAGAACCATTTAGAATGGTCTTTGAAAGATAGTGTATGTTGTTGTCAACATTTGAAGGTAGGAAGAGGTGACTATCACATATCTGTTTGTTCGTATAGCATCAATAGACTCATGTCATGTATCAACAGTGATGTTGAAAGAAAACCAAGAAGGGGCTGTTTGTGTTTACAGATTCAGGTGATATCGAAGACTCTTATGACTGTACTCAGCCTTTGAAAATAGAAATGGGGAAAGGCATAATAAATGTGTGTACACAGAAATAGTACACATAGAAACAGTCCTACAAGTTGAAACAATTCGAACTGGGTCCAGGAAGACCCGCAAGGCACGAACAAACATTGACTACAAATTTTTGAACCCTAGAAATGCTACAAATTGAATGCAAAAAAATATAAATGTAGCACAATGTATGTTGTTGTCATCATTTGGAGGTAGGAAGAGGTGACTATCACATATATGTCTATTTGTATAGCGTCAATAGACCCGTGTCATGTATCAATAGTGATGTTGAAAGAAAACTAAGAAGGTGTTGTTTGTGTTTACAGATTTAGGTGATATCGAAGACTCTTATGACTATACTTGGCCTTTGAAAATAGAAATGGGGAAAGACATAATAAATGTGTGTACATAGTGATAGTCCTACAAGTTGAAAGAATTTGAATCAGGTCTAGGAAGACCTGCAAGGCACGAACAAATAGTGACTACAAATTTTTGAACCCTAGAAATGCTACAAATTGAATGCAAAAAAATATAAGTGCAGCACAAGAACTTTTTCAAAGATTAAAAAACTAGTGATGAGTGTATTTGTTATAGATGAAGAGTGGTTCTTATAGGTGGAGTTGAGGCTAGGTGATGCATAGGTGGTGGATCAACATAATATCCCTTTTCTTTCACCTCTACTTTTCTGCGCACGGAATATAAAATGAAATCCCTATGTTTTTTTTTTTAGGTTATATTCCCTATGGTTTTTTTTAGGTTATATTTCTGTGTTGGTCAGAATTTTGACAACCTGTCATGGTTGTCAAAATTTTGACCAACATGGGAATGGATTAAAAAAATCAAAATTTTCCTTCTATAAATTGACCAAGGAAAACCATTTTAATGCTTGGTCAGAAATGTTGGTGTAAAAAGTGGGTCTAATGTACTAGTGAGCAATGCAAGTTTAACCACATACCCCACTATAGGGATGGTAGCTACTGAACTCATAACCTTTAAACAAAAAGAAGGGACCCAGGAACCTGAAGTAGAGGACTTCAAAGTGACAAAGATGGAATTTGGTGTGCTAACTAGGGATTCAAGAGACCACTTGTTCAAGTTCTCAGCTGATCACATGCTCAACCAATCTCAAAAAAATGGAAAGGAAAAACAAGAGCTAAAACAACTCGTGATCACAATGGCTGAATTTATTACTTCTATCAGTGATGTCGGGGCACTACCTCTGGCTCAATCTCTTAAGGATTTTGATCCCAACTCAATTGACAACAAGTGACTGCTAAAACAAATGTAGTAGGGCAGAGCCCTAACAAAAGTGATGAAGAACTGGGTCAACAAAATCATAATAGAACGAAGCAAATTTATCCAAGAATTGGTGGCCACTTATGCAGATGGAGAGGCATTTATTATTGAAATTTGGACCTTAATTCTAGGTTGGGAATTGGAAGAGGAGAAATGGACAGTCATTGTGTCTCAAGTTCAGGAGATAAAATAATATGGGGTGGCTAAGTTCCTGTCAGAAAACCTGATGAAGTTGGTCAATCCTTGTATGTTGTTCATTCTAAAATAGAATATGGGTTGGAAAGGTTCTTTATTTAAATCCATGATTTAAAACATGCGTGTCATGGAGAAAGAGTTCAAGGAGATACACACTAATACACTGAAGTATATCAAGGTGGTGAACCTATCAGGTATTGTCTAGTTTGAAGAAGGAAACATGGACACATACTCCATGATTAAAAGATTTGAGAATGCTATGAATGCCATCAAAGAGAATGAGGAACCTATGGCCTAGGACTTCACCAAGATAAAAAAAGGTGGAATCCATACTACACCTGAACAGAAGACAATTACCCAGGTAGTAGCAAAAAATCTAGGAGCTCAAGTGGGAAAAGAATGCATGCCAGGAAAAGTTGATTGGCATGAAGGGTTTGCATTCTCATCCAAGTCAAGAGCTGGTGAATACTTTTAGGACTTGAAAGCTGGTTCAAAATGCCACATCAGAAGACCAGTAGCTGAAGATGTGCAATAATCTTGCATTTTCAAGTTTGTTTTTTTATTAGGGGTCAACTATCTTTAAAATTGTTGCTTTGTTTAGAAACTGGTTTGTAACCATTTCATATTTTCTATTAATCTGAGAGGCTGAGTTTTTAGGGAGGCCTCACAGATTGTGAACTATATATGCTAGAGCATAGAATGATAGTAGGGTTAGAATTTTAGATTTAGACTTAGTTTAGAAGTTTTCTCAGTATTATTTTGGATTTTCTATTTTGAATGGAATTAAATGGGAAGATAAAGTGATTTGCACTTGTTTTAGACTTTGCTCTATACAAGCATAAATATTTTAATATAAGGCTTAGTTTAAATCTTTGAATTTGTACTTATGATGTACTAATTACTTTGTGAATTAGTATATCTCTTGCTTTGTATTGTTTTTTAATGCATTGAGGTTATCAATCTTTCCAGATAATTCTTGTTTTTAGTCTTATAGGAAATTAATTTCTAATAATTGAAAGAACTGTGCTTTCCTTTAATCCTAAATTCTACATTCATAATTTTTGAAATATACCTCAATACCTAGGAGTATTTGAGAGATCCTTGCATGCTTTTTGGTCAAAAGTACATTTTTTTATGTTTATTTCTAAATTTATTGATCATTGTTGAGAGGGAGCTATACCTCACAAAATTTAGAGGGAAGCAATTATCCCATGCTTACCCAACTATTTTAGGATTGTTTGTCTTTAGAAAGGTATAAAGTTAGCATAAAGTTTATTTGAAGTGGAGACAAATCTGTTCACCAACACAATAATATGAAGGCATGCGAAGACAAAGGAACAATGAAATATGGCATATGAATAGTGACGATGATTAAGGGAATGCTAGATGAAATGGTAACGTGCTAAGTCAGATAAAGATTGTATATTGCTGACACTTTTGTAATACAAGATTGTCGACTCAGTATTTATTATTTGCATGAGTAATTATTATGTTTTGTATTGTGTTTGAGAGCTGATTGGATGGCAGAATAGATATAAATAAAGAGTGTTTTGTGAAAGCGATATATGAATAAGAAAGGAATAAGATATGTATGAGATATAGATGTGAGTTTGGGATATTAATTATGGTTGATAGAAGATGCGAGATCAAAGATTGAAAAATACTATTGAGAGCCATAAATGGAAATATCAAAGCATAGAAGATGCTTGTATTGTTCATCCTTGAAGAACACTTCTGTAACTGAATTGTTGATTATAAGAGCTATAAGCCCACTATAACTTTAACAGGGTTTTTGTATAACTTTAACAAGGTTTATATTCCTCTAACAAGGAAATTTACTATGTAATAATGAGCTCCTAATAGGGCTAGATCTCCTAATAGGGATACTATATTTTAGTACATAGTTGTGGGTACCATCCGCACTGGGGTTTTCCCTTGGCCAGGGTTTCCTCAAAAACAAATAATGGTGTTATGAGTTATGTGTTATGTTTTTATGTTCTTTTCATTTCAACATTCATATGGTTTATTTGGAATCAGTTTAAGTTCAATTTAAAATGTTTTAATACCGATTCACCCCCCCTCAGTATTACTCAATCCTAACAATTGGTGTCAGAGATATTGGCCCTTGGAGAGAAAGCCTAACATCTTAAGGGAGATCAGAATGGATTCAAAAATTTTGCAAGAGAACTTTGAAGTAGCACTTGATGACCTGGACAAAGAAAAGGCTGAGAATGGTGATTTGAAATTCAAATTAAGAAGAGTAGATGGTTTTATCAAGAAACTAAAGGAACAACTTGAACTTTCAAGAAGTTAGAGACAAGACCTTATGGAAAAGATCAAGGAGGATTCAGACAATGATACATCCGACCAAGTAAAGAAGTTGTAGCAAGAAAAAAAACAAATTAATATTTTGATGATTAAAGAGATTCAACATAAAAAAGATGCAAGATACACAGTTGAAGAGACTCTAAAAGGAGAAAACACACAGATAGGAGAAATTTAGATTAAACTTGATCACTACAAGGATAAATGCATAGAATTGGAGAACTACAATCAGATCATTAAAGGAGAACTCACTCAAGCCAAATTAAACATTGAGAAGTTACATATGAGTAGTGATAAGATTGATGAACAAAGAGAGAGATAGAAACCTAAAGGAGATATGACTGGAGTTGGATACAATGAAGGAGAATGTTCTAAAACTCATGAAGAATCACATGAAGTAAAGGTTGAAGAAAGACCTACTCTTGAGAGACCTAGAGATTAGACCAGACCTTTCAAAGGTAGATGTTATGGATGCAAAAAACATGGACACATGAAAAAAGATTGTAGAGGTAAAGGCCCTCTTAGACCCTTTACTAGTTATTGTCATAACTGTTATGCATATGGACACAAGAAAGAAAAATGTAGTAAACCTGATCAATCAAGAAATAGACAAGATTATATCAGAGAAGAATCAATAGCGAAGATCACATGTTACAAATGCAAAAACCTTGGGCATATTGCAAGGTATTGTAAACTTTAGGTTAATCAAGATAAAAGACCACCCACATGTTACAAACACAAAAAATTAGGACATATAACAAATTTTTGTAGGTACAATGGAATGAAAAAAAGAAGAAGACCACCTCCTATGGTTATAAAGAAGAATATTGGTGATAGTGGTAAAAGTATTTGTGAATGTGTAGATAGATGAATTCAAGAATCATTTCAAGAAACTAGTAGATGAAGATGATGAAAAGATATGGAAGATAAAATATTTCAATAAGGCATTGGTTCAAGGAGAGACAATAGATGCTATTGTGTCTTCGTATGATGTTAACATTGCTACATTGACCTAAAATGTCGAGCATGGCCATAGGGGTAGCATTGGATGAAGACACTAGATTATATCTAGCCCTTGATTATGTGGAATAAGCTCATGCGAGCTTAAATATGGTGTATACAGACACTATGGAGTATATATCTATGATCACAACACTTGGAGATTCATATCCTATGAGTGGGAGATTTGTGTTTGACTGGGCATTGTGCAAAGTTGAGCTAACTATGATAAATGAACTTACTCACCTAGCCATGGATAAAAGACCTCAAGGCATATCATTTCTTCACCATTTGATAAGAAGTGACAAAGGAGAGCAGAGTTAAGAAGCACATCAACCACCTAGCAGCCACATTGCGTGATCAATTGAAGTAGAATTTCCAAAATCTAGCATATTCAAGGTATTTAAACTATTTACTCTATCAAGAAGCTATAGATGCACCTATGATCTATGATGTTATTGATAGGCCAATGTATACATTTAAAAGACACCCTTTTAAGTATTGTGAGGATGATCCTAAAGGAGCATTTTTGCAAACCCCATACAGTGTCCTTCACATAGAAGACATTAGGGCTTATATTCATTGTAAGTATGAGACTATAGGGGATGTGGAAATATACAGGGAGATAGATGAGATAATAGAATCTAATGGGAAAATGAAGGAAGAATTGAAACACTTAGAAGAACAATCAATCGTAAAGCTAACCCTCCTGAATGAATTTAGCAAGATTGAATGGTTTAAGATTATCCTAAGCAAAGTGCATGATCAGTTTATCTAGATAGGAGAGCAGTCTATGAAGATATGTAGTCATCTAATTCATGATATAATTGGACTAGACAACATTAGAGCTATCCTTGTGGTAGAGAAAAAAATTAAGAAGCAAGTTGAAACCTTAACACATTCCAAATGGCACAAGCAAGAGATGAGTGTCAATGATATATTTCAACAAGATGTGACATTGGTAGCAATGTTACAAGGATACAAGTTATACTATAGTAGAAGGCCTAATTCTGTATTAGCAAAAGTCATAATGATGGCTTATAGAATGGTGAAAGAGAACACCAAGTATAGCTTGAGCAAAATTATGGCACAAAAATTCTTGGAGAATGTGAGGATTGTTAAGAAGGACAAGTCAAAAGAATTCAGATTTGGTTCACTCTTGATTCATATGTACATTCACATTGAGCACAAATTTCCTAGAATGCACCCTAGAGCATGGAAGGACAACATACCTACTAGTATACAAATATCAGAGAGCTAAAGAAGACAAAACAAATACTGGATAGATGGTGAGTTGTTTTCTATGATCAAAATTTTTCAAAGGCCAATGAAGGAGAGATACAAAATTCTTGAAGAGTTTGTTGAAATATATAAGGATATGATCTATTTCATGGTTGAAACTGATTGTGTGTGATTTGAAGAAGTTGAGCCTAGGAAGAAATTCTGCTACCCTATGGGATATGAGGTTAGTTATGAGGTTCTTGTAATGCAAATTAAACATGTAATAGCATCTGAGATAGATACATCTGAAGAAAGATGGAGAACATATCAAGAAAAGTCAGCAAAGGTTAGAGAGGAACATGATAAAGGAATAAGGAAGAGGAAGATACAATAGTTGGTTGATGAAATGGTAGCAAAGGCTACAATCACAAAAGAAGAACTAAACAAATCAAGGACTAAGATGAAAGAAGGATCTTCTAGCATGAGAATTGAAGCCCCTCCATCTTATAAAGCAGAAAATATAGTAAGTACTGCTTCTGATGTAATAGATTTATCAATCACCCTTGAGAAGATAGCACAAGAGGGTGTACCTATGAGTTTTTAGGAGATCTACAAGATCAAACAAACCTAGCAGCCCCAAGAGACAAATTATTTACGTAGAAACAAAGAGAAAAGAGGAGAATGTGACTAATAAGAAAGAAGATAAAGTAGATCTGAAGAAAACATAGAACCTATAGAAACCTGACATAAAGATTTTACAGGAAAGAATAATAAGAGATGGTAACTTAAAGACCCTTAATAGATATTATGAGAGTTATGATTCTGCTAATCAATCAATGATTAAAGATATAGTGATTGAGCACCTTATAGTTTACAAAAGGGCCTTACTGCAGATTAAAAGCAATATTCCAAAAGATTTGTAGGAGAAACTAAAAATTAGAAAACAATTAGCATAATCAAAGGATGAAACAATAAGGAACAAAGAAATTGAAGATATGTTTCCTATAGTCTTGATGCAAAAGAGGATGGAAGGGGCCAGAAATGGCACACCCTAACCAGATCCACCTTGCTCAACAAACGTGGAAGCAACAACACACAATAGTGAGAGTGAGGATACAAGAAACTTTCATATATTATCTATTGGCAATTTGGCTGAGTTGATTACATAGACGTTGTCATTATAGAAACATATGATCTACATGAAGATTGCATAGGTCAAAGAGCTAATATGACAGAGCACAATGCGAACTTGTCTAAGTATGAGACAGTGTTTACCACTGAACCTGGAGATATTTTTTTTTTGCAATGTTGATTGGAGTAAGTTCAATGCTTATGCACTTGAAAATAGACTCTATGATGACTATTGAAGACTCATCTCATAGTGCAAGTTAGTACAACATGTACGGAAGAAGTTATGATAGTTTTACTAAAGACAGTGTCAAGCCGACATGATAGAATATGAAGATAGAATTGATAAAGAGTTAAGGGATTATTTTGTTTATCAAAATAATGAATTAACAATATAAAGGGATGGCATCCTAGATGTTAAACCTTGGATAAAGTTATTTGTAATATGATAGCCGACTGGAAAGTTATTAATCCTAATAACTTGTATAAATATAATTGTAAATTGTAAGAGAGAAATATATGATGAAGGAATGAATGTATGTAATAGCAATAGTGAAAGAGAAGTGAAGAAATATTGATGCAAGTAGTATAAGGTTATGTACCTTAACCTTCTTTTGTAATAAGTGTATATTGTACGTTACTTGTTTGGGCAGTGGGCTCATCTGGTAATCACATTTTGTACTACCAATTCCTAATAGGATTGAGGTTTCTAACAAGGCCTATAGTCCCTTAATCAAGACTAAGACACTATATGCATGTAATAGACTCCTAACAGGGTCAACATCCTTAACAAGATACTTTTGATTAGTGAATCTTTGTGGGTACGATCCCCACTGGGGTTTTCCCTTGGCTAGGGTTTCCTCGAGAACAAATAATGTGTTATGAGTTCTTTAGTTTTATTGCTATGCATGTTGTTTAGTTTCTTATGTTATGCATGTGTTAAGATAATCTGTTATATCCATAATTGGGAAAAAGTAAAAGTTTGTAGAATACCGATTCACCCTCCCCTCTCACTATTCTCTATTTCTAACAATTGGTAGCAGAGCTTAGTTACTCAGAAAAGAATCATTCAAGGAAAGCCTAGTAGCTTGAGTAAGATCTCTATGGATATGGATCAACTACAGAAGAATCTTGAAGAAGCTCTTGAATAGATTGACTTGCTTACTATTGAAAAAGACACTTTGAAAAGAAAATATGATGATGCAAAGAACCTCATTGAGAAACTGAAAAACAAGTTGGAAGATCTAAGATCTGAAAAGGAATTTGAAGTTTTTATTGAAGATTTTGATGACAATTTAGAAAAAGAAAATGAGATCCTTAAGCATGAACTGAAGATAGAAAATCTGAAGCTTAGTTTAAAAGATGGAAATGGAAAGAATGAGACAAATCTAAAATCTGAGAATGAAAGTCTCAAGACTGAAAATGAAGGACTAAAATCTAAACTTGGTAAAGTAACATCTGAACTTAAGAAAGTCAATTTGTAGTATGCTGAACTTGAGAAATACAATAAAATTGTGAAAGGTGAACTAAATCAATCAAAACAACAACTTGAAAGGCTATATTCAACTAGTGATAAGATTGATGAACAAATATCTTATCAAAAACCATTCTATGATAAGACTGGTCTTGGATTCAACACTTTTAAAGCAAATGAAGAAAGCAAGGAACCAGATCTGAAAATATCTAAAAGCATAGATGAGAAGAAGTCTGATGAGATTAACAAGTTTGAAGATACACCTAAAGAAGAAGAATCACCTAAGCAAGAGCAATCACCCAAAGGTATGCAAAGAGAATTCAAAGGTAGATGTTTTTCTTGTAATACTATTGGTCATATGAAGAGAGATTGCATAGGTAAGAAATTCAAACCTCTTAATGGTTATTGGTATAATTGTCATGGTTTTGGACATAGAGCTATTGAATGCAAGAAACCTAAATTTATTGAGAATAATGATGGTAGTAGAATGTTTAGGAATACTAACAATGCAGATAAGAAATCTACTGAAGATATGAACATAAGAAATGGAGTAATATGTTATAGATGCAACAAGGTTGGACACAATGCTAGAAATTGCAGATCACAAATCTATCAGCCTGGACCAAGATATGGAAACAATGGAATTGTTTGTCAGATATGCAACAAGATTGGACATATAGCAAGGTTTTGCATAATGAACAATAGAGTTTTTCATCCTAATCCTAATCCTAGAAATCATGCAAGAAGAAATGAAGATGTAAGTAATAGTGAGAAAGGATGCTATAGTAATTCAAATGAAGTGAAGTTTATCAAAAGCACAAATCAAGGAGACATATTCAACATTGAAGGTAATCAAGAAGGTGAAGCATTAAAAGGTAAGAATGAATCTTTACCTGACCCATCTCAAAGTACTTAATTTATGAAAATTACAATAGAATAGGAACTTAGATTAGTGTAGAAGTAGATATATGATGAAATGAATCTTGCATAGTTAATGCAAGGTAGTATATGATGTTCTAATGGTATGGTTAAGATTGCATAGAAAAATATTATGTTTTGCGAGATCGCAAGAAGTTTTAAGTTTTGTAGGTTAGCGGAATTAGGTTTTTGGAAAGAAGCAGCAAAAGAATTGAATGTGATGTTAGATCTAAGTAAGATTGAATAAATAAAAGGTCATGATCAGTATTATTTGATCATCAAAGAAAATTCAAGTGTTAAGGAGATCAAAGAGTAGTGATTGGAAGCATTTTGCAAGGATTTGGAGAAGAATTTTGTGTCGAATCTACACAAGCCCTAAAATCGCAAAATCAAGGTATTTTACTTGATAGATATTTAAATCAATGAAGGAATTAAAAGAAATCATGGATGTTTCTTTAATTCACAATGTCAAAGATAAAAATAGACCTAAGTTGAAAAGGGAACCAATAGAACCCTTGGAAGATGATCCTAGGTTAGCTTTATCATCTGTACCAGATGGAGTTTTACATCTAGAGAATGTTAGAAGTTATCTTGGATGCAAACTAGAGACTATCCATGATAGTGATTTCACCAAGGAATATCAGAAGATCTACAATCAAGACATGACATTGAAAGAAGGATTTGAACATTTGAAAGATAATGAAATCATTAAGTATGCATTAGAGTATGAATTTGACAATGAAGAATGTACTAAGATAATCTTAAGTAGAATTCATAATGGGAAGTTTTGGTTAGAAGATAGAGTGATAAATATCACAACTGATTTGATTCATGAAGTTACTAGACTATCTGAAACTGGAGCCATTCCTTTAAATGAGAAGAACATGAGGAAAAAAGTCATAGATAACACAAATTCATCCTATAATGGTAGAGGAATTATGATTAGTAAGATTCAACAAGATGATGTCAGATACTTTTCAAGATCCTAACCACTAATTTTTGTGCAAATTCAAGAGAGGATGACATGGCAACTAGAATGATACATGTAGCTTATCTGATGTGTGTTGACAAAGTACAAGTTGATATGTGTGAGATTTTGAGAATTCAACTATTTGAGAATTTGGAAAAGATTAAGAAAACTAAGTATACACAGTTTAAATTCTCATCCTTAATCACCTATATGTTTTTTCATCTATTGAGAATATTTCCTTACACCATTGGCAATGACTGGAATGATGGCCAAACCACAATGGAAAGGATTAACCTACTATACAGAAGGCATGTTATTGATAAAGTGAATGAGAGTGCAGTATTGGTAATCAAGACATTTTAGGATATAGTGTCTAACAGATCAAGGATCCCACAGTCTCTTGTGGAGAAGTATAAAAATGAGATATGTTTCATGGTTGATACTGACTTTAGCTACATTGAAGCAGTAGAACCTAGAATGGAGTTCATAGACCCTCTTGGCTATGAGATATCTGAGGTAGAGAAAGAAGAGAATGTGAGTAGGTTACTTAAGTGCAAGTTGTAATAGGTTTTGAACCTTTGAGGAGAACTTCAACTCCACAAAGACCTTACTTGAAGAGAAGATGTCAAAGAAAAGAGTTGAAATTACTATAAAGAAAATTCTAAAAGATATAGGAATGACTGAGCATGAATTCTTGGTAGCAAAGAAAACAACAATAGCAATCAGAGATATTGGACAAAAAGAAGTTTTGTCTATTCCACCTTTATCATCAATTGCAGCACAGGAAGAAGAAACACAAGTCAAGGTGAAAGTGGAAGAAATTGAGAAGGATCAAGAAGAAAAGATATCCACTAGATCCACTTCCTCCACACCTAGCAAAATAGTAAAAGAGACTGCTACCAGACTGGGTAAGAGACAAAAAACATTAGTGTAACATGTTCTAAGGAAAATTGAAAAAATCAAAGATGATGGCACATCTATTAAGAAGAAAACTTGGAAACCTAAAATTGAGAAGCTTAATGAGAAGATCATTCAGGATGGAGACTTTACAAGAATGAATAAGTATTATGAACTTTATGATTATGCAAAGAGATTAAATCTGGAAAATGAAGTGGTAAAGCATATGATTTTGTTTGATACAATTTAGGGTAAGATACTTGATGATTTGTACAATAAACTTGTGAATAGGAAGAAGAGAGCATCAAAGGAAGACACAACTATTAGAGAAAAGCTTGTAAGAAAGCTTTGTGTTGTAAAAGATGAAGCACACTTTAGTCAGATCATGAAAGCTTTAAGCACCCATTTGAGAACCAAGAAGAGAACCATTCAGATTATGGGAGGTAGATATGAAGAAGTTAATTTAGAAATAGAGAAAGCAATTATCAAGGTTATGTCAGAAAATGCTGGAGAACCATCAGTTGTAGTAGAGAAAGAAGGTGACACAGAAAAAAGAGGACATTCCCTCTCCTCAAGCCATTAACATTAAAGATGAAGTCATGAATGTAGAAGGAATGAAGATCACCTTGGATACTGATGATATGTATTCAAGAATCTAGAAAACATTGTTGACAATTTGGCTTTTGAAGAGCAGGAAACTACCAAAGGAGAAGAGAAAACAGAGACCACAGTCATAGAACCCTCAGTGATAGAAAAACAAGTACCTATTCCCACTAAAGAAGATATCAGTCTTACTCCTAAGAATAGAAAGAAGAATCGAATTGGATCTATGATTGAGCATTTGGGAAAGGAAGTAGATGATGATGATCAGATGGAATTGATCACATCCTTGAACAAGATCATTGGTAAGAACAAGAAAGTAAAAAGTCTTGAAGGATGCTTGAAGGAACTTACTGAGAAGTTACAAGGCATTGTAACTACACCAATTGCAAAAGCTGACCCTCTAGAGAAAGCAAAGAAAGTGATGAACACTTTTGACATAGAATTCACAAATTTATCTGATATAGCAAAAGTGAAAGCTCAAGTAGCCTATGAGGCCAAAATTCTTTTGAACATTAGCCAGAATATCAGGAATGATATCAACAATGTTGATATCTGTATAAAGGACTTGAGGAAGAATTTGGAAACAAGAAAATCTTTGTACATCTAGTGTACAAAATCAGAGACCTTGACAGCAGAAGAAGATCAGAAGATGAAGATGAAGGAAGTAGAAATTCAGAATGAAACTAACTTTCTTTCTAGCCCTAATGTGAAGGTGTTTGATGTTGAGAAGAAAATTCATAAGTTATATGATGAAATCAGATTTTTGCAAGATGAAAAAGACAGGAAAATGAAAAGATTCACTCTTTTAAGAGAGCACACTTCTATGAAGTTAAGTATTATTGAAGGGCAATTGGAAGAATGTCTTTCAGCTAAGACATATTTTCAAAAGTTTAACTTTGAGAACCTCCAAGCATGTGAAATAGCATCTTATGGATTGAGCACACTACTCAATGTGGCAGATTCTATTAATAAATCATGGGAGAAGGAGTTAGAGGCTATAAAGATTGATTTTGCAAATTGTGTTGCAAGCCTACCAGCTTTGCAATAATGAATTAAGGTATAATCTTTTTGAGAATACAGTTTTGTAACCCTCCTTACCTTTATTTTGTCATTGTTGTCAAAGGGGGAGAGATATATAGCATAAAATTGATAAGAAAATGATAAGGATTGATAGTCTTAGGGGGAGTATTGTATTAGAGATAAGTTTTTTTTTGGAGTTATAAGGATAGTATATATTTTATACTATGGCCACAATTTTGAGATTTTGAAGTTGTAGACTTAGCCAATTTTCTCATATGTTGCCACTAATGACAAAGGGGGAGATTGTTGGCAATTTGGTTGAGTTGGTTACATAGATGTTGTCATTATGGAAACATATGATCTATATGAAGATCGCACGGGTCAGAGAGCTAGTATGATAGAGTGCAATGTGAAATTGTCTAAGTATGAGACAGTGTTTTTACCAGCAAACCTGGAGATAGTTTTTGTTTGCAATGTTGATTGGAGTAAGTTTAGTGCTTCCACACTTGAACATAGACTCTATGATGACTATTAAAGACTCATCTCAAAGTGAAAGTCATTACGACATGTATGGAAGAAGTTATGACAGTTTTACTAAAGATAGTGTCAAGCCGAAAGGATAGAATATGAAGACAAAATTGATAAAGAGTTAAGGGATTATTTTGTTTATCAAAATAATGACTTAAAAATATAAACGGATGACATCCTAGATGTTAACCCTTGGATAAAGTTATTTTTAATATGATAGCCGACTGGAAAGTTATTAATCCTAATAACTTGTATAAATGTAATTGTAAATTGTAAGAGAGAAATATATGATGAAGGAACGAATGTATGTAATAGCGATAGTGAAAGAGAAGTGAAGAAATATTGATGCAAGCAATATAAGGTTATGTACCTTAACCTTCTTTTGTAATCGGTGTATATTATACATTACTTGTTTGGGCAGTGGGCTCATCTGGTAATCACATTTTGTACTGCCAACTCCTAACAGGGTTGAGGCTTCTAACAAGGCCTATAGTCCCTTAATTAGGACTGAGACACTATATGCATGTAATAAACTCCTAATAAGGTCAACATCCTTAACAAGATACTTTTGATTAGTGGATCTTTGTGGGTACCATCCCCACCGGGGTTTTCCCTTGGCCAGGGTTTCCTCAAGAACAAATAATGTGTTATAAGTTCTTTAGTTTTATTGCTATGCATGTTATTTAGCTTCTTATGTTATGCATGTGTTAAGATAATTTTTTATATCCATAATTGGGAAAAATTAAAAGTTTGTAGAATACTGATTCACCCCCCCTCTCAGTATTCCCTATTTCTAACAGTATCTTCAAATTGATTCATACATGCCAGGTTGTAAGGCCTTCTCGGTTTAGGCCAGATATTACAATCAAGTACAAAATTCCTCAAACATGTGAGGATCTACCAACAATATCTAATTTCTATCTTCTATCTTCTCCCAAAACTTCCCCCTAAACTCTAACTAAACAACTACATTTATACAAGAGGCTACCAAACCAAGTCGGCCTTCAGATCCACAATCAATAGAAGGAATGACTAGATCTAGGTCCACATGCTTCCCAATGATGGATACCAACATTAAATATGTGACCCAAATTAACTGCACAAGTTGGCCTAAAAAAAAATCCAAAACAAACAACTCGATAAGAAAGGAAACCGAGTGCTAGACAAGCATCACCAAGCACTAGAGAGATAACTGACCAATACCGATGATTAAAGGAAATTGAGAAACATTGAACCAACTTGGTCAAAGAAGGAATCAAGAAACACAAACAAACTCAAATATGTTTTTGGTGACATAGGATTGCCAAGGACCCGATATGCTCCTGCATCAAGTCTCTATATAGGAAAGGGAGAGAATAATTAAGGAACTGAAACCCCTACTAAGGACTAAGGCCAAACTTGTAAAGATAATGGAAAAGAAATATGATGAGGTAATTGAAGACACACAGAAGGCATTGGATCAAATATTGATGAGCAACAAGCTTGAGAAGCTTCACATCCCAAAGCCACCAAGCCTACACATTTGGGAATGGGAGAAAGCTCTAAGATAGCTGAGGAGAGTATGAAAGAAAGAAAAGTTGACAAGTAACCAAACTTCTTTGTTGCTAGTGTGCCTGTGACAATTGACACTTCACTAGGTAAGAGTGACCCATTTCAAGGAAACTTAGATAGTGAGATGATAGAAGAAGAGGAAGGACAAAAAGAAGAAATACAAAAAGAGAAAGGAGAAGAAAAGGAAGGATAGAAAGAGGAAGAATAGAGAAAAGAGATAGGGTCAGACATAGGAGAAGAGGTAAGAGTTGAGATCAAACAAAAACCTGATACTTCTTCCACCCTATTATTGGAAAGTATGGACAAGCTTGTGAGAACTGATGTGGAGAGTATGGATGAGGATAAATTAAAGAGATTATCCTTCATGGAATTTGCTAAGGAAAAAGAGAGATCAAAACAAAAAGGAGATAAGAAGGTTAAGGTGATCACTATGGCAGTAGATACTATGAATAGGATACTCCCTATACCTCTTATATTTCAAGGAAAAGATGATGTATAGAACCTTAACATGGCACTAGATAACTTCAAAAACCATTATGAGACACTTGTGAAGATCACAAAGGAAAAGGAAGAGAAAAGATACCTAGAAAAGAAGTTGAAGGAGTTTACTAGTCCATCTCATGGGACTTGGGCATTCTGAAAGAAACTAAAATTAAGGCCAAAAGCTGTGTTGCACAAGGAAGAAAGTTATATAGTTATTTCATCAATTCTATCAGATACATCAAGAACATTAAGGACATTATAGGTAAGGACAAGGCTACCTTGGATAGTATGATGGACAATTGTGAGATCTCCTCACAAACTATATGGGAAATAGATAAGAAGACATCCAAAATCTTGGACAAGGTAAATATTTTGGATATAGAGAAAGGGAGAGTAGTGACAAGATTTGGTTTGCTAAAGAGTTTAATCACTCCTAAGCTATCAATTCTTGAAGCTCATCTCACTGAGATGGAGAATATTGGGGAGTCAATGAAAAAATTTGTACCCAATGAGCTAAATGAAGCAGAGACTACATCTTATGCACTAAATGGACTGATTCATGTTAGTGAGCTATTGATTAAGTCTTGGAATGATGAAGTGAAGACCTTGGAATATTCCTTCCAAGATATTCTAAATCTGGTGAGTAAGCACTAAGTCCTACATGTTTGAAATTTTAAAGTTTTGTGAGTACCTTTGACATTGATGTCAAAGCAAGGGAAGAAGAGAAAAATGAGAAGAAAAAAAAATGATGATGAGAAGAGAAGAAAATAAGAAAAAGAATAAGAAAATTATAAATAAAAGAAAGGAGAATATGTATATGTATATAAGAAAGAAAAGTAGAAGGAAGAGTACAGATAGTGTTTTTTTGACACTTAGTCATTTTTCACTAAGTGCTGCCATCAATGCCAAAGGGAGAGATAGTTGGAAAATGATGTTTTGGGAGCACTATGGATAACTTGAGGGTTTTCATTTATGGAAATTCATATGTTATAGTGATCGCATGTAGTAAGTATGAGTGTTGGAGACATAGTCATGAAAATGACTAAATACATAATCGGATTTACAGAGTACTACAATATAGGTTTGGTCATCGAAGACACTATATGCTATAGGATGGATTGCAAGCTTAGAGGAAGAAATTTTGGGATATGTATGACCTTTAGCTAAGGTCACATGTGTTTTGGTATTGATATCAGTAAGTTACAATAATATGAAGGCATGCGAAGACAGAGGAATAGTGAAACATGGCATATGAATAGTCGTGATGATTAAGGGAATGCTAGATGGAATGGTAACGTGCTAAGTTAGATAAAGATTTTATATTGCCAACAATTTGGTAATAAAAGATCATTGACTTAGTATTTATTATTTTCATGAGTAATTATTATGTTTTGTATTAGATTTGAGAGTTGACTGGATGACATAATAGATATAAATAAAGAGTGTTTTGTGAAAGAGATATATGAATAAGAAATAAATAAGATATGTATGAGATATAGATGTGAGTTTAGGATATTAATGATGGTTGATAGTAGATACAAGATCAAAGATTGACAAAGACTATTGAGAGCCATAACTAGAACTATCAAAGCATAGAAGATGCTTGTATTATTCATCCTTGAAGAACACTTCTATAAATGAATTGTTGATTGTAAGAGTTGTAAGCTCACTATACCTTTAACATAGTTTTTGTATACCTTTAATAGGGTTAATATTCCTCTAACAAGGAAATGTACTACATAATACTCAGCTCCTAACAAGGCTAGATCTCCTAACAGGGATACTATATTTTAGTACATAGTTGTGGGTACCATCCCCACCAGGGTTTTCCCTTGGCCAGGGTTTCCTCAAAAAATAATAATGGTGTTATGAGTTATGTGTTTATGATCTTTTCATTTCAAAATTTGTATGGTTTATTTGGAATTGGTTTAAGTTTAATTTAAAGTGTTGTAATACGGATTCACCCCCCTCTCAATATTACTCAATCCTAACAATTATTTCCCTATCACAAAGTGCATTTGAATTGTCAACCCACGGATGTATACTTGAAATGGGATAGCATAGTTTGTGCACTAAGCCTCTCATAAAGTCATCTTACTTAAGCTACATGAAAGGAAAATACATAGAAAGAACTAGGCCATTGCTGCATGATAGTAAAACACATAGCTGAATAAATAAAACTGATGCAAACAACCATAAATTTAACTTCAACCTATCCTATCATTTCAAAGCATGTACTATCACTATCACTGCATATGTTGTAGGAACAAACATAGGTATAATGCTGCATGAACAAATACAAGTATAATGCTGCAGGAGTAAGCAGCGAACACTACTTCAAATACTGAAAATAGTTAAACTACTTATTCTACTCTAATAGATTCAACCACCTTCCAAGTGAACCCCCTTGGTTGGTTTCAATTAACTACAAACTCAAAAGATAATCTAAAATTACTCTTTCATTTCATATATTTATAAAACTAATTACATCAAAAAGGTGCACAAAAAACTGATTTCATATAGTCTAACTAGATTTCAAACAATCATATCCCTATATATAGAGGATTGACATTTGAATATTCAGATAAGTTTTGATTGATTCATCCATGAAGAAAGGAGAACACGTCAATCCATAATGGAAGATTATAAAGACCAAACAATCATTTCAACAAAATATTGATTATAGAGGAGATTTAGCATGGTCATGCCCCTATATTCCCCGAGACATTCGTACCTTCAATTCTGGAGGCATGTCCCATAGTTGTCTTAATGATTCTTCTTATCGTGGCTGAAACATCATCACTTCCTCATCAATGCAATTGATTTACTCTCCAGTCGTTCCTTCTATCCTGGCAGATTAGTAGTGTATACATGTATATTCAAGTATTCAACTTAGTCAATTTCATCCAAATAATAAGACACACATTAAAACAGTTATATGAAATACTATAATATATATATATATATATATATATATATATATATATATATATATATAATATTAGCAAGGTGTGTCTACTATTTTCTACCCATAAGTTTGTAGATCTATCTGTACTTATAGCATATATATAAATTCAAGCACTTAAAAAGTCACACAAATGTTTTGGGAATGTCTATGAACAAAGCATAAAACAACATAAAACAAAGAAAAACTTTAGTATCATTAGGGATGTTCCTCCCACCCCTTCTTTGTTGAAGGTAATCCTTAGTGTAATTGTACAAATTAGATAGAAGAAAAATGTTATATTATTATGTTCTTTTCTTTAGGGTTTAGAAGTTATTCTGATAGTTTTATAGATATTCCTGTCACAAATTGATGTTTAGGGAAAGAGAAAATCACCTATAACAATTGAGGCAATAGTTGCAGATTTGGAGGTGACAGTATTATGCGATGATGACATCACATATACATTTGACCTCATAAAGATGGTCTGAAAGACCCTAAAAAAATTTATTGTAGAACTTCTTGGCCTCTACTCCATCCAAATCCGAATGAGGAGATGTGGGTGAAGAGAAATGAATTGATATAGAGAACACGTTGTTTGGAAGTAAGCAGTAATGAGTCTTTAGTTATAACTAAAGTTCAATAAAGGTTTATATTTTATACTATTTGTAGACACGGAAAATTGGTCAAAGGCTTAAATCAATCAAGAGGTGCAATCAAATCATCAAAATAGCATGAAAAATCAATAAATGGAACAAAGGCAATTCAAATCAAAGGAAAATTCAATTAAATAATTAAATGATTAAATAAATCTTGAAAAGGGGAAAAACACTATGAAATGGATTAAATTCAATTAATGACATAGTTGTTGAAAGAAAAATCAAAATGAACCTCTTACCCTTCATGGCTAAATTTAATTACTTTAATTAATTAATAAATCATAATTTCCCTCAACAAAGCAAATTGGAGACAAAATGGACACAAATCACTCACTTTTGTTGAAATGGTCTAGCCTTTTGAAACCATTTAAATGATTGTCCCCTCCTTGTCCCTCCATTTATGGACAAAGCAAAGCTAATTGACCTTACCCAAGCATAACCATGATCAACTCACTCTACCCCCTACCCTTGGGAAAATCCTATAAGTAGAAAGCATTTTGAGGCATTAAGGATCCATTCCATATCTTTGAATTGCAGCAAAGCTCTTGAAATTTGCATCCACACCATTCACTTGTCAATTTTAATAGCTTAATTGCTTTGATCATAGTAGATTGTTCATCAAATAGAGCTAGAATTTGATTGAATAGATCTTAATTGCATATCATATAGCTTAATTCTCATCCTTAGAGTGTCACTAGTGAGGATCATAGCTGAGAGCCTCATTTACCACTTTATTTTAGAGATCCATGAGATGTTGATAGATTAATTGTGCATTGATTAGATTAGTTCTCACTATAATTCTTGTTGTTCTTAGTTAATCTTGTAATTTCATGAAGGTGAATAATATCATCACACAAATGGCACCCACCGTGGGGCCTTGAGCCTCAAATACTAACAAATTTGTGATTTAAATAATCTTTGCACACATTTTTGTCTGGTTTCTGTGTGTTTTCTACAAGAATTTTCTAAAGTCGCACCTATGGGAGATCTATTCACACTTAGAATCCTTACAGTGTCACTTCGGAAGCCTGATCTTATGCCTGTTAGCTGGAAACTCACACCCGTAAAGGCAAAGCATTCAGCCTTTACAGCTTCAAATCACACCTAAACATAGGGAAGTATCACGTATCACTTATTTTCTGTCACTTAATTTGAGACTTTGCATTGCCTTTAATAGTTTCAGTCATGCGTACAAGAAATTTAGTCACGCGTACAAGAAATTCATTCATGCATGTAAGCAATTCAGTCACGCATAAAAGCATTTCATTCACGTGTACAATAATTTCAGTCACGCTTTTGCAAGAAAATTTATCGCTTAGTAGTGTATTATGTCACTTTTCATTTACTATTTTGCGCAATTTAATCTTCTAGTCACGCTTTTGATTAAACTGCCCGCACCTGTGTAACTTTTGGTATCACTTGAGCCCTTAACTGTGACGCTCGCTACTGATAACGTTACGCCTGTAAATAGTTTACTCACGTGTACTAGCTAGATTATGTCGCCTGATGTCTCTGGCTTATTTTCATGTTTAAATTGATAAATCTCAAGGACTAATTTACTGTTATGTTGTTTAAATAGTAAATGAACGAGCATCTGAAGGTGAAGAAGCCAAAAAATAGAGTCAATCAAGAAGATAAAGCCTTGACAAAAAGGATTAAGAAGGAGAATCAAGCACACAATAAGGCGGTTCCTGAGACAACATTGGACGAAGATACTAAGGTACATGCTCTGTCATAGAAAAGTGCTCAAATTTTTTTATTTATTTTTTCATGCAAAAAAGAAACAAAAAAGGACATCCTATTAGAGTATACCCTGCTGTCCTAAATGCTTACAAACTGATATATGTTTCTTTGAATTGGGAATTTAGTCCCTAAGTTTGTAAAATTTGCAAAGTATTTGAGTAACAAGAATCAAGAGCATAATCAAATTGTAGTATTTCAAGCTTTTGATTTTGGTTTCCCCTCACTTTGTTTGTTTGTGCTGACTAACTTGTTGGTGGAGGGAACACACTTGCTAAGGTAAGGGAAAAATTTGGAGATAGAAGCAAGAAAACTACTATTTAAAAATGCCCCTAGACTTTGCTAGCATCGGTTAAGGTATTTTTCTCATCAAGCTTGCACATTCCCTTAGCTTGTGGCATATTCAAAGTTCTAAACATAGCTTAAACATTAAAATAAAAGAACAAACATTTGAATTATAAGAACCCCTTTGTCATGGGGTTGAAAGAGAACAAAAATTGATTGTAAGTGTTTGGGAGAAATCCACTTTTCATTCTTTTCAATGAACATGTTTAGAACTTAGTGGGCTCACCTCCCGAGATTGCCTTAAAGGGCTGGTGAGAGGGACAGCCCAAAGTGGGATACACTTGCTTTTGCCACGAGAATCTAACCCACTATAAAATGAAACGCATGTATCCTTAATGGGGTGCATGACAAAAGGATTTTAATTTCTCAAACTTCCTCTAGTAGTCCTCACGGATTGCACAAAATCGTGCTTCGGTGCATGTGGGAAGCCCCTTAACATACTTGGGGGATGAGAGATTTTAATTCATTTGAATGGAATATTTACTAAATCCTGTTTAAAATAGCAAAGCCACCTTGTAGAGCCATGTTTACAAGCCAAAATTGACTTTAGGTAGGCTGCTTGGAAGTTTTTATTGTGCTATACTTGTGGAAAACAAAGTGATGTGTGTGTTGTGCTTGTTTTTCTATTTTCAAACACGTAAAGTTCCAAAAATTGATCTTATACATTTAAAAAAATTCAAAATCATATACCTTGGTCAGAGAAGTGTCACCTATGCATAAAAAAAAACTCACCTAACAGAGATTTAGTCACGCCTGTGACTTATTCAAACCCGCGTAGACATCCTAAAGTCACGCTTAGAAAAAATTGAGACACGCTTGGAAGAATTGGAAACCCACTTAGTAACAGCAAAGTGTCACCTAAGAACCTACAGAGGATCACCTAACAACAAACCAGTGCATGCCTACAGGATTTTTAGTCACGCCTATGCTTGGTTCAGTGATGCCCAAAAACAAAGAAGGGAAAATAGTGGACATTTCCCGAGGGTTCAGAAAAATTTTGAAGTCATTTTTGGATACCCTTTTTGGAGATATTCTTTATCAGTGCAACAAATAGATCATATCCTTGAAAATCATTTATAATGATGAGTCTATTTGAGAAAAAAATCAACCCTATTATGGAGAACAATTATCAAAATCAAGATCAAAATCTCCATTGGAATCAAGATGATGAAGTATCTAAAGAAGAAGTTTTGGAAGCACTTCAAGATCCCATGTTCGTGAAAATGATGCAATTAGTTTTGGAAAGAAATAAAGAAGCATACTTCATGAAGTTAGCTCAATCAGGAGTTAAGCTTCCTCATGATTTTGACACATCAACCTTGTGGGAGAATGAGGAAAAACAAAAAAAGATACCATCTAAAAAGTCATTGTTAAGATTAAGGTGTCCTTTTCTTTATGATGATGAGCCATCTGTATCTTCATCCTCCTCACAAAAATAAGCATTTCAGAGAAACAAAGTTATCTCAGATCAAAGGAAATTGTATAATCAACCTATTTGTGATCAAGATAATAAAGAGTATGAAGTGAAAAATGCCACTCTCAAGCAAGATAATAAACCTCCATATAGCAAGAGTAATCCTTTCATCCTTTGTCCATCTCCTAGCAAGGTTTCTCCCTAGATGACTTGTACGCCTTTCATCCTTCGTCCATCTCCTGAACCTCTATCTAGCAAAGATCCTCCCATAGCATGTACTCCTTTTATCTTTCAGTCATCTCCCAAAGCTCCATAATTATCCAAAATTCATCCATCAAAAAGTGAACCTAATGATAACACCTTTCAAGTTGACTATGGCTACCCTCAAGGACTACCTCTAAAAGAAACCCAAGCTAGTTTACATCTTGTTGCAGACCTTTTCCATGCTTGAAAGATCTTGGACCTGAAGGCTTCATGTGCTTCAATGCCTATTATACCCCTTCAAAAGGATCCTACATCATACCTCCAAACATCCCCCATACATATCCAAACATCTACCTTATCCTTAGAAGTGGCTCCATGTCAAGAAGATAATCCAAAGACAAAAGAGATAAATAGTGATAAAGATCAAGATCAAGATTACAGACAATCCCCTCCCATATTTTATGAAGGTCCCATATCCCTTGAACCTTGTGATGATCCCCTTGCATCCTTTCATGTCTTCCAAGATGATATCCTTCCATTCCAAGAACAAAGTATCCTTCCAGGTTCCACATCTTCTCCACTTCCCAAGCAAGATCAAGATATCCCTTCCATAACTTCCAATGAGCATATTGAAGATCAAGATCAAAATACCCTCTCTACATCATTTGAAAATCCTTTTCAAGATCAAAGTATCCCATCATTTCCTTGTCATATTCCTCCATGTTCACCTCAAGAAACCATCATTCTTCCAAATCCCTTGCATGATAATGAATCCCTTCAAGCTTCGGTTGATCCTATCAAATGTGTTCCTATCAAAGCTATTCATGAGCCTATTGGTATAAAGATAAATCTTAAAGATAAGAATCTTGGCGATGCAGTTCCTTCCAAAGATATTGATATCCCTTTCACACCGTATATCCCTCCATTCAAATGCAACCACATACCTCCACTATCCTCTAAATCCATTTTGGGTTCCTATGTCCCAAAACAAAAGTCTTCATTCCTTCCATCCATATTAGGTCCATATATTCCTCCATCATCTATTCCTATCATCCCTAGTTATCCATTCACTTACCCTACCATGTATCAAGATCAACGAAGGCACACATACTTGAAGAATGTCCAAACACCAATCCATATGAACCCTCCATATTATTCCTATTCATCCACAATTCCTAAGTCTTTTGGAAGCAATTTTGATGTACAACATAAAAATAATAAATCCAAGAATCCATATGGGTATAAAAATCACAATGTCCCATCTAATCGACATGTGAATGAAAAGAAAAATGAAATATCCAAAAGGCCACAAAGGTCCACAAAGCAAAAAGAAAAAAATAAAATGTGGGTTCCTAAATCCCTCATTGAAGAAGTGCATTCAAAAGCATCACAAAAGGAAGAAAAATCAAAGAATATGTGGATTCCCAAGTCACTTTTGAAGGACTTGCACACAAAAGAAGAATCAAAATTGACATTCAAGCTTCCAAAGGCTTCCATTCCATCTCCTTCCAAACATCCTCCACTTTCCAAGTCTAATTTGGGTTCTCATATCCAAAAATCTACTACCTCAAAAGGACCCTTACCTCCTTCATCTATCATTCCTCCATCATTCCACCACTCTTCAAAGTGTATGTCAAATTTGATCTTGCCAACATTCCCATCTACAACATACCTTCTTCTTATCCTCACATTCATTTTCCAATGCATACTTTCCGTACTTCCATCCCTCTTATCAATATCTTTGAGCATCCTAGTCATACCCATGGTTTATTATAGCATATCTTTTAGAGGAGCATTGTCCAAAGATTTTGATGTTGGGAAAATATTGAAAAGTACAAAAAAAGAAAAAAACAAAGAAAAAAAGAAAAAAAATGAAAATAGAGAAAAAGTGCCTTGGTGAAAACCTAGCAATAGGCACCTTGGTAGCAAAAGTAAAGAGGAATAAATCTATCTTATGGTAAAAACCACTTCTTGTGGCGCCTTAGACAAGTACCATGATGAAAACTTGGCAAACATGCATCATGCATAATTTTTCCTTCTTGCACTCTACACTTGGGGGCAAGTTTCATCCACATTTCCTCTCTCACCTTAATCTTGACAAGGTTGAACATATCCATGAGCATCAAGTATCTTGACATCCATTATCCTTTCCATCAGCTTATGTACTTGTTGCATCCATGTTACCCTATCATGATCTTGCTTATCCCAAATTCACCTTCATTATTCCTTGATAGCTTTTTCATAATCCCAAAACATCTCATCATAGCTTCCATCACTCCTTTATCATGATTGTGTAATCTTATCCACATCTTACCCAAATTGACCCTTGGTCTTGATCAAGATGAAGAACTTCAAAAAAAAAAATTGTTATCAAGAACTTCTTGACATGTCCACTCTTTTGGATCACTCCTTTTCATGGCAGAAAATCGTTATCCTATACACTATCTAGCCCTGCACAATTGACTTCCATGGCTTATCCAAAAACATGCTTCACATTGCTATATCATTTTTTCCTTAGCTTGGGTACTCTTGAGGAGATAGTCCAATGGGTCACATTTGCATACTTCTTCCATCATAGCCTTTCCATCTCTAATCCATCAGCTTGAAAATCCATCTTTCATGTCCTATATCTTGCTAGACATTGGGGGCAAACCAATGTGATCTTGTTTGAGAGCTGGTAAAAAGGAAAGCATAAAGTGCTTCTAGATGCATCTGGCATGAATCGAGTTTTTGTAAAATCTTGGAAGTTTGCTCAAGTCCAACATTTTTCCTATCCAATCAGGGGCATTTGATTTGAATCAGCGGATTTTAGAAAACAAGCATGAATTCACATGAAGCAAGGCATTAACTTCAAAAGGATTCAATAGTACAACATTTAGTCACATCAGAGAGAGATCAGAATTTTAGAAGAGAGTGATTTTCGTGAACCTTTGATGGATATCATTGTTCATACCCAAGTATTTGAGCCTACAACTTGATCCTTGAGTCTTCATTGACTTTACTATTCAGGATTAAAAATTGACAAAACACTTTAAAAAGATCAGAATGCTTGGAAATACTTTTTGAAAATCATGAAACAATGCAAAACACTTGAAGCTTTCTTTTGATGATCTTTACTTACATTGATTTTTATCACATCTTTTTAGCTCATTGATGAGGTTTCGACTAGATTGGCGATGATGGAGACATGATATTTTTCTTGTCTTTGAGTGACTATCTTGAGGAAGATCCAATAACTTATGTGAATTCATCTAATGACATGGTCACCAAAGAACCATCGAGGACTTTCATGTAGTGTGGAAGGTTGACCTTTGATTGTTTGAGAAAATGGATTGGTATTCATACTCCCATAGTTTGGTCATCCAACTAGTGAGGGTTGTACTAGTTTCCAAAAGGGTGTTACCAAATGTGATAAAAAGTAGTATTCATATCATCATGTCAGTGGGCAGTGGTGATTGTATCGACTTTCCGGTCCCAAAATGCTCAATGATGAAAATTTATCCTCAAGGCATTTATTTGCTAAAAGCTAGTGACACTTAGTTGCATTGCATTACATTATCATGGAAGGTTAATTGCATTATCATGCTAGATTAATTGCATGTGCATTTGTTTGTCATATTTTTCCAAGGACAAGGGGGTTCATTCAATCAAAATCTTGATCAATCATCAAATGGGGGGGTTCAATCAAGAATCAAAGAAAGTCCATAAATCAAATAAGTGTCCATAACATCACAAATCCATGAAGTCTATCTAGTCAAAGATACAATGTCATCAAAGTGATACATCCAAGTCCTGATCAATAATTAAAACATGATATAATATCAACAAACTGAAGGAGCTCCATAATCAATCATCTCAATAACATGTACTCTAGCTAGGTCAACCCATGACTTAAGTCTAAATATCCAAGAGAGCTAAGGTTCGTATATATATCATTTATGGAAATGTACCTATTTTGCAAATCAAGGGAATCATATCAGTATTTTATATCAGTGAGTCATTTTACGTCAATCAATCCTATCAAAGTATCAAGCAATCACACCCCATACCATTTGTTCATTTCTCTGTGTCCTGAGAATGAAGCAGAAGTATCAAATCATATCGGTTTTCACACTGATTGATTTATCCTATCAGGATCCCATATCAGTTTTCACTCTAATCAAGATCAATCCTATCAACTGTATCAGTTTTCACACTGATTAGTTATCCCATATCAGTTTTACTATCCTATTAGATTGACAAATCACATTCATTGGTATCAGTATCCTATTATTATAATCACTTGTTTTGTTTAACTACAATAGACCTATCTATCTTGGATATGCAAATTTGTGAGTCATGGCATATCATCAATATTTTTCAAAAATGAAAACATATTGGACCAATCAATCAAAATCTTTCAAATCAAGGAATCAATATGTTTTATTTTTGAGGGGGCATCAGAGTATCAAATTGGCATCACATCAAAAATATTTATCAGTGGGGCATATCATATCAGTATCATATCATATCAGTTTCATATCAGGAGGCAAATCAGTATTAGATCAATTTATCATATCATATCAGGCAACATATCACTCTCAGAGGTATTAAGGAATCACAGAACTAGAACAAAATCAGATCATCATACCAAGGGAATCTTTGAATCGGTGTTCTTTGCACATCGACTCAAAGAAGGGCATTTGTAGACATGAAAAATTGGTCAAAGGCTTAAATCAATCAAGAGGTGCAATCAAATCATCAAAATAGCACGAAAAATCAATAAATGGAACAAAGACAATTCAAATCAAAGGAAAATTCAATTAAATAATTAAATGATTAAATAAAGCTTGAAAAGGGGAAAAACACTAGGAAATGGATTAAATTCAATTAATGACATAGTTGTTGAAAGAAAAATCAAAATGAACCTCTTACCCTTCATGGCTAAATTTAATTACTTCAATTAATTAATAAATCATAATTTCCCTCAACAAAGCAAATTGGAGACAAAATGGACACAAATCACTCACTTTTGTTGAAATGGTCCAGCCTTTTGAAACCATTTAAATGATTGTCCCCTCCTTGTCCCCCCATTTATGGACAAAGCAAAGCCAATTGACCTTACCCAAGCATAACCATGATCAACTCACTCTACCCCCTACCCTTGGGAAAATCCTATAAGTAGAAAGCATTTTGAGGCATTAAGGATCCATTCCATATCTTTGAATTGTAGCAAAGCTCTTGAAATTTTCATCCACACCACTCACTTGTCAATTTTAATAGCTTAATTGCTTTGATCATAGTAGATTGTTCATCAAATAGAGCTAGAATTTGATTGAATAGATCTTAATTGCATATCATATAGCTTAATTCTCATCTTTAGAGTGTCACTAGTGAGGATCATAGCTGATAGCCTCATTTACCACTTTATTTTAGAGATCCATGAGATGTTGATAGATTAATTGTGCATTGATTAGATTAGTTCTCACTCTAATTCTTGTTGTTCTTAGTTAATCTTGTAATTTCATGAAGGTGAATAATATCATCACACACTATTTTATGTCATGAACTAAAATATGTATGTGTTCTTCTTACATTAATTTTTGAGTACTCAACCACCTTTTCATGGACATCATGAGGCTGGTACTAGTGTAGCTCCTTCAAGTAAAATAATCCTTAAGTTAACAAGTTACAAGGAATTTTTTCTTTGGAACATTCACAAACTTCATTGGACTTACTAATTAGAAATATACATTTTTCATTGGACTTACTGATACCCTAGATGAGGCTTTTGTGCCAGTATTTTTATTCAAACTCACATATCTTGACTCTTCAGTTCAAATGTAGACTTTATGTTTCATTTTCCTTGAAACATAAACTACCCTTAAATAGGCATAAACTATCTTCAATATTATTGTTTACACTATGACTGTCGTACATACCCTTATCAAACTTGACTCAAGATACTAGCTTTGTGTTTCTTGTGTTACACAACTCTAACTTCTATAAGACCTCATGCATGTGAAAGGTACTTGATTCTAGCTCAACATAAAACAAACATAAGAATTTTCCATTAGTTAGATTATAAGATAATACCAACCCTTCTCAATCTACTCCAGTATTCAGGGTTTCATAACAGTAAATGTAAACATTTGTGGCTCTACCTCTATACTTCACGACATATACAACAAATGGATTCCAAACCTCATTCATTCATTACACTAGGATTCCAAATTGTTAAATCAGTAAACAATATACACAAACATGCAACAAAATTTCAAATACCAATAAATGACGTGTAGAAACAGCTAGAGGAAAAGGTACAATTACAAATAATTTAAAATTTATGAGAAAATATTCACTCAAACTTTATTGAAAACCTACTCATACTTTTATTATTTTAGAATGTCTTTTCTAACAATGTATTGTTTAGGTCATCAAGTGCAGACACCTCCTCCTACAAGGACTAGCAATTTGACATTGTTGAATGCAATGTCAGCAACAAGGAGCATGCAATCATCCACGTTTGCATTGTCTACAACTGGTAGATCCTTGTTTTTTTTATATTCGGTTATGTGGTGATTATGATTTAATTTGTACTTTAATCTTGGGTGAATTTCATAGTGGATTAATTTTGTGTAGTAGAAGACACACCTCCTCAGGATACAAAGACCACTATTGGTGATAATTCACCATCATTTCCTGGATCTATCTGTGTTGCTAGTATGGGAAAATTACAGATGTCATTGTTGTTAACCAATAAAAAAATGATTCCTTTAAAATTACCTAAGCTTCTAGGTACTTTAAAACTATTATTATTTATATTCTAATTTTAATTTACTTATTCATAACTCATTTTGGATTGATGATTCCATGACGTTTTTGTAGTGAATAATGTTTTTTAAGAAAATCTTAATGAGATGACATTGTCACTATTCAGGCTCACCATACGTACAAGGTGGAACATCATATGTGAACTAACCCTATCCCACTGCTTTAATTTTATATTATTGCTTTAATTTCATATTATGTGAACTAACCCTATTCATTTATTGTACTATATTCAAGGTACGCAACTTCAATTAATTTTTTTATCTGACAATTTTATTTTTTCTTAAAAGGTGGAATTTACAAGATAAAAAATTAAAAGATCAGCTCATAAAATCTTTAGAGGAGCTCTTTGGAAGTAACATTTTTGATAGCGCCAAAGTTCTTTAGAGAGAAAGCTGCAAACATCTAAAGACTGTGAGTGACACATACAAAAGGAATCTAGTGAACAACCCAAAGTACAAGAGTCCTCCCATGATTCTAGAGAAGTAGTAGAGGGAATTCATTTTGGATGCAAGGGAGAAAGCAAAAAGTCTTGAAGAGGAATTGCACCACAAAATGACAATAGAAGGTATGCGATAGTATTAAGTAGAATGTAATTATGCACTAATTAGTGATCTTTATATTTATATAATCTAACATATTTCAAACTTTTCATAGTTTGCAGGACACATCAAAGGATACAAAGGCCAAACTAGAAAATCATGGCCAACACAAACTTGGCTCTGGTGGTTATCTGAAACTTCAAGCATGAATTGTAAGTAGTAGTAAATGAAATTTTGTTTAATCAAAAAATACATGTAGAATTGATGATATTAAGCCAAAATGCAGGGCTTAGAATTTAATGTAGCGCCCATGGAAGAAGACGAAAAGATTGCCTTCAAGCAAGGCTATAAAGTCATGACTGAATGCCTACGCCAAGCTTCCTGTGGCCAAACCCAATATTTTGTTGCATCGATTCATGTTAGGAATAAGGTGTCTCAACCTTGGATAATTCCTATTCTTATTATTTGTTTTGTAAATGTATTTTTTGCAAATAATGTAATTTAAGTGTGAGTGTACATGTCTAGTTGGCATGTTGATGTGTCACTCCACTTGATGTGTCGACATCTTGTGCATAAGGAGATCATGACTGAAACGGTCATGATGGATTCCTATGACGCATAAGAACTATTTAAGGAATGTGCTATGACAAGTGTAAGAGCATCTTATGACTTGGGCCTATTTGGGCACCCAAGAAGAAGTGGTTGGTGTGTGTAAGAGAATATGCCAAAAATAGGTTGGTATGATAGATTCTCTTACACTTCTCTTGTGACCGTTATTTTTGGCGGATTCTATGACAAGCTGTCATAGTCTATTCTAGGGATGGATGCCTATTCTTGGGATTGCATGTAACAACTATGTACATGTGGCTTTGTGCATGGACCTATTTTTGGGTCCAGAGGAGTCTATATATATGATGCTGCTCCTATGGGAGAGATATAACAAAATTTAAGTCTTGTTGGATTTGTCTCTCATTTCCTAAAAGAACTTGCATTGCAAGTGTATTGTAATCTTTGTGTTGAAGATAATACATTGTGTAGGTTTTGGAGTGCTGGGGTTTTTTACCGAAAGGTTTTCCCCAGGGTATATCATTGTGTCATTCTCTATTTTTCTGTATGTATGGTATGTGGTTGCAATATCTTTGTTAAAGTAGTTAACGAATCTAAAATTGTAAGGATCTATAAGAATTTGCACAATACTCTCCTATTGAGATTAGCGTAGGAAGCTGTTTCCGCACCTGAGTTTCCTTACAAGTGGTATTAGAGCTTGAACAACTTTTGATCCTAGTTGTTGGGTAGGGTTTTTTTGAGATAATCTCAAGTTTGAGTGGGAGTTTTTTGCAAAGCATTCTGAATCTTATTTGTAGATTGAGATGGCAAGTTCATCATATGGAAGAATGGAGGTGGAGAAATTTAATGGCACTAATTTCGAGTTGTGGAAACTCAAGATGGAAGACATGTTGGAAGATCATGACCTATGGGAAGTGACTTCAAATGCTACAAGACTAGAAACTATAGCTCAAGCAGATTGGGATATCAAAGACCGTAAAGCTAAGGGTCTCATAAGACTCTGTTTAACCAATGCAGTCCTTCTGAATGTTCTAGATGAGAAAATTGCAAATAGTTTGTGGGAAAGACTTGCGGCCATGTATCAGGCCAAATCTCTGGTGAACAACTTGTTCCTAAGGAAGAAGTTGTACTCTCTATGAATGGAGGAAGGTGGATCCTTAACAGATCATTTAAATGTATTTAATCTGCTAGCTACACAATTGACATTAGCTAGTGTCAAGTTAGAGGAGGAGGATCATTGCTACACACTTTTGTGTTCTTTATCGGATTCATGGGACCATCTTGTGATGGCTCTCAAAAGAACTTTAGTCACTTTCAAAATGGATGATGTGGTGTCTTCACTGCTATCAGAGGAGATGCAGAGAAAGGCTTCCGTTTCAGAAAAAAGAAGCCCTTGTTGTTAGTGGGAGATCCACTGAAAGAGGGAAGAAAAATGACAATAAGTCTAACAATAAGGGTAGATCCAAATCTCGTGGGAAGTCAAAGACTTCCAATAAGTCCAAGGAAAAATGTTGGAACTATTATAAATCTGGGCACTTCCGTAAAGACTACAAAGAGCTAAAGAAGAAGAAGAAAGGTTCAGATTCAGCTTCAAAAAGATCTCAAGAAGATGGTGATGCATTCATCGTAGCTTTGGCAGCCCATGCATCTGATGATGTGTGGTTGGTTGACTCAGGTGCATCTTTTCACATGACCTCTCATTGAAACTGGTTCTCAAAATATGAAGAGTTCGATGGTGGAAAGGTGTACTTGGGTGATGATTCTCACCTAAAGATAGTTGGACGCGGAAGGGTCAGTATCAAATTTCCTATTGGATGAGTAAAGGGAATCAATGGAGTTATGCACATTCTGGGTTTGGCACGAAACCTATTATCTATAAGTATGCTGAATGATGTAGGTGTGCAAGTTGTTTTTTTGAAAGAAGGATGCAAGATGATGAGAGGATCGATAGTGCTTGCAAGGGGTACTAGGAGAGGTACCTTATTTCAGCTAGATGCATGTATTCCTCTATGTAATAGTTCTTCATCCTCACCATCTGAACAAGCAGTGAAGAATTATATGGCTATTGGTTCTGATGGTAGTGAAAACACTTTGGAAGGTAAGCTTCCTGCAGAAAAGACAATGTTGTGGCATATGAGATTTGGCCACATTGGTGAAAAGGGTCTCAGAACCCTAAAAAATAAAAATCTCATTGAGGGGTTAAATGATTGCAATCTCAAGTTTGACTTCTACGAACACTATGTCTATGGTAAACAAAATCATGTTCAGTTTTACTCTAGTTCTCACAAATCTTCTAATGTTTTGGATCTTATTCATTCTGATGTATTTGGTCCTGTAAAAGTTCCTTCAATTTCCAAGTCTATATTTTTTGTATCTTTCATAGATGATTATAGTAGAAGGACGTGGATTTATTTCCTTAAAAGTAAGACACAAGTCTTTAGTCGGTTCAAGGAATTTAAAGCTCTTGTAGAGAATCAGACTAGTAAGAAGATTAAGTGTGTGAGAACTGACAATGGTGGTGAGTTTTGCTCAGTAGAGTTTGAATAGTTCTATAAAGAACAAGGTATCGAGAGGCATAAGACAACTCCTTATACCCCACAACAAAATGGAGTTGTGCAAAGAATGAACAAGACACTGATGGAGAAGGCTAGGAGTATGCTTAGTGGAGCTGGCTTAGAACAAAGGTTTTGGGCTGAAGCAGTGGCCACTGCTTGCTATCTGGTTAATAGATCTCCTACATCAGCCCTTGTTGGTAAGACACCCATGGAGGTGTGGTCTGGTAAGAAGCCTTCAATTAGACATCTTCATGTTTTTGGTTGTGAAGCTTATGCACATGTTCCAAAGGAGAAAAGATCTATGTTGGAAAACAAAGTTGTTAAATGTATTTTCATCTGATACAGTGCTGGTGTGAAAGGATACAAGCTTTGGGATCCCATGACTAGTAAGGTGTTGTATAGTAGAAATGTTATTTTCAGAGAGCTAACATCTTCTCCTATTGTGCTACAACCAGATGAAAAAGAAAAGGAAAAAGATGTTGTTCAGTTGCCTCCTACCCCTGAGAAGACTGAACAGAGAGACCATGTTGGGCCTAACGATGAGGAGAGCTCTAGCAGCTCTGATAGTTCAGAAGAAGAGGAAGAACAACCTCAACTGCAGCCCTTGAGGAGATCCATGAGAGAAAGAAAGCAACTAGAAAGGTTTGGTTATTCTATGTTAGATTCTAGTTGTGCCTTTGCTTTGATTACTAACACTGATGAGCCTAGATCTGTGAAAGAGGCTTTGGGCATGGAAGATGCAGGTTCCTGGATTGAGGCTATGGATGATGAGATGGCTTCATTGGAGAAAAACAAAACTTGGGACCTTGTACCTTTGCCTAAAGGGAGAAAATATGTTGGCTGTAAATGGGTGTTCAAGAAGAAATTCTGTGTAGATGGTAGTGTTGAAAGGTATAAAGCTAGATTGGTTGCAAAGGGGTATTCACAGGTAGAGGGAATAGATTATGCTGAAATATTCTCTCCTGTTGCAAAGTTGACATCCATTAGATTTTTGTTATCTCTTGCTGCATCATATGATTTAGAGATAGAATAGATGGATGTGAAGACAGCTTTCCTTCATGGTGATTTGGAGGAAGAGATTTATATGTCACAGCTTGAGCACTACATTGTTAAAGGTAAAGAATCCTTAGTTTGCAGATTAAAGAAATCTCTATATGGTTTGAAGCAATCTCCTAGGATGTGGTACCTTAAGTTTGATTCCTTTGTGATGTCAATTGGACTTGTAAGATCAAAATCAAATCATTGTGTTTATTTCAGAGTTGAAAATGATTGCATTCTTATTGTTGCATTATATGTTGATGATATGTTGCTGTTTGGGAAGGGTAAGGGTATGATTTCTGATTTTAAATCTCAGTTGTCAGTACAGTTTGAGATGAAATATCTTGGGGCAGCTAGGCACATCTTGGGTATGGAAATCAGTAGAGACAGGTCTAACATAAAACTTTGGTTGAGTCAGAGTAAGTATGTGAAGTCTGTGTTGGACAGGTTCAACATGGTAGATTGTAGACCACTATGTGTTCCTATTTCTATGGGAACAAAGTTATCTATAGATGATTGTCCAAAATCTCCTAGTGAGGTGGAGGACATGAGTAGAGTACCTTATGCTAGTGCAGTTGGTAGTCTTATGTATGCTATGGTCTGTACTAGACCAGACATTGCCCAAGAAATGGGAGTCCTGAGTCAGTTTATGGCTAATCCTGGATGGGTACATTGGGATGTAGTTAAGCGAGTATTCAGATATTTGAGGGGTACATCAGATTACTCCATATGTTATCATGGTAACTCTTCTAGATCTCCACATTCAGTTTGTATTCATGGGTTTTTGGATTCAGATTGGGTAGGTGATATTGACAGCAGGAGATCCACCAGTGCTTATGTGTTCACTATGTTTGGTGGTGCCATTAGTTGGATGAGTAAGCGACAACCTGTGGTTGCTTTGTCCACTACAGAAGGTGAGTACATGGCTGCTACTCATGCTTGTAAAGAAGCCATTTGGCTTAGAAGATTGTGTTCTGATGTTGGTGTTGATGCAAAACAGATTACTATTTGGTGTGATAGTCAGAGTGCTATTTGCCTTGCAAAGAATCCAACTTTCCATGCCAGAACGAAGCACATTGATGTGCAGTTTCACTTTGTGAGAGATATGGTGGAAGATGGAAAGGTAAATTTGGAGAAGGTAGATACTATGAAGAATGTTGTAGATGCATTAAGAAAACTAGTGGGCACTGAGAAGTTTAGATGGTGTTTGGAGTCTATGGGCCTTTTGGCCTATAGCGGTTAAAGTTCTTGTTATGTTCTTGTTGCTCTTACAAGGTGTTCAACAAGTGGGAGAATGTTAGGAATAAGGTGTCTCAACCTTGGATAATTCCTATTCTTATTATTTGTTTTGTAAATGTATTTTTTGCAAATAATGTAATTTAAGTGTGAGTGTACATGTCTAGTTGGCATGTTGATGTGTCACTCCACTTGATGTGTCGGCATCTTGTGCATAAGGAGATCATGATTGAAATGGTCATGATGGATTCCTATGACACGTAAGAAATATTTAAGGAATGTGCTATGACAGGTGTAAGAGCATCTTATGACTTGGGCCTATTTGGGCACCCAAGAAGAAGTGGTTGGTGTGTGTAAGAGAATATGCCAAAAATAGGTTGGTATGACAGATTCTCTTACACTTCTCTTGTGACCGTTATTTTTGGTGGATTCTATGACAAGTTGTCATAGTCTATTCTAGGGATGGACATCTATTCTTGGGATTGCATGTAACAACTGTGTACATGTGGCTTTGTGCATGGGCCTTGGTGGTTGTGCCTATTTTTTAGTCCAAAGGAGTCTATATATATGATGCTGCTCCTATGGGAGAGATATAACAAAATTTAAGTCTTGTTGGCTTTGTCTCTCATTTCCTGAAAGAACTTGCATTGCAAGTGTATTGTAATCTTTGTGTTGAAGATAATACATTGTGCAGGTTTTGGAGTGCTAGGGTTTTTTACCAAAAGGTTTTCCCCAGGGTATATCATTTTGTCATTCTCTATTTTTCTGTATGTATGGTATGTGGTTGCAATATCTTTGTTAAAGTAGTTAACGAATCTGAAATTGTAAGGATTTATAAGAATTTTCACAATACTCTCCTATTGAGATTAGCATAGGAAGTTGTTTCTACACCTGAGTTTCCTTACAGTTCACACATAGGTAAATAGGCCAACTGAAAAATATTTCAAATTGAATACTTGAGAAATAATCTATTTGATGTTAATTTTGAACATAAATTTGCTATTTTCATTTTATAAAGAAAACAATGATAACAATACACATGACATTGCAATGCAACCTTCTAATCCTAACATAGAACCTGCACATGACAAAGGCCCTAATGTGCATCGCAGTGATGGAGGTATTCATTTTCTATTAAAAATTAATTATGTAATTATTAATATAATTTAACATCTTAAATTGAAATTGGTGTAACCTTTTTTGTGTATATTTTAGAGCATGCAAAATGTCATGGTGAACAAGTGGAGGATGATCTGAGTGTTCACCATGTTGACCTTGGTGTTGAACAAAATATTATTGTAGATGATGTGACATTGTTAGGTAAAGAAAATATCTATTATGTTCTTTTAATTTTTTTTTCATTGGTTGTTATGTTCTTTTAATTAATGAAATATTTGTATCACTAATATAAAATGTTGTGAATTTAACCCATTTAGTTGTTATTATAGCAGACCCCCCTTTGGCACACCAGCCTCCTCCTCCTAAATATAGGAGGAGGCATTTATTGAGATCACAAGAAGAAGAGGAGGGAAATGAAAAAGATATTGATGCTCAGCTTAGTCGTTACCTTCAAAAATCAAAGAAAAAACCAAAAAAGAAATGATTGTAATAAACCTATTTTGATAATGAAAGAACATTGTCTTAATGAATGTAATTTTGTGCTATTAAATGTTGATGAATGTTGTGTTAATGAATTATTGATGAATTTTGTGTATTAATGAATTTTATGTGTTTATAATGATTGAATGTTATATTTCATAAATGGATGAATGAATGAATGAATGTTAGATTTTAATGGGGAACTTGGAGTGATGTTGGAGGGGGGGGGATGAGCTTCCACCTTCATGTGGTAGGCCTTGATAAGTAGATAATATTAAACTATTCTTGAAACCAAGTGAAGCTCACACTAAAAAAATGTAGATTCAATGGTTAAACACACCTACTAGTCCTATTCCACATGGATCAGTACCCATTCCTAGGTACACACACTTCACTAGATTCCACTCACTCTAGGATCACCAACCCTTTGGCTTATTCTCTTGGCCTAATCTCAACCAAATCCATGACCATTGATTCTACACACACTCTTCATACTTGATTCCAAATCTTCATGACATCATTTTGTCCACTGTCTTAATACTTGTGACTGTCCTCACCAATTCTCTCTCTTCAACATCTATCATATCCAACTTAGATTAGATTCCACTTATCTTTCCCAATGCATTTTAATATGGATTACACCCACACAGGGACCCTTCATTCAGTACTCTAGCAAAATACAAACCTTAACTCATTGTCCCAAGTTTGATTTTGGAACAGTCACAAACCAATCTCCCAAGATAGTTATCTCAATGTCCCTAATTGACCAAGCAGTATCCTTTGGTGACTCTTAGTATTCCTTCCCTAATTCCCCTAGGCTTTTCCCACCAATTATAGATCCTTACAAGATCACTCAATACCCCTACATAAAATAAAACCAAAACATTGAACTTATTGTCCTATCCTGGATAGTCACTAGTTCCATGTAAAAACACAAACAGTAAACCCTTTCCTTGGGTCTACTAGCCTCACCAATTTCTAGGGAACACATGGAAATCCCTCTGAAACTCCTCTATGCCCCCCAAAAAACAAACATATACTCCAATGGTAGACAAGCCCTCAACAACTCATTCTTTCTGCCTACAACTTATGCAACATGAAAGTACAAGGAATCACATAGAAACAATGACAATTACCACAATGAGGGTTTAATCACCAATTCTAAAAAAAATTTGATAACTCAATCAATAAGACATGAAATGAACTAAGACTTGGTTCATTTGAAAGATGACTCAATATAATTCCATCCCCTTACAAGATTTAATCAATATGACCAAATAAAATGTTCAAGAAGATGATTGTTATCACTAGAGATAACCAACTGTCATACATAGAAAGGTGCACAATTATCACTTTTATTCATTCAATTTCTTCATACATCAACTAATCTCCTCATTTTGAGACTTCTACAACATAAATAGACTCTTCCAACTCCAAATAAACTAACAACATCCCTTAAACTTCCTTCCTAACTCCCAAAGAGTAGTTTCAAACCCGACTGCAACCATATCAAATTGACTATACCCATATTGGGTCATTTACATTGGTTAAGGATGTTGTCAACTTGAAAAATATTTGTTAATTCCTTCAAATGACCCCAAAAACCTTACAGTTAGCCATTATAGGCCTTATTAGCCAACTTGTGAAACATAAGACACAAGGATACAAAACTAAACTAAAATGGCTCTATTGGCCATGAGACCATTTCAAAATAACCTTATTGGTCTTATTACAAACAAAAGTGACCTTACTGGTCCTTATTCATCCTCAAACCTCTTTAGGCCCATAAGTGACCCCTAGTGACTCCATCCTTATTTTGATGCTCATGCATCAAATTCTTGCATCTACTACCTGCACACACCAACTGTAGATCACATCCACTACATTTGGTCTTTTCATTTTCCCAAAAAAAATTTAACAACATTATGGAATTATATCTTTCACATTGTGTTTACTATCAATATGAAACCTTATGACTATCCCTATCCTATTCAAGGCTTTCCTAAACCACATTGAGGGATGGTTTAGATCCACCTTTTTTGTATGGCTCCATGATATCCATGGATGTATTCATAGGTGCTCCTGCACCAAAAGTAAGGGCAATAATTGTCTATGTGCACATTGTAAGGTATTAAATCCTTGAATAATTCAAATCAAAAGAGTTAGGAAACACCAAATTTTCTAATGTGTCTCAGTTGTTTTGATTAGAAGTCTTCGAGTCTTTAAGCTTCGACAGTTCAAGAAGGGGTAACGATTGTCTATATCAAAGGCATGCCTGATGTTATCAAGCATTCCTTTGATATAGAGATGGTTGAAGTTGAAGATAAAGGCATGCTCATATTCTCTTATTGTTGATGATGTTGAAGATGAGGTTGGAGAATGTAGCCGTGAAGAAATAAAGGCAAGTAAAAAGAAAAGGTATTCATCCTTGATATAGTTGACTATCCTCATTTGTAGATTTCTATATCGTATTTGTTCTATCCATTGTGAATGACATCAAATTTTATTTTTTCTTTCATATCAAACATGTGTTCCTTTTCTCTAAAATATATTCTAGCAACATGCATTTGGTGGTCAAAGTCTATATTTTAGAAAAGGTTTGTTTGGATTTTTGTTCAACATGTTTAATTATAGATAACCTATAAGGTTTTTCTTATTGCCTTAATTATTCATTAATGGAAGAATTGCATGTATTTATGTTTTATATTAATTTTATTATATGAAATGGACCTTGATATAGGTGGATAAGCATATCACTGTGCCTGTCCTATAGACCGAATTGCCCTTTCTTTACTACACACACTTTATGGGTAGGCAATGAAACATAAAACTTAGTTCTTTATGGAATACTTTGTTGGCATGTGATGTTTTTGAGCACTAGGAATCACTTGAGGGTTGTCATTTTTGGAAACACTTATGTTGAAGTGATCGCATATTGTAGAGATTTCCATTGGAGTCACAGTGATGAAAATGACTAAGTTAAGAATCAAGATAACAAGGTACAGTGCTACAATTTTGGTTAGAAATGAAGATATATGAGGTATTATGGACTAAAAAGTTAACTGAAGGTATTTTGGGATGTATACATGCTTTAGTTAAGAGCGTATAAGTTTTGGTTACCATACCTATGAAATATAGTGTTCAAAAAGTATGCAAAGATAGTAAAACAACATAGCAGGGTACATGAATAGTTGAGAAGATCAAGGAGAGTATAGTGAATATGGTAACATGACAAGATAGGTGAACAAAGTATATTGCTGAATCTTTAGTAATGTAAGAGTTTCAACTCCTTAAATATCATTTGCATTAGTTATTATTATGTTTTGTATGGTAATTGTGAAGCTGACTAGAAGGTTGATTTTGTATAAGTATAGATTGCTTTTGTGAAAGTGTAGTATGGTTATGATGATGGACTAAGTTTTCAAATACAAGAGAAGGGATCAGATGCAAGATTAGTAAGAGGTAGAGTTACAACTGAAACTATCTAAGCAAGATAAGTGCTTGTATTGTTCCTCTTTTGAGAAATCTTTTGAAACAAGTATTGATTGTAAGAGAAGTGTGCTTGCCACCTTTAACCAGGTGTCTTGTATACCCCTAAAAGGGTTTTGTATTCTTCTAATGAGGAAATGTACTATGTAACAATCAACTCTTAACATGGCTAGATCTCCTAATAGGGACATTATAGTTTAGTGTATATTTGTGGGTACCATCACTACCAGGGTTTTCCCTTTAGCTAGGGTTTCCTCGAGAACAAATCATGGTGTTATGAGTAATTTTTTATGCTTATATGTTCTTTTCATTTTTGCATTACTTTGGATTATTTATAATTGTTTAAAGTTAAAGAAATCAAAGTTCTATAATACTGATTCACCTCCCTCTTAGTATTACCTAATCCTAACAATTGTTATCAAAGCTATTGGCCCTTGGAGAGAAAGCCTAACAACTTAAGGGAGATCAGAATGGATTTAGGAGACATGCAAGAGAACTTTGAGGCTGCACTTGAAGATCTGGATAAGATGAAAGCTAAGAATGGTGAACTAAAATTTAAATTAAGAAGAGAAGAAGGTTTCATGAGGAAACTAAAAGAATAACTTGAGATTGCAAAGAGTTAGAGGCAAGACCTTATGGAGAAGATCAAAGAAGATTCAGACAATGACACATCAAACAAAATAAAGAAGCTAGAGCAAGAGAAAGAACAAATCAATCTTTTGATGATTAAAGAAATTCAACATGAAAAAGATGAAAGAAACAAAGTTGAAGAATCACTAAAAGAGTCTAACAAGAAGATAAGTGAAATGAAGACCGAACTTGACCAATACAAAGATAAATATCAAAAATTGGAAAAATATAATCAGATCATTAATGGTGAACTCACTCAAGCCAAATTACACATTGAGAAACTACACGAGTAGTTACAAGATCGATAAACAAAGAGAAAGACAAAATCCTAAAGGAGATATGTCTGGAGTTGGATTCAATGAAGCAAAAAGTTCAAAAACACAAGAAGAATCAAATGAGGCAAAGATTGAAGAAAGGCCTACTCTTGAGGAGAGACCTACTCATGAAGAACCCGAAGAATAGTTCATATCCTTTAGAGGTAAACATTTTGGATGCAACAAAGTTGGTCACATGAAAAAATATTGTAGAAGTAAACATAACTCTAAGCCCTTTTCCAGTTACTATTTTAATTGCTATGAATATGGACAAAAGAAGGTAGATTGTAGAAAACCTGATAAGTCTAGGTACAAGAAAGACTATATCAGAGAAGAAACAACAACTAAGATCACATGTCAAAAATGTAATAACTTTGGGCATACAGGTGCAAGGTATTGTAAATTACAGACTAATCAAGATAGAAGGATACCACCTACTTGTTATGAATGTAACAACCTAGGTCTCATTGCGAAGTTTTGCAAATATAATGGAGAAGACAACATAAGAGGACCAAGAAGACCTAGTGAACCAAGAGGACCACCTCCTATGGTTATAAGGAAAAATCTTGGTGATAGTGGCAAGAATTTTGATGAGTACATGGATGAATTTGGGAATCATTTCAAGAAATCAAAGAGCAAGGAGGATGATCAGATATGGAAGGTGAAAGTTTTAAACAAAAAAGTGGTTCAAGAAGAGATAGCTGATGATGTTGTGTCTTCACATGATGAGTTCTTTAAGGCATCAAACTAGAAGGCCATATGGCCTTATGGGGAGCATTGGATGCAGTAATCAAAAAATATCCAAACCTTGTATATGTGGAGTAAGCTCATGCAAGCTTATGCATGAGGTATACAGACACTTTGGAGTTTTTGGATGAGAGTACAACACTTGAAGATTGATTCTTTTGTGTTCACAAGTTTTGCATCAACTTGATGGTGTGCAAAGTTGAGCTACCCATGTTTAATACACTCACTCAACTTGTGATGGATAAAAGACTTGAAATACTTCATTCTTACACCATTTTTTGATCAAAGACTGAGGAGAGTAGAAGTCTAAAAGTAGAGTAGTGATCTAGCAAAGAGATTTCATGTTCATGTGAAGAAAAGCATCGATTCAAGTGCTTAAGGTGTTTAGACCTATTCTTTCACATAAGTCATGGATGTACTAGTAATATATGATATTGTAGATAGACCTAGGTATAAGTTCAAGTGGCATCCATACAAATCCTATGAGGATGATTCAGAGGGAGCATTTTCTCAAACCCCCATAGGTGTGTTACACGTAGAAGACATTAGGGAATACATTCACTGTAAATATGAAATCATTGGCAAGGCTAATATCTATAGCAAATTATATGGTATGGTTGAAGTAAATGGAACCATGGTAGAAGAGTTCAAACACCTGCAAGATCAATCAATCTTGAAGCTAACCCTACTCACAAAGTTCATGGAAATTGAATGGTTTAAGACCATTCTTAGTAGATTTCATGACCAATTCTTGTGGATTGGTGATCGGCCCATAAAAATATATACACAACTGATACATGAGATCACATGCCTGAAACCCTAACACATTCAAAGTGGGATAAGAGGGAAATGACAATAAATGATATTTATTTGCAAGATGTCAAGTTAGTAGCTATCCTACTAGGTTACAAAAATGTTTTACAGTAGAAGACCTAATTTTGTATCTGTTGGAGTCATCATGATGGCATATAGAATGGTAAAAGAGAACAAGAAGTATAATCTTTGTAAAATTCTAGCTCAATAGTTTATTGAGAATGTGAAAGCTATAAAGAAGGATAAATCTTAGGCATTTAGGTTTGGTTCATTATTGATTCACATTTACATTCATATCATTCACAAGTTTCCTAGCATGCATCCCATAGCATGGAAGGTTAATGAACCCTCTAGACTTTAGATCAAAAAATATTATAGAAGAAAAAAGAAGGACTAGGTAGATAGTGAATTGTTTGGCATGATCAAGATACTGCAGAGGAAGATGAAAGAAAGGTTTGGAATTCTAGAGAATTTAGTTGAAAAATATGAGGACACTATCTATTTCATGGCTGAAACTGATTGTGTTTTCTTTGAGGAAGTTGAGCCTAGAACTAAGTGGTGCTATCCTATAGGATATGAGGTAAGTGTTGAAGTACTATCTATGCAATTAGAGCATTTACTGGCAGAAGAAAAGGACCCTACCCAAGAAAGATGGGGAACATATAGGAAGAAGTATGAGAAAGTCAAAGAAGAGAAAGAAAAGGTGACAAGGAAAAGAAAATTCAACAAGATTGTTGAAGAAATTATTGCAAAGGTAGGAATCACAAAAAGGGAGCTAATAGAGATGAAACAAAATATGGAGGCATCATCTAGCATCACCACTAATGCACCCACTCCATTGAAAATAGAAAAGATAGTAGCTTCTACTGTTGAAGTTGTTGATTTGTTAGCCTCTCAAGAGGAAGGAACACAAGATGTGGTGCCTCTAGTTACTCCCAGAAGATCCACTAGGACAAGTAAGCAGGACAATCCTAAGGAGAAAGAGACATAAGTAAAGAAGAAGAAGGAAGCCAAGGTAGCTGAGAATCCACAAACCTTGTGGAAACTAGACCTTAAATCACTATAGAAAAGAGTTATCAAAGATGGAAATCTATTAACAGTGAACATATACTATGAAAGATATAACCATGAGGACCAAGCAATCATTAAGGACACTATCATTGAGCATCTGCTGGTATTTAAGAAAAATCTGTTGGAAGTTGAAGCAAGCATTCCCAAAGACCTTTACAAAAAATTGGAAATTAGAAAATAGTTAGCACACTTGGAGGATGAGAACATAAGAAATAAAACAATTGATGATATGTTTCCGGTTGTGTCAATTTAGGAAAGAGAAAGAATCATAAAAGAACTAAAATCTCTACTAAGGACAAAGACCAAACTAGTCAAGATTATGGCTAGAAAGTATGATGAAGTGATCGAGGACACCCAAAAGGCATTAGACCAAGTTCTAATGTATGATATGCCTAAAAAGGTTTCACCTCCCAAGGTTTCTAAGCCTATATATTTGGGTTTAGGAGAGAGTTCCAAGGTAGTAAATGAAGGTGCTCAAGTTAGCATGCAACCAAATTTCTTTGTCACTGGTGTGCCTGATAGCCTTGACACTTCACAGGATGTAAATGATCCATTTTTGGAGAATGTGGATAGTGCGATTAGGAGTAGATAGAGGAATGGAAATCAAAAGAGAAACAACAAGAAAATGAAAATGAGAAGGAAATAAAGTAAGAGGAAAAGGAAGAAGAACAGTTAACATCAGGAAAAGTTGTTGAAGTCTTTTTGGACACTTCCTTATTGTTGGCAAGTGTGGCCAAACTAGTCATCTCTGATGTGGATAGCATGGATGAAGATGAGATGATGAGATTATCATTTTTGTCCTTTGCCAAAGCTAAGAAAAGATTAGTTTGGAAACGAGACAAAAGAGAAAAGCTAATGGTCAGGGCTATAGAAATAGTGAACAAGCTAATCCCCTCAGTGGTTATCTTCAAGGACAAAGATGAAGCTGAGAATCTTGGTACGGTATTGGATAGCTTTGATAGACATTTTGACTTATTGCTAAAGACAATAGAAGAAAAGGTTGAAAAGAAATTCTTGGAGAAGAAGATGGGCAAAGTTTGTAAGTCCATCTCATGGGACTTAAACATTCTTAAGGCTACTACTCTTAAGGCCAAGAGTTGTGTAGCACAAGGTAGGAAAATTCATAGCTATTGCATAAACCCCTACAAACATTTAAGGAACATTGAGGAGATCATAGCCAAAGATAGGGCTAGCCTTGATAGTCTAACAAATAGTTGTGAATCATCTTCACAAATTGTGGGAGAAATAGATAAGAAAATATCCAGACTATTCGAAAAGATAGGAGTACTAGAAATGGAGAAAGGGAGAGTTGTAGATAGATTTGGCTTATTAAGAAGCCTATTGACTCCTAAGATCACAATGTCCGAGACTCATCTTTCAAAGATGATCAAAGTTGAAGGCTCAATGTTTGTATCTAATATTACTCAGCTTAAGGCAGTAGAGAAAACACCATATGCACTGAATGGATTAATCCATGTTAGTGAACTATTGATAATTCATGGGTTGAAGAAGTTAAGACCTTGGAAAAATCTTTCCAAGATGTCTTAAATTTGGTGAGTAAGCACTAAACCATTTGTGCTTAAGTTTTGCAAATCTTGATTGTACCTTTTCCATTGATGTCAAAGGGAGAGGAAGAGAAAGAAAAAAAAATGAGAAAGAGAAGGAAATATGAAGGAGTAATAAGTAAAGAAAAGATGTAAAAAAAAAAGTAGAAAAAAGAAAAAGAAAAAGTAAGTTGTATTGTGCACTTAGTCATTTTTATAAGTGTTGTCATCAATGCCAAAGGGAGAGATTGTTGGCATGTGATGTTTTGGAACACTACGAATCACTTGAGGGTTGTCATTTTTGGCAACACTTATGTTGAAGTGATCGCATGTTGTTGAGATTGCCACTGGAGTCACATGTTAGAAAGTAAAGTCCACCAAGATAATTGAGAGGGGGGGTGAATTAGTTATCTAATAATTAAAACTTTTAGCAATTTCAACAACATTTAACCATGTAAGAAATATAATGACCAACCATAGAAAGATATTCATACACAATGACACAATGACACAAGATATGTTGACTAGAGAACCTCTTGATCAAAGAGTAAACCCCGGTGGGAATGATGCCCACAAAAGATGCACTAATATGAATATTCCTTGTGAAAGGATGGAATCTGTTAGGAGTCTTATGAAATACATTTAGTACATATGAATCCATGTTAGGAGATTTTGAATCCATGTTAAAAGATTCTAACCCTGTTAAGAGTTATGGAAGACAGAAGGACCCACTGCCCAAACAACTTCAATGGCAAGATCATTGAACACACTGTCCAACTGATCTCTAGATTATTCAACATAATAATATCAAATATGTTACCCCCTTCCTTACTATGCCAAACTACACTCTCTGCTTCACCAAATCTCTATCCCAGATCTTCGTATGTCTTCCTTCACAAATTCACTTTCACAACTACATTAGCTCTTTTCTTCACTTCATGCATACATCAACACATCCAACCATAAAAATCATATTATAATAAGGAAAAATATTCCTTCCTTTATACCACACTCAAGTAATTACAAATGAGTTGGCTACAATTACAAAATAAAAGTTTCCACACGCTACATCAAAATTACACAAAACTGTTGGCTTCCAAATACAATAATTCTTCAATCATGTGACCTCAAAGTTTGCACTATCATCCATGTCACTATCAATGTGTCTTCAACTTCCCTTTAACTATGCAAAACTAGATTCCATCCCGATTAGGAGATATCATCCGATTTCCACAAACCACTACTCAGGAACACTGCCTAAATACTACTTCTACCAAAATGCTCATAACTTCCATGAATAAATGAATTACTGTTTGCACTCTTAACCATAGACATATAACATATCAAAGATTATATCCTCAACATCACATAGCTCCAACTACAATATCCCACATGTGCTAATTCAAACACTATCTGCTTCTCTGCAAGTCTCTAGTAAATCACTATGTTGACATCAATGAGAATCATAGTCATGAATGCAACAACAACTGCTATAGAATGGCTGCTAAAAATTTAGCATTCATTCCTAAAAATATCCCCCATTGGCATTGATGGAAACATAGATGAAAAAACATCCAATGTTCCAAAAATCCAATACTGCAATACTGCTGCTCTAGAAAAATATTTCAAATCCTCTTCATCAATCAAATCTTGCTTCATTTTCCTGTTCAGATAGTATAAATAGTTTTTTCATGTACACTTCTCCCCCATTGACATCAATGATAGAGATCTCATCATTATGTCAACAAAAACTCCAATGTCAAAAGACACTATTCAAAAAATACATTCACTAGAGTCCTCATGACTCAGCTTAGATACACATACTCCCCCATAGAGGAAGTACCAACATCCAGTCTAGAAGAAAGATAAGGCTCATATACCACTGGACGGATACAACCAACTACATCACTTCTCAAAAGTAGGCTGGGGCATAACCCCAAGCATACCTCTCAGATACTCAAACGTATCCTTAGGCAAAGGCTTCATAAATATATCTGCTATATTCTCCTTTGTACTTATGTACTCAAGTCTAACTTCTTTCTCAGCAACTTTCTCTCTTACAACATGATACTTAATCTCTATATGTTTTGTCTTAGAATGTAATACAGGGTTCTTAGACATACTAACTATGCTGGTGTTATTACAATGTATGATAATAGGTTCAACAAACTTTATTCCAATATTCTTCAGTATTTTCTTCATCCAAATTATCTAGTTACCATTGTTTCCTGCTGCTGCATATTCTACTTCTATTGTACTCTATGAGATACAATTCTTCTTCTTTCTTAGCAAGGAAACCTATCTTCCTCCAAGGAAAAATGCTCCACCACTAGTGCTTTTCTTATCATCAACATTCCCTCCCCAATCAGCATTTGTATATGCACATAGGGTAAAATCATCAGATTTTTCATACCACAATCCATAGTCCATTGTGCCTCTTAAATATCTCAGTATCCTCTTTATTGCTACATAATGTGCTTCTCTAGGTTCAACTTGAAATCTTGCTACAATTCCAATTGAATGTGCTATATCAAGTCTTGTATGCATCAAGTACTATAATCCTACAATCATAGATCTGTATTTCTTCTATTCCACTGCAGGTGTCTCATCTGTGCTAGATAACTTATGTCTAGTTACCATAGGTGTTCCAACTGCTTTAAGTTCTCCATTCCAAATCTTTTCAACAAGTCATTCAGGTACTTTTTCTGACTTACAAAGATACCATCTTTGTTCTGTGTTATCTATAATCCCAAAAAGTATTTCATTTCACCAATCATACTCATTTCAAATTCAGTCTTCATTTCATCAACAAATTTATCACTAGCTTCATCTTCTCCTCCAAAAATAATGTCATCAACAAAAATAACTATAACCAACAAACCATTTTCAATTTCTTTTGTGTATAGATTTCTATCAACTATTCCTTTTGTAAATCCCAACTTTAACAAATATTTGTCCAATCTTGCATACCAAGTTCTAGGTGCTTGTTTTAGTCCATATAAAGCTTTCTTCAGTTTACATACCATGTCTCCTTCTTAAGTCAAAGGAAAACCTTTAGGTTGCTCAATGTAGACTTCTTCTTCCAATTCTCCATTAAAAAATGCTGACTTCTGTGTGTGTGAAAATTGTACCTAATCTGTAAACACAACACTCAGTAAAACATTAGAGGTTAGTGATAATCAAAATCATGCAAAATTGAAAGCTATCTAACCAAGCGATTTACTGCCTTCTAATAGGTGCGAGATTAATGTTCTCAGATTATTATCGAGATCAGTGACCTAGACGACACCTAAATGAAGGATTTGAATGCAATTCTAGATATGGAATAAATGCAATTAATCTATATTTTTGATATTTTCTATGCAATAAGAATGATAAAAACTGATATGAAATCTATGCTAAATGAAATTGATATGCTATGAATGCTATTGAAAATTGATATGCTATGAATCTAACAATGATATGAAATATGAATGCAAAAATAAGATTGATCTCACAAAGATGTCGATTCGCAAGAGCTTTGATTCTTCAATTCCAATTCTCCAGCGTGATTGTGCAAAATATGAGATGATTTGTGAAGAGCTAAAGCCTTAATTTATAGAAATCCAGGGCTTTGGAGGTGCATGAATAAAAGCCATAAATCACTCAAATTAACTCATCTTGATTTTTGAGTTATCTGATCATAAAAGATAGTTAATTCTCAAAATCATGCAAAAACATGCAAAAACAGCTTTTTAACTCAAATTAGAGTTTAGATCAACTTTTTGAACTCCAAAAGGATGTTGAGTTCCAAAAAGTCAATAACTTGCATTGATTTTCTGATTTGGAGTTTAACTGTTTCTTTTGAATATGCATAATAATTAAGAATTAAATAAATAAATAAAGTGATTTATCCTCAACTCAACTGATTTTTGAAAATAAATAATTAATTTATGGGTTAATTAACTATTTATTCAAACTTTTATTAAAAATTATATTATTAAATAATGACAACATGCTTTAATTAATTAAATAAGAATTTAATCAATTAAAGATAGGAATTTTGATTTATTGTCAAAATTAAATAATACAATTAATAATAGATAGAATTAAATTTAATTACATAATTAAGTGGCAAATATTAAATCTAATTAATTAAATATGAAAATATTCAATTAATCAAATTTTAGGATAAATGTGATTTATTGCCAAATAATTATAAAATTAAAGATAATTAAGATAATTAGGAATATTACTAGGAATATTCTCCGATGCAAAATTTAAGATAATCAATTAGATTTGATGATGTTTAGATGTGCCTTAGATTAGGACTTTGATGTCGATTTCATATGATTTGATGATATAGGAGGTTAATGAACTTATAGCCCATTTTTGGGGTATTACATTTTGCCCCTCTTTGAATTACTGTGCGAAGCGCAGTGGTTCAAAGATAGTCTGTGTTTGATAAAGATATGAAATTGATTCAAAAGATAAACCGATCTCAAGATAGAAACCGATTGAAAGATATTGAGATAGGAGTTGATTGATATTGACTTGATATGGAGATAATAGGTCTTGAATGACCAAAGATAATGTTCACTGTAGCAGCAAATGAACTTATGATTGCGAAAAAGTGTCAAAATGCCTGATTCTAAACCTTAGGATTGATAAGAAGTGAGTGACCCGTTCTAGACTCGATTGTCTTAGCAGAACTAGCAAGTATCACATCCGAATCCTTCAGTTGCCGAAGAACCAAGGAAAGAACACTATGATCTGATGGTTGCAAAAATTGATACAGTTTACAAGATTAAGAAAATATCAGATTGATATGGATCTTGATGAATCTGATATGCCCCAAGTGATGATAGATTTGCCCCAAGCGATGAGGACTTTTGATGAATCAGTAACTAGACGTGATTGTTTGTCTTGATCACTGATGAAAGATATTGATAGACTTGATCGATAGAATTTGATTTACAGACTTTGAATGATGTGCAATAGCATGCCCCCTTCGGGATTAAAATTGAAATCTGACAAGAAAAGTCAGCGTTGATAGTTTAGAAGCATGTAAATTGATCTGAGAAGTGGTTATACACGTTCAAGAACGCATTCTGCATTGTTTGGAGGTCTTGGACACCGAATTTGACTAGATTTGACCATGAGTTGACCATGGTTGACCAAGTTGAAATTTTGATAGTTTGATGTAAGATAATCAGTTAAGTTGAATACTAGATTTCTGTGATGATTGAAGGTCGAATATGCAAGTAGTTAATAATATGAATGATCTCAGATTTGAATTTTGATCCCGAAAAAGGATTCTACTTGCTATTTCATTGGAGGAACCTTCGTGTGAGATTCAGCTCTTGTTAGACTTGAAGATGCGATTTGAAGAATCATTTAAGCATTGAAGTTCATTTAATCATTGTGAGATCATACAAACATGCAAAATGCAACGAGACATGCAAAATGAAATGCAACCTAAGACCTAGGACCTAGTCACTGATCATGTGTCGATTTGTTATCATCATTGAACTTTTAGGTAACCGGATAAATCAATACAATGCCCACTAGCCATGAAACCATAGACATATGAATATCGATTTGTATGCGCAAGAATCAATACAACACCCACTGGACAACAACCATGGATATATGAATATTGACTTTATTTTCAAAATGTTGGATTAAATATAAGCATCAAGGCACAAATGCCAGGATGACCTGAATATCATGTCCATTTTGATATAGAAATTTGTACAAGCATCAAAACATAAACGTCGTGATGACCTGAGTATGCCTTGCATTGAAAACACATCAAACAGTCAAGAGATCATTCTAAATCCAATGTGAATAACCCGTAGTGACCCTTTATCGTTCACATCCTTAGGCAAGATTGCGTTTCACAGTAGGAGAAAGAACTTACTCAAAAAGATAATAGTTAGATCAAACTTCCTTGAATTTTATGGGTATCAATGGTCGAGGTACGCATGGCCATCCAATTTGAGATAGAGGCTCTTACAGTCGGACACCATTTCAATCTAGAATTTCCAAAGTTGTTAGATTTTCACATACAAGCAGAAGACAAAGAAAAGATTATGCCCCCAGTCATCACTCTCTAAATCCTATAAAAGACATCATCGAAGAGCTCGAAGGGACACAATATGCAAAAATCTCAATGCGAATCAGTAAGCCTACAAGGAGATAAAAGCATGAAAAGCACAGATTGTTTTCAGTTGAGTTTTGATGTTTGATTGTTGTTGATGCAAAATCCTTTCTGGAGACGAGACTGACTGACTGACTCAACTTGAAGCTTCAAAGGACTCTGAGTGGATATGACACGTCTAAGATACCTGGGAGACCATAGGATATGACATTGATTGCCCCCAAGTGTGAACATTGATAGGATGCAAACGCTTGAGCTGGTTGGTGTACAGGCCGACTTATTGAAAACTGGAAATGCAGGAACAAACCGGGAGATATGTACAAACTAAAGCAAGACTGAAAGCTGGGAAAGACCAAGATTGTGCTGATAGATGGAGCATTTTGGAACAAGTGGTGCCTGTTTGCCGAGTTTTCACCATCTTGGTAGAGATTCTATTTTTGCTACCGAGGTGCCTGTTTCCAGGTTTTCACCTAGGCACTTTTTTTTTTCTCTTTTTTTTTTTTGTATTTTTCATTTTTTCAATTTTTTTGTACTTTTGATATTTTTTAATTTTTTTTTGTACTTTTGATATTTTTTGATTTTTTTGTGAATCATCAAGGCGCCTATTGCTAGGTTTTCACCAAGATGTTCATTTTTTCAGGACTTTTTCTGATTTTTAAGATTTTTTCAGAACATTTACCAAGCACTGAATGCCTTAGGCATAGAATTTCTTTAGATGGAGAACATTGATTGGTTCTCAGAGCTGTTCTCCTTCAGTTGTTGAGAGTTGATAGGCAGCAGAGCCAAAAGTAGCAGTGATTACAAAGGGACCCAGCCAGTTGGGTTTGAACTTCCCCTTGCGTTCTCGATGTGATTGATTTTTAGGATTTTTTCTCAACACTAGATCGCCAACCTGAAATTCTCTATGTCTGACTTTCTTGTTGTAGCCTCTAGACATTCTTTTCTGATACACTCTAAGATGATCATACGCTGCTTGTCTGCGCTCATCTAGTAGTTCAAGTTCTTGTAACCTCGACACTCTGTAGTCTTCATCAGTGACAAGTCCATGCATTCTGATCCTGAGTGATGGGATTTCAACCTCAATAGGCAGTACCGCTTCAGACCCATAAACTAAAGAGAATGGTGTAGCCCTAGTAGGCATTCTAATACTAGTTCTGATATTGGTTCTGATACTGGTTCTGATACTGATTCTGATAATTATTCTGATACTGATTCTAATGCTGGTTCTGATACTGGTTCTAATACTGATTCTGATACTGATTTTGATGATTGGTTTTGATACTGATTCTGATAATGATTCTGATACTGATTCTGATGATTGGTTCTGATACTGATTCTGATAATTGTTCTGATACTGGTTTTGATGCTTGTTTTGATACTGGGTATACTTGATAGCATCTTTTTCCATTGCAAACTCCCAAGCAAGATTATATCATGTAGTCCCAATGTCTAGCAAGGTGGAGAACAAGAGGGATTGGCAAGCTAGTGGAAGAGATGGAAGACAAGAGAATGAAAGCTAATGAAGGGAAGAAATCCTCAAGGGAAAACTCCTCAAGAATACTCAAGCTAGGGAAAAATTTTCATGTAAAGTGCATTTAGACAAGCAATGAAAGGCCAGCATAGGATATAAGTCACAAAATCATAATGCAAGAGCAGGAAAGGATGCAATCCAAAGGAGTAGACATGTCAAGAGGCTTCATAGCACCGTGTTTTACTCTTTCTTTCTTTTTTTATTAGATCAAGACCAAAGGGGAAAAGGATAGCGATAGGCAAAAATGAATGGAGGAAGATGGATATGAAGGCTAAACATGGAAGGAATGAAAGCAAGATCACCGTAAGATAGCTCACAAAATAGCCAAATATTCGTGTATAGATCAACATTGTCAAGATCAAAGAGAGAAGATGGAATGGATGAAATATGTAGAAGAACTACGCATGATGCCTGATTGCCAGGTTTTCATCATGGTACTTATCCAAGGTGCCACAAGGGAGTGGTTTTCACCATAGGATGAATTTATTTCTCTTTACTTTTGCTACCAAGGCGCCTGTTTCCAGGTTTTCACCAAGGCACATTTTCAATTTTATTTTATTTTTCATTTCTTTTTTTTTGGAAGAAGGCAAGCTTTTTAGGTAATGCTCCTTGAAAGGATAAACCATGATATGCCAAGGATTCAAAATGATATGCTCAAAGATGCTGATAGGGAAAGGGAGATGAAAGAGAAAAATGGAGGATAAGGTTTTATGCAAAGCGAGTGAGGTTGGAAGATAGGAGGAATAGGCAAATGAGGAAAAAGGATAGAAGGTAGAAGGTTAATGCATGGAAGGATTGTAAAAGGGTAGGTGGAAAGGAAGGCAAGATCAACGTCAACACATACCTTGAAGGGTGGTGAGAGGATGGAGGAATCGTGAATGAAGGAATACGTGAAGGCATATGGCGAATGGATAGCAGAGGTTGAGGTTTAGGCACATGAAATGGAAGAATATTTTTGGAGGGAGATGAAGTGGAAGCCTTTGGAAGCTTGAATGTCAATTTCACTTTTTGCTCAACACCAGACTCTTTCAAGAGAGACTTTGGAATCCATATAGCCGTAGGCTTTTTATTTCCTTTTGATGATTTAGAGATAATATCTTCAATGATGGATTTTGGAACCCATACTTGTCTTGTAGTTTTTTTCTTAGATATCTCTTTTGACTTTATGTTTCCATGTCTATTAGAGGAGACATGGTGATCTTCTTTTTTTGATGGATTCTTGTATTGCTTCTTTTTCTTGTATTGAACATTCAAGTTACTTCCAAAAGACTTGGGACTTGTGGAAGAAGGATATGACTGGTTTAGATGGGTGGGTGGATGAAAAGGATTCAAGGGTATGCATCTATGTTGATCTTGAGGAAAGATGGGAGATGGAGGGATGTAAGGACCCAAGATGGATGCCAAATTAGGAGAGTTAGGAGGGGAAAGTGAAGGGACATAAGGACCCAAGATGGAAGGAAGGTGTGAAGCTCTTAGTAGTGGTGGAAGAGGTTTAAGGATGGAAGTGGAAGACGCAAAAGGATAATCAATAAGTTCGTTAGCATCTATATGACAACCAAGGATATCAGCATCTTTAGAGTGAGCATTAGAATTTTCAAAAAAATCATGAACATCTTGAATAAGAGCATTTTCTTTGATAGGATCATTCAAAGCTTGCGAAGACTTAGGAAGAGTAGAAAGTGGAAGTGAACATGGAGTGGTAGAACAAGAAGATGAAAGACTTTGATCTTGACAAGGATCTTCAGATAGCACAAGCACATAATTTTTCTTTTGATTTTCAATAGGCTTAACATTGGAAGGAACACTATTTTTACCAACCTTAATGGAAGTATCATCTTTGGAAAGTGCAAGTGTAGTAAGGTTATTTTGATTGTCAATAAGCTCAACAGTGTAAGTAGTAGCTTGATCTTGCTTAGGCGAAGACTTAAGACATGGTGGAATGCATGAAAAAGGGGGTACAGGATCAAAAGAACCCTGAGGTGGATAAGAGACATCAGAAAAAGGAGTGGATGACATGGAGGGTTCTTGATCTTGATCTTTCTTTATGTTCTTTTCTTTATCATTTTTAGAGTCCTCTTGACATGGAGCCACTTCTAAGGACAAGGAAGCATGTTGGGATTGTATGGATGATTTTGGAAGAGATGGTGAAGGACTAGCTGAAGTAGGGATTATAGCATATGAAGGCTTAGGCTCTTTAGATTTATCATTATTGAAAGTCTTTGCAGCCAAGTGAAGGTTAGCTTGAGTTTCTTTAAGAGGTAGCCCTGGGGGATAACTATAGGGAACCACATGAAAAGTATCAGGGCTTGTGTCAGATGAAGGTTCTGTGAAAGATTTGAAAGACTCGGAAGCTTTAGGAAATGTATGGGTATTGGAGGAAGTAGGGGATGGAAGGGAACCATCACAAGACAAAGGTCCAACATTAACATGATCTTGCTTGAGAGTGTAATCTTTATTTTCAGCTGGAGAGTTCTGAGAGGAGAGATCTTTATAGTATTGACGTTTCAAGCTAGCACGATGTATTTTATAGTCCTCAGCAGTAGTAGATGGATCATCATCAAGGTATTGTCCACAAAAGCCATCAAAATCTCTTTCAAAATCAGAATCATATGGATCACCATCACGATCTATCCAATGTGATGGCCCCTTTGTAGTAAGTAGGAATGAACGATGAGGAGGACTCTTAGGAACAGAGGTGTCATAGGTATCATTACATTTTCTGTCATCATAGTCATCATAGTCTTCAAAGCTAGATGTGTCACTCTCCGTGGAAGAGGTATCATATTGCTCAATTTTTTTTCGGGGGCATGGTGACATGTACAAGTCTTTATCAAATGGAAAAGAGTATAAAGATTCCATGGAGAACTTTTTAGATTCCTTCTCTTTCTCAAGTTTGTCAAGCTGGACTTGCATAGCATGTATCTGTTTCATTATAGCGGCGATCAGAATTTCTTCCTCATGTTTACTGATTCTTTGAGACATGTGTACTGATTCTCAATAGCTATTGCTCTATTCCTGACACAATGATATTTTTGACAGATTCTGGAACTAGGCTGGAAACATTGGATATCTTGCAATTTGACAATTTCTGACAACTCTCTCAAATTTTTCCAAACGACACTCTGCAGACTCGTATGACACTGGGTAGTCTATGAAATGACAGTTGCTAAACTCATACGACAGTTGGGTAGCAATGAAATGACAGTTGACAAAACTCGTACGACTTTTGAATTCTTGAAATGACTTTTGACTCCAGAAAGAACTTTACGTCAATTTTTGCAAAATTTAAGATTTTCAGTTTTGGATTGTTTGCAAATTGTACTGTCCAGATTTTGAAGGTTATACCAGATTTGATCGTTTTTAATAGCCAAGTAGATAAATAAGCACACAGAACAGCAAGCAAGTGATTCCAAGCACGTCTGAAAACAATGATCAAGGGCAAAAGCAACCTTGCGCATGAACAATCAAGTGACCAAATTGTGCTAATCCCTGAGAGTACTAATTGTGTATGTTCTGAAAAGTTTTGCAATAACACACATATACCTGAGAATGAAAAATTGGCCTCTCTAAGGTTTTTAGTAATGGTTTGACTCTGCAACTTTTATGATTCAAAGGGGTGAACTCCAATCCCGGCGCACCAGGGTTTTGACACAGTCTGAGAACTTAATCTTCAAGAGCTGCTAGGGAGATCTGACAACCCAACAATGAACCATACCCGTGGAGATTTCTTCCACAAGGACATTTATATAGCGGCTGTCACTACCACGGCGAAAATGGCTATGACCGCTTGAGGTTCCGTCAACGCAGTTTGCCCTGTGAAGGGATTGTCCGCTACGGTTAACCCTCTCTAAAGATGACTCACAGAGTTATACCACAAGGGGACTTGGCTCCAGATTCAAGGTTTTGACACCTCTTCACTTTTAACCCAAACAAAGCAAGCAGATTAATCCGACACGCTAAGACAAAGTTTTGTTCCACCAAGGTCTGTGATATCAACTCCACATGATCTATCAACCTCTCCGGGGAGAGAATGTATCAATCAATAAGAGAAGACGCACTAACCAATTTTGATTCACCAAAGCTCGTGATATCAACCCCACGTGATCTATCAACCTCTCCGGAGAGAGAATGTGTCGATCAATAAGAGAAGACTCACTAACTAAGTTGAATGTGAAACGCACTAAGTATCCTCCCTACCTACAAGGATTCTATCGTCAAGAAGGATTTCGCTAGGAATCCAATCTTTTAAGAATCACAAATAGTGTTCATAGGGCCTAATTACTATGTGAGCACAGATGTATGTTCTGAAAGTAAATCTACCAAAAGCATTCAAAAAGTAGAAAGAGGAACACTTAACGCTTAAAGCAAATATGAGATGAGTCCACAAGGTGGAACACTTAACACCTCACACAAGCTAAAAATGAGTCCCCAACTTAGAAAACAAGTGAGTTCCTAAAAGCACAAAAGGGTTGCCAAGTGGAACATTTAACGCTTCTGTCCTGTTGACCCCTCCCCTTTATGGCGCTGAGATTGCAACCACGGGGCGGAAATGAGGGGCCGGCGGATTAGCGAGTCCAATAACCCAAGATAGCAATCAAGATCAATCACAAGTATTCTAAGACTACTTAATGAATCCTTAAGGGTTCACAACCTAGTATCAATTATGCAAGTGTGTAGAAATAGATCAAAAGCATGAAAAGATGCACACAAGCTTGACACATAAGAGATTTATTTTAAGTCCCAAATCAAAATATTATTAGATGAAGGAGAATACCTGGGATCCTTGCAACGCACTTAGTAGATTTTGCTTGATTTTTTAGCAATTTTTGTTGAGCTTTTCCATGCAAGCAAGTGACGAACTCTCCAACAAGCAAACAAGCAAACAAGATATGCAAAATATATTCAACTTATGAAAACCATAGGGTTAGCTCTAAAAATCAATTATTATGTGCATACCCATCACAAAACTTTATTTTTTTTTTTGCATTTGACCTAGTCAACAAGATCTAATTTTTTTGATATGATTTTGGCCACAAAAATAGAAATTCAGAATAGAGACCCCTGCTAAAAAACAAAGAGCTTTCCAAAAATGCAAAAATTTTAGAAAAACCTCTTCATTTGTGCCCTAGAGACCCATTTTATCAAAACAGACCAGTTTTTGTAAATTGACTATTTGAGCTATGATATCATGTCCAAATTTAAAACACAAAGAATGGACCCCCTGTATAATTTAAAGAGCTTTCCGAAAATATAAAAATTTTCGAAAAATATGCTGATTTGCGTCAGATATTAATTTTTTCCGGAATTTCAAGAAAAAATTATTAAAAATTCAAAACATCTCAGAAAATTCTAAATTTTTTACTGTAGCTTTCATGACATGTCACCAACCTGCAAAAAAAATTTCAGATCAAAATTCCAAGCCGTTTGGGAGATAAAATTAAATCTTTGAAACTTTGGGGTTTTAGCTCCCAAAAAAATCAAAACTAGCATGCAAAGGTGGGTTGCCCCACGGTGGGCGCCAGAAATGTGTGTGTGAAAATTGTACCTAATCTGTAAACACAACACTCAGTAAAACATTAGAGGTTAGTGATAATCAAAATCATGCAAAATTGAAAGCTATCTAACCAAGCGATTTACTGCCTTCTAATAGGTGCGAGATTAATGTTCTCAGATTATTATCGAGATCAGTGACCTAGACGACACCTAAATGAAGGATTTGAATGCAATTCTAGATATGGAATAAATGCAATTAATCTATATTTTTGATATTTTCTATGCAATAAGAATGATAAAAACTGATATGAAATCTATGCTAAATGAAATTGATATGCTATGAATGCTATTGAAAATTGATATGCTATGAATCTAACAATGATATGAAATATGAATGCAAAAATAAGATTGATCTCACAAAGATGTCGATTCGCAAGAGCTTTGATTCTTCAATTCCAATTCTCCAGCGTGATTGTGCAAAATATGAGATGATTTGTGAAGAGCTAAAGCCTTAATTTATAGAAATCCAGGGCTTTGGAGGTGCATGAATAAAAGCCATAAATCACTCAAATTAACTCATCTTGATTTTTGAGTTATCTGATCATAAAAGATAGTTAATTCTCAAAATCATGCAAAAACATGCAAAAACAGCTTTTTAACTCAAATTAGAGTTTAGATCAACTTTTTGAACTCCAAAAGGATGTTGAGTTCCAAAAAGTCAATAACTTGCATTGATTTTCTGATTTGGAGTTTAACTGTTTCTTTTGAATATGCATAATAATTAAGAATTAAATAAATAAATAAAGTGATTTATCCTCAACTCAACTGATTTTTGAAAATAAATAATTAATTTATGGGTTAATTAACTATTTATTCAAACTTTTATTAAAAATTATATTATTAAATAATGACAACATGCTTTAATTAATTAAATAAGAATTTAATCAATTAAAGATAGGAATTTTGATTTATTGTCAAAATTAAATAATACAATTAATAATAGATAGAATTAAATTTAATTACATAATTAAGTGGCAAATATTAAATCTAATTAATTAAATATGAAAATATTCAATTAATCAAATTTTAGGATAAATGTGATTTATTGCCAAATAATTATAAAATTAAAGATAATTAAGATAATTAGGAATATTACTAGGAATATTCTCCGATGCAAAATTTAAGATAATCAATTAGATTTGATGATGTTTAGATGTGCCTTAGATTAGGACTTTGATGTCGATTTCATATGATTTGATGATATAGGAGGTTAATGAACTTATAGCCCATTTTTGGGGTATTACAACTTCAAATCCATCTAATATACTTTGAACTTCTTGTAAGCTACATAAGCCAAAAACATTCTTACTACTTCAATTCTTGCAATAGGTGCAAAGGTTTCTTCATAGTCAATTCCTTCTTGCTATGAGTATCCCTTACATACCAATCTTTCTTTGTTTCTTACTACTTCTCCTTGTTCATTCATCTTGTTTCTAAATACCCATTTAGTTCCATTAACATTCCTGTCTTTAGGTCTAGGGACCAATTCCCATGTCTTGTTCTTTTCAATCTAATCTAGTTCTTCTTTCATAGCATTAGTCCAACTTTCATCTTCACAAGCTTCACTAGTAGTTTTATGCTCAATTTGAGAAATCAAACATAACTATTCTTGTACCTTATTCTAAGTTAGAACTCCTCTTTTGATGCTTCCAATAATTTTCCCAATAGGATGATTTCTTGACAAACTCTTGTTAGGTGTCACTGTCTCTGATCTCACTTTAGGTGTAGGTTCTTTAATGACTTCACTATGGCTTTCATTCAAAAAATCACTATCAGTCTCATAAAATAATTCAATAGATCTAGTGTTAGGTTTAGGATGAGCTTCTTCATCTGATTCATAATCAAGCATTCTTTCTTGAATTTTGAACATTTTATCAACTTTAACATTTGCGCTCTCAACAATAGTCTTAGTTATTTTATTGTAACATCTATAGGCCTTGATTTTCAAAGAATATCTAAGAAATATACCTTCATCACTTCTAGGATCAAACTTTCCAATATCATCATCTCTCTTTATATAACATTTTCTTCCAAAAATTTCTAAAATACTCAACTAAGGGTGCATGTCCAAACCATAATTCATAGGGTGTCTTGTTTGTGTCTTCTCTATTTGTACTTTGTTCATTGTATACACTTTTGTGCTCACTACTTCTCTCTAGAATATCTTCACAAAATCATTCTCAAATAACATAGCTCTTGCCACTTCAGTCATTGATCTATTTCTTCTTTCTGCAATACCATTTTGTTTAGGTGTTCTAGGGGCTGAAAACTGTCTCTTAATGCCATTTTCTTCACAAAAGGTGTTAAACTCTCTAGAAGTAAATTATCCACCTCTATCAGATCTCAAACATTTAATCTTCATTCTAAATTCATTCTCAACTTTATTCTTAATGATCTTAAAACTTATCAAATGCTTCAGACTTTTCTTTAAGAAATGCAATCCAAATCATTCTTGTAAAATCATCAACAAGAATTATAAAATACCTTTCTCCATAGAATCCTCTAGTCTTGGTAGGACCGCTCAAATCTGTATGAACAATCTCCAGATTTTCTTCAGATGTAAACTTCTTACTTGGAAAAGAACTTCTATTCTATTTAGCCATCACACATTCTTTACAAATCATGTTAGTAGGCTTCATAATTTTAGGCAAATCCCTGATTGCAAGTGTAGTACTTACTTTCACAATGTTATCAAAGTTTATATGACAAAACCTTCTATGCCATAACCATCTATCATCAATTTTAGTAATCAAACATGTCATCTCAGTGGGATTTAACTGAAATACATTACCTTTGGTTCTAGATCCAATTCTAATAAGATTTCCGTCTTTATCCTTTATCACACAAGTTTTCTCAGTAAACCAAACTTGATATCCCTTATCAACTAACTATCCAACACTCAAAAGATTATGTTTCAATCCATCCAAAAAATAAACATCATCAGTATTAGTCTTTCCATCAAGAGTAATAGATCCTATACCTTTAATCAAGCAAGGTGCATTATTTCCAACTCTAACAACTCCTCCATCATAATCGTTAAATTTTATGAACTTTTTCATGTCTCTTGTCATATGATGTGAACAACCACTATCTATAATCCAATAAGATTTCTTTTCAACTTGAGAAACTACTACTTTTTCTTCCTTAACATTAGTTTTAGGATTCTCTTCTTTAAATGCTACAAATCCTATGTCATCATTATTCTCAGTATCACTTTCACTTAGAGTTCTCTCTATACTAGCTTCAAGATCTTCATCATTAGCATAATAACATTCCTTAGATGTTCTAGGTTTGAAATTATTTTTGTATTTTTTAACTCTCTTAGGACACTTAGATGCAAAATGACCATATTCTTGACAAGTCCAACATTTAAAATTTTTCTTACCCTCTAGTTCTCTCTTCACAAGCAAGGCACTACCTTCTTCAATCTTCTTGTCTTATTCATTTATAGATCTACTGCTGCCAGCATAATCTCTACTCACACTGATGCTTCTTGAAAAAGTAGGGTGAACACTAAGAGCACTGAATGCTATCTCCATTCTAGGTAAGTCTCCTGATAACCTCGGGTTCATCTTTGCTGCTTCCAATCTTCCAAGAAGAGTCACTCTCGTAAAGTTTGTATTACAAGGTATAACTTGTTCAATCATCTATGTTGTCTACTTAAATACAGGAGTCAATTTCCTCAGAATTTTCCATATCACTTCATTCTCTATCTTTGTTCCTCCATAAGATTTTATGCCTGCAACAATTTTTGACATTCTACCATTATAGCTTCTAACAGATTCATCTTCCAACATTCTTATATCTTCAAATGCACATATCCAATTATGTAATCTAACTATTTTTGCATGTTCATCACCTTCAAAAGTAGAGTGTAAAGCATTCCAAATTTCATGAGATTTTTTCAAACATTTTACCTGACTATACTCATTCTTCAGAAGGGCTACCAAAAGTGCGTCTCTTGCAAGTATGTTACACATGAATAGATCTCTCTCTTTGGTAGTACATGTTTCAAGATTTTCCTCTTCAATGATAGTCTTATCATTCTTTGTAATCAACCAATAACCTGGTCCTAAAAATAGTAGGTGTGTCTTCATCTTTTCTTTCTAGCTGTCAAAATTTACTCCATCAAACTTAGGGCTTTCTTTTTTGAAATTCGCCATGGATCTCCTTAAGCTGTTAAACTTCTTTTTCAAGGACCTGTCATTCTGATACCAATTGTTAGAAAGTAAAGCCCACCATGATAACTGAGGGGGGGGGGGGGGTGAATCAGTCATCTAATAATTATAACTTTTATCAATTTCAACATCATTTAACCATGTAAGCAATATAATTACCAACCATAGAAAGATATTCATACACAATGACACAATGACACAAGATATGTTGACTAGGGAACCTCTTGATCAAAGAGTAAACCCCGGTGGGAATGATGCCCACAAAAGATGCACTAATATGAATATTCCTTGTGAAAGGATGGAATTTTTTAGGAGTCTTATGAAATACATTCAGTACATATGAATCCTTGTTAGGAGATTTTGAATCCCTGTTAAAAGATTCTAACCCTGTTAAGAGTTATGGAAGACAGAAGGACCCACTACCAAAATAGCTTCAATGGAAAGATCACTGAACACACTATCCAACTAATCTCTAGATTATTCAATAGAATCATATCAAATATGTTACCTCCTTCCTTACTGTGCCAAACCACACTCTCTGCTTCACCAGATCTCTATCTCAGATCTTCACATGTCTTCCTTCACAAATTCACTTTCACAACTGCATTAGCTCTTTTCTTCACTTCATGCATACATCAACACATACAACCATAAAAATCATATTAAAATAAGGAAAATCATTCCTTCCTTTATACCACACTCAACTAATTACAAATGAGTCGGCATACACTTACAAAATAAAGTTTCCACATGCTACATCAAAAATTACACAAAACTATCAGCTTCCAAATACAATAATTCTTTAATCGTGCGACCTCAAATTTTGCACTATCATCCAAATCCCTATCAATGTATCTTCAAATTCCCTTTAACTATGCAAAACCAGATTCCATCCCGATTAGGAGATATCATCTGATTTCCACAAACTGCTAATCAAGAACACTGCCTGAATACTACTTCCACCAAAATGCTCATAACTTCCATGAATAATGAATTACTAGCTACGCTCTTAACCATAGACATATAACATATCAAAGAGTATATCCTCAACATCGCATAGCTCCAAATCCAATATCCCACATTTGCTAATTCAAACACTATCTACTTCTCTACAAGTCTCTGGTAGATCACTGTGTTGACATCAATGAAAATCATAATCATGAATGCAACAACAACTGCTACAGAATGGCTGCCAAACATTTAGCATTCATTCCTAACATCACAGTCATGAAAATGACTAAGTCCAGAATCGGGATAACAAGGTACAGTGCTACAATTTTGGTCAGCGGTGAAGATATATGAGGTATTATGGCTTGCAAATTTAGCTGATGGTATTTTGGGATGTATACATGCTTCAGTTAAGAGCACATAGGTTTTGGTTACCAGATCTATAAAATGCAATATTCAAAAAGTATGCAAAGACTGTAAAACAACATAACATGGTAGATGAATAGTTGCAAAGATCAAGGAGAGTATAGTGAATATGGTAATGTGCTAAGATAGGTGAATAAAGTATATTTATGACTCTTTAGTAATGTAAGAGCACTGACTCCATAAATATCATTTGCATGAGTTATCATTATGTTTTATATGGTAATTGTGAAATCGACTGGAAGCCTGATTTTGTTTAAGTATAGATTGCTTTTGTGAAAGTGTAGCATGGTTGTGATTATGGAGTAAGTTTTCAAATACAAGAGCAGAGATCAAATGCAAGATCAGTAAGAGGTAGAGTTACAACTGGAACTATCTAAGCAAGATAAGTGTTAAAACCCATCAATCCTATGAAACATGGGACTACTCTCAGGCTGTGGGTAACCTATCCAAGAGTAGAGCTCTGGATTAGGGGCTGGCTTCCCATTGGATCACTTAAAATTGACTAACTTTTTTAGGAAAGGGAGAGAATGCATAAGCCAAATGACCAAAATTGACTTTGAAACTAGGTGATCCACCAATTTAAAGAAGATCCACAACTGAATTAAGCTTATTGCAAAAGGAAAGACAAAACTACACTTCACAACTTGATTTCTACTACCTTAAACTCCATAGGAAATGGGGTACTTGAAACACAGAGAAGGGAACATGATTCCACAATTCTAACTTTTTTAGTTTGCTCATGAATTAACACTACAAAGCCAAGATAAATTCCTAAACACTCAGTTGGATCAACATGTAGATTAAGGATACAATAACATCACAATAATCCAACATAAGATTCAATAAGAATAATTTTGAAACTATAGGGAAACAAGAAGGATCAATTTTTATTGCTGAAAAGAAGCTAAGTACAAGATGTGTCTCTTAGAGCTACAACACTCATATCATAGAGAATATAATGAAGAGATTACCTCAATCATGCAAGTGAGAGGTATATAAAAAGAACCTAGGAATCTGCATTAACACCTCCTCTACCCCTAAGAATGAAAAAGATCTCAAATCAGGCCCATGAGGCTGCCTCATAAACATGGATGCCAGATTCTTGAGTTTATAGGGGTAACAAAAAAAGTTGACTCCTAGAATAGATGGTCAAAAAGAGACCACTCTAACCCCCTTAGTCATGCATAACAATATTCTGACGATAGTTTATAAAATACCATCACCAAAATTTACATTAATATTTTTCAATGACTTCACATTTAAAACCCTATCCCACTAAGACACAAAAATGGATTTAATTGTATTTAAAAATGATCTCAACCCATAATGGGGAATTTTTTTTAAAAATATTTATATTTTAAACAAAATCCACCTATGCCTAGAATAAAACATGGGTTATATAGTTCCAAAAAATAAACCTCAACCCTAAAAAAGGGGAGATTAAATTGATAAACTATTTATCTCAAAACCCTCCTTTTTGAAAATGAGGAAGTTGCTAGAAATGCATACTTTCCTTCTCGACACCTGGAAAGTTTCCATGTTCCACTGGCAGTTCTGTGCACATGTTTTAGAAACATCTGATCCTTTGTTTCCTATGGTGCTTTGATCAAGGTAGTTCTTGATTGGCATTCTTATCATTTCATTTCTTTTTCTAAACTTTTGAGGGCACAGTGATGTTGATTCCTTGTATCTTTCATTTTATTTTCACTGGCATTCACTTGTATGTGTCAATCTCTACATATTGAAGCATGACTGTGTATTCCTTCCCTGCTTGAATCACTTCATTGTTGTTGATGTTTTACTTTCATGGAAATCCTCTCTATTTCTTGAGCCTACTGATAGCATTTCAAGAGCATTGTGATGTGCCTTGTAAAAGATTTTATTGCATTATATTTGGCTTGTTTATAGTTGGCAAGGGTGCTATGAGTCAACTAGGGCAGGGGATTTGAGTGCTACCACTGTGTTCATCCTTATGTTGTGTTCATACTATGCAGATGTGTATATCTTCTTTTTTAATCTTTCTGCTCAAGATACACTAGTGGTAGACCTAGCGCATCAATGAATTGCCTATAGAATCCGCTTGGATCTGATGGCAAAGAGCCCTGGCTTCCCTTTATATTGATGTTCATGCTTAATCCATATATCTCATTTTCTCTGTATTCTAGCATCATGTTGTTTATGTTCAAGTTAGGGCACGAGCTTTCATAGCCTATACAATATTTGTGAGCCATTTAGCTCATCCAGATGTATTTCACTTACCCTTCATATGCCTCTGCATGACTCATTACCATGACTCCATGTTACGATTCTCAATGTTTTAATTCATGGCTCTCTGTTCAATGTATTTCCTATCTAGATTGGGGGCTGAGAGTCATCTTTGTTAAACATTTTTGGATGTTATTTTACTTACTGTCTTCCATGATGCATATTTTTAAGGCCTGTGAACCTAGGGCATTTGATGCTTGGTGTATGAAATCTCCATGCTCATTTGCATTTGGTAATGACACGTGATGCTGGTGTTTTCTGGCACCCTCATAATTATTGATGCTCAATCTAATGGCATGTTCCTATTTCTTGTATGAATGGATCATGTATCATTGTTTAATGTTTGCTGCTTTGATTTTTGTCATAAATGTCACTGTGATTTCACCATTGTTTGTTTCCCATTGTACTTCTCACCCATGAATGGCATCAATGACTATCGCCTACTTCTACATTTCTTGCTTCCTACCTTGCTAGCTCATGGGCGCTACTAGGGCATCATACATTCTTCTTGTATTTACATTCTATGTGGCCCGTGAATACCTTTAATGTGTCATGGCTGTCATGGATACCTTGGGGCTGAACCATGGATCCTTGCATCATGATTAGATGCATTTGGCTCATCCTTGGTGACCCGTGGATTAAAACTTAAGGCTCGGCTACTGAGTCCATTGTATTGTTGTTGCATGTTGTGACATTGCTTGAATCTTGACATCATTGTATGCTTTTATTCCCCTATCATAAAATCATGCCGGCCTATGAAGATTTGGATCTTGACATTATCAATGTTTTTGTCTCATTAAAATGGTTAAAGCCCATGAGGTTTAGCCTTTGTATCGACATGTTCACTATTTTGAACCAAACATCTTGCAACTGCTTTTACTGGTGACTACTGTATACCAGAGTTACATGCATCATTTGATTTACATGATCATGTCACTTTGGTTGGAAAATTTTGCTCTGTACTTTTCTTGAGACATTACCATCTTTATTAGCTGCTGGTGTGATATTTGGATGCATGAAGCTTTTGATATGGCACATGGTCTTGAGTGCCCACTGTATTTGAGCCCCACTTTAGCCTTGATCATGTTACCAATTCCTTGCAAAGGTTGTCTTATTTGATCATTGATATTATCTTGAGGCATATGCTTATTTGATCCTTCAAACATTTAATGGTACATTCATTACTTTGTGCATTATTGATTTCAACTTGATCAAGTGCTCAATGTTCATCATTTGGGATACCATGCCATGTCATGTTTTCCTCATTGTGATTGTTTTCATTTACTATTATGCTAAGGCCAAAAGATGATTAGGCAACATCGTGCCTACATCCTTGTTCATTTTTTATTGTATGCTTGCTCTCAAGATGCCATGGTATGTCATGTCTTCGACATCATATTGATAGCATCATGTTAATACTTTTTACCTTCATTACTATAGAAAAAGTTGTTGATTCTATATGCACCTTTGCCAGGATTTTTATCTTCATTATCATTGTTGTTTGCATTTTCTATTCATGATATTACAGATAGTTGTTTTTGAACTATCATGCTGCCATGAGAGTTGAAGATACACTCATTGATGCTCATTTTTCTTTAATTAGAAGGCCCTTTTTGATATGGTATTTGACCTCTTGATGGCTGATGTCATTCCCTAAAGCATGATCCATATGCCAATTGTATTTGACTATTTCATCTCACCATGCTAGAGATGTATTTGATAGCATACCATTCGGTGCCAATTTATATTTCCACATGCACTATTTTTTCATTGTTCCATATGAGATATGCCATACCGTGTCACTGTCTAACAACTGTACCCCCTTTTGCATTTGGTATTCATGTGGGTTTTAACATGTTCATGCCATAGCACTAATCCATTTAAATGTAGCTTTTGAAGCATATTATGTTGTAGTGTATCTTTCCCCAATACATAGATTTTGTGTACCTTAATGATGAAACTCCTTGAACCTGTCTATGTTTTTGACCATGCTCCATCTAATTTTACTTTGTGATTCTTGAGTGTCCCACTGATACTGCATCCTCCAGTTGTTGTTCCCTTATTTACCATGGGTGTTCTTGGGCTATGATGCAGCCACTACCAAAGAAATTTGAGGTTTTCCTAGCATCGACTTTATCATAGGTCAAGGTCGTTCATCTGGATCTCAACATCTAGTTATTGTTGTTGTACAGATGGTCATTGTACTTCTAGGATGGCTTTTTGGGAAGACCATCCTCTTAGTATTTTGATCATATGTATGAGGTAAACAACACTGCATCAGCTTCTTCTATATCTACACATGGAATAAATGAGTTGGTGAAAAAACATGGTGTCTCTTTTATTTCTGGAGCCTTTTTTATGCACATGCCCTGAGCACAACCCTTCCTAGAGGTGTATGACTGAGTGCATATATGCATCTTTGTGAATACTATGGTACCATACATTGTTTAGATATGTTGGATCTAACTAATATTTCCTCATCTCTTCTTCTAGGTTCTGGACCATAGGAGCTCTTTGGACAGGACTGGATCCAGACACCATTACCAGGAAATGTCTGGTACCCCTGTATTTCATGTTCATAATTCATGTATATCTTCACTTATTTATACAATTCCAATAATGGCTATGCTCATGGCCTATGTGAGCTTTAGATAAATGTTCTGTTCAGTTCTTTTTATTTTGTACAACATACTTAAGGCATTGATACGTGCACATGTAATTCTTAGATGTAGATCATTTCATTTTCTCTTTCATGTACTTTATAATGAAATGAACACAAATTTAAGAAAGACCACTAATAATTCAAACTAGGGTGCAGTAGTCTCACTTAGTAACTAGGCCTCCAAAGATGAGTTAAATACTAATAACATTCTGGCGACCTCTTTTGAGTGATTTCCTGCTAAGCATCCTGACCAGTTGCCTTGTAATCCATTGGGCATAGAGTCTTATAAGCCTCAAAACTAAACTTAGCCTAAAATCAAAACAACCCTTCTTGCTAGAAAAATAACTAACTATTGGACATAGATTGCTCTGGCTTATTGCTAACCCAAACCAAACTGAAAGCTGAACTAAAAGCAAACTAAGAACAAAACTGGAAACAAACTTGTGCCAAGGCACTTATGAAACATAGAAAACTAGAACTTCTAACTTACTAATGTACAGGGCTGAAACTGACCTCAAAAATAAGCTTTGAGGTGAATCTCATTCACTAGAATGGGAAACTCCTCTCCATCCATATTAGCTAGCTGAAAAGCATTGTGGGCCTTGTATTTAACAACCATGAAGGGTCCACTCCATATTGCATCAAATTTAGTATGCCTTCTTGGTTTATGTTTTGATTCATCCCACTTAAGGACAAGGTCTCCTTCCTTAAAAGCTCTAGGTGTGGCTCTTTTATCAAAGCTTTTCTTCATCTAAGAATGATGGGTTTCCAAGTTCTCTAGTGCTAAATTCCTTACTTCCTCAAGCTCAACTAACTCAGCAAGCCTATCTTGCATAGTATTTTCTTCCATCAGATCAATCTCCTTGATTAAGCTCAAAGTAGGCAACTCAGTAGACAAAGGAAACCTAGCTTCTTTCCCATAAACAAGTGTGTAAGGAGAGCTACCTTTCAACCCCTTAGGTGTTATTATGTCTTCCCATAAGGCCAGCTTCAACTTGCTATGCCAATCTCTCTGGTTCCCTTCTATAGTCCTTTTTATGATTCTCAGCAAGTTCTTGTTTGTTGATTCCGCCTGACCATTACCTTGAGGGTAATAGTTGGATGAGGTGCTTAGGAAAATATTGTGCCTCAATGCCCATTCTAAGATTCTCATTCCAAGAAATGCCATAGCATTGTCTGAAATGATAGAGTCTGGAGTGCTAAACCTTGACACAATGTCTTGGTAGAAATTTAGGACAGAGGTCTCATTCCTTCAATGCTACAGCCTCTGTCCATTTGGCAAAATAATGCATAATAGTAATTATCCATTTATGGCTAGCACTAGATGGAGGATTAATAGGTCCAATGAAGTCCAACCCCCATTTGGAGAAGGGCTGCTCCACTTTAATTGGATGTAGTGGGAGGGCTGTGTTAGCACCTACAAAAATTTTCATGGCTATAAAATTTTTCTCCAGTCTCTGCAAGTGTTTTTCTCTATCTTTGGCCTTCAACCCTAGTTCATAAATTCAAAATTCTAGCAGTTGGAGGGTTGAAATCCTAATTTTCCTAAGTTAGGTTCTATTTAAGTGTTACTTTTTCCACTTACTAAAGTCCTAAAATACCCATGTGCTAAAATGTTGACGACCACTTTTACATGTTATGTCATTAGGTTTTTTATGTCGGGGTCCCCTTTAATATTTTTCTATCCAAGCCTAAGTCTCCCGAGATTTATTTTCCTAAGTTTTGGCCTTTTAAATTGTGTGGCTATCATTGTTTTGCAAGACTATTTTCTATCAGAAGTTCTGACATGCGATTTAGCGACAAAGTGCCACTTGTCCCAGCGGGTCCGTCCTCAAAGTTTGCTGGCAGATAAATGATGGATTGATCGAATGGTTGTTGTTATACCATTGGACCAAGATAATAACCTTTTAATCATCATGATATAGTGACAACCATCTAATACAAAGGGAAATGAGATGGTAGGTGGGACCATGAACTTCTAGGTCAGTATAACATGTACATTTGTGATTGGTTAAGGTACAGTGATGTGGCGGTTGATTGGACTTTAAAATGATAAAAGGGATTTAAAGAAAGGGGCCCACCCATTTGTAAACATGGTGTGTTATGATTCGACATACAGACAAGTGATGTATCAAGCTATGGGGTTAGAATTTTCAAAGGGTTAATCATCAGATAGATCCGATGGTTGTTGTTATACCATTGATGAAAGATGTGAGGAATTTAAGCTTGCGGTATAGCAATGACTTTCTGATTCTTTTTAAGATTGATGTTGTCAGTGGGCCCTAAAAGTTCTAGGTCACTCTAACATGTTCACTTTCTATTGGTGCAATAAATTGTGACCTGGGAGTTGTTAAGGTTTTCGGTGCCAAGAAAGAAAAGATAGAGGGGGTCCACTTGCCAGTCTTTGTAGCGTGGTAGTTTTTGATTTGACAGAGGTACAGTGAGGTGTCACATAGGGCCATTTTTTCTTGGGTGGTTAAAGTGCAATGTGATCTAGTAGTTGTTGTTATACTACTATGATAAAATGCTCGATTTTTAGGCTCAGTGGTATAGCGATGACCGTTGATCTTAAAGATGTGGATCGCTTGGTGGGTCTGAATTACCTATCATGTTGAAGTGCCAGTTGTGTTGAGATGTCGCATTTTCATTGGATGAGCTGAATGATGATGTGGCAAGGATGTCAGTGGGCTCTGAGGTCAAAAGGTATTTAGCAATCAGGCGACTAAGGGTTTCTCTTATTCTCATAATGTAACTCAGGGTTAGAAATCTATCTAGCGATTCAGTGAATGCCTTTGTTCACATTTTTTCTGAATCAAACCAGGGTTAGGAAAAGTTTTCTGTGACTTGGAGAATGCCTTCAGTCATGTAATCACCAAATCACTTAGAGTTAAGTGCTTTCCGGAGTCAAATAAAGAAAGATTAAGGTAGGTTCACTGACAAATGTTGTTGATGTGTTCAATTCTCCTTGGGTGCCGAGATAAGTATATGGCCAAGTTGTTTTAAGGGCCTAGTTGTCTATTGTCAATTAATCAAAGCCGTTCGATATACTGAGAAAGATGCAGAATCGAGGGCTATGTTTTAAACTTGACTGATTAACCGTTATTGTTCAAATTTAAACCTTTTGCTAGCATTTTTGCCAGGTTTTTTTTGAAGTCAGTGAACCAGAGGTGACAAAATGAATTACTTAAATCTTCCAAGGGTAGTTGTAGGTAGTAAAGTGAAAAACAAGATATCAGGTAGTTGCCTGGATCATAATTCTTTCCTGAAATGCCATACCAATCTAAAAATAGAGGATTGTTACTTTGAGAAAGGCGGTTGAAAGTCTTGTCTGTTCAAATAGAAAGAGGGTTGATTGAGATATTTTAACAACACCTGGCAGAATTGAGTTTTATTCTAAAAATGTTATGGAAGACTTAGCACCCAATTTACCCTCCATTTTTAGACTACAATTGAGTGAAAACTTTTTGTTTTAGGTCTTTTCTTTGATTTGAATGACCTAATTGTTTTGACCTAAAAGATCTGAAGCTTGTATGCAATCCTGGTTGTCTATAAAAGGATTACCAGGATCATTGTAAAAGGACCGGAAACTTGATCAATTGGACTAATAAGTTTTCTTAGTCTAGGATATCAAAGACTGTATTTAGGCCTTTTTTCTATAAGAGAACATTATTTTTGGTTCAAGTTGATTTCAAAAGGTTGCATTGTAAATCATTTTGTGTGCATGAATACTAATATAATATTTGAAATAAAATCCAGGGTTTATATCTCTCCTTGAGTGATTTTTGTTGAATTATGAATTGTTCCAATTCTTGGCATAGATAAATCTTTGTGTGTATGTTTATATTTCTCAGCTCTGATTCATAATCAGATTAAATAAGCTTTGAATATGACAAAAATTCTCCAAAAGTTTTACTAAAAGGATACACAAGTAAGTAGTGTGAACCTAGGGATCTTTTGATAAAATCCACCAGAGGGTGATTAGTATTTTCAAAAGGTTATAATCTTTCAAATTTCAATATTTTATTCATGTATTACATTCTTGCAGTGGAGATGTTGCCCAATGAATAAGACACTAGCCAATAGTAGGGTTCTTCTCATGGAGATCAGTGTTTGAAAAGGTTCTACTAGTATTTCCATCTTTAAATACAAAATTGTTGAAATTCTTTGAATTACAGTGATTTACAGGGCAGTTTACTACCTAGTGATAGTGAAAGATCTATGAATGAATGGTTATCATTTAGATTTTTCTTATCATTTATCTATTACATTTAAATCCAGTTAGTGATTATTGATTTAAGTCTTTTTTTATTGGATTAGGAGCACCCTCCTTGGTTTTGCAGAGCCAAAAGTGCAGAGGGAAATCTTGTCCCTATAGTTGGTCCAGTCATCTTTAGAACTCAATATTTGGATCTAACCCATCCATAAAATCTATAGATGTACTGGTTGCTTGTCAAAGCATAAAGTCCATTTTGGGAACCAACAAAATGGTGACTCTGTTGGGGAATAGGGATTGAAATACTTTGATAAATCTGAATTTTAGATCTCTAGTGTTATAAATTTGAATATCAAATAATGCAGGTACAAGTTCAGCTAGACTCCTGGCCATCTTATTTGTCAGAACCAGTAAGTACTATTGAAGAATAGAGGAATATTTGCAAGCTTTGGATTTTGTCTAAATTTGAAAATTTCATTAAGCTTTGCATCTATTTGTAATATTTTCTATTTTTGATTACTTGCCAAGTGTTGAGTACTTTGATTTGCTAAGTGTGAGAATATTTCCCAACTTGTGTTGGTGGTGACTCTAAAAATCTTTGGAGTAGTGCTGACTAAAGATAATAAAAGAATAAGAAACTATTTCACATACTTTGAGTTATGAGTCAAAGAAATACTAGGGCTTGGAGGAAGAATCACCCAGAAAGTAGGTTAGAAGGTGAACTTCCAAGTACTTCTAGGACTTATTTACCTAGAAGAAATCAAAGTAGTTGTGATGTGTCTCAGGCATGGAGACGAAAGAAAAATATGAAAATAAATGACCAACTTACTCATGACCAAGAAGAAAATGCCTCTGAGTATGAGGAGGCAGTTGATCTAGGTTTAGGAGCATATGAGGACTTTTATTCTTACAAGGGTGATGAAGTGCATCATAAAAACAAGGTATACCCAGATATAGAACCTCAAAAGGAAATCAGAAGGTCAAGAAGTAAGAGCAGGGGTCTGGAAGGAAGAAATGATCCCCCAACCCAGGGGCCTTCTCCTTCTAAAAGTCCTAATAATCCTAGAGATTAGCAAAGAGATACTAGGTTTGAAAATTTAGAATCTGATACCTCTCTCCTAGACTCAAAAGATATTTTTGAAGAAGTTTACAATTTAGAAAAGAATATCTAGGAGAAAGTTGCAATTAGGAAGGAGAGGGAAATGGAAAGGAAAACTAAAATAAGGCAAGCCCAAATTAGGGCAGACCAGCTCAAAAGATAGTTGATAACCCTAAAGGCCATAAATTGTGTAATAGCCCCTAAGGGGGTTGATGAAAAACCTATTGTCCAACCCATTGCTAAAGTTAGGAAGCCTAAGGATAAAGGAAAATAGATTTCAGCAGGAATCACAATAAATGAGCCTACAAATAACAATATCCAAATAGATCCTTTGTCCAAGTTGGATAATGATTTGGAAAGGGCTAGAAAAGAATAGGAGGTTATTGCTAAAGAATTAGAAAAGGCAGAGGTTGAGGCTGCTACCTTGGAAATGAAAAAGAAAGTTGATTTTCTTAGATAGTCTTTTACTCCTTCAATTCCAACTAACCCTGTGATGACATCTAATGTTAATGATGGAAATTTTGCTACTCAGGCTGCCATTTTCACACCAGTGATTACTACAATGTTGCTAATACTGCAAATAACAAAGCTTCTACCTCTCAAATAAATGCTTCATTACAAAGAGGACCAGTTCACGTTGAAAGGTATAGACAACTTCTCTTTAACAATATTGTTGGTTATCCTAATTTGATTCCAGAAAAGATTAGAGAGAAATTACCTAAGTTTACTAGAAATAATGTTGTCACCTATGAAGAGCATCTAAAGAAATTCATTGATATGATTGATGATTATGAAATAGAATATGAAGATGTGATCATGAAATTGTTTGTTCAATCTTTAACTAAAGATGCAAGAGACTGGTTCAGAGGGCTCCCTTATGATTGTATTGGTTCTTGGGATGATTTTATAAAATTTTTTAAGGATCAGTATGGTGATAAAACTAATGAAGGTTTTATGTTGAATGAATTCAACAATATAAAGAAAAACCAGAATGAGGAAGTTCTAGAATTCAATGTAAGGTTTCAAAAGGCAATGCACAAGCTCTTCCAAGGCATGAGGTTGGATGAGAAGGTGTGTTTGGAAACATATCTGAATGCTTTTGATGCCAAAATGGGATACTTACTTAGGGATAAAAACCCTAGGACTATTAGAGAAGCTCAAAGATTTGCTATGAACATTGAGAGCAATAGAAGGGTATCTATAAAGTTAGGAAGAAGAGAGGATTGTAAAACCCCTAGGTTTAGAAAGAAAGAGGTTGATAAGAATAATAATGTAAAACCTAGGGAGGATGATAACCTCAAGCAGATCCTAAATGCCTTAAAGGATCTAAAACCAGGAGAAAGTAAAAATAAGTTTCAGGGAAATGATAGGCCTCCTCCAAATAATTTCAATAGGCAACCAAGATTATAGAATTTTCCTTACCATACATAATGGAAAGATGGGAAGCCTATTATCCTAGAAAGGAAGGATATGAAGCCAAATGATAAAACCCCTAACCCTTTGCAAAAACATTTAGTCAATATGACTAGTGAAATTCCATGGTGCACAGTATGCCAATCCCCTCATGATTCAAACTACTGTGTGATTTCTCAGAATATATCTGAAAGTAATGAACAAGATGAAGAGGAGGATGAATCATATCATGATAACAGCTATGGAATGACCTTTGCTAAGTTATGTGAAGAATTTGACTATGAGGAGGAAAATGAAAATCAAGATATAAATGATTCTCGGAGCAGAGGGGAGGCTTACCATAAGCAAGTTTTTTCTGATGAAGAAGAGGAAGAAATTGAAGACATAAATAGAAACTCTAAACAAGTTGAAGAACCTATTATATTAAGAAGACCCTCTGATGAAGAGATAGCCTAGATCACTACTGATATGGTGACATAGGCCAAGAGCAATTATGTCCTTAGAAACAGGACTGTTGAAAAAATAGTTGGTAAACCAATGGGTATATTTATTAAAAGGAATAAAGAAGATGCTAAGCAGTCTGTCACAAAAAATAAGGCTGTAGATGATACCAAGAAGTCCAAATCATAAGGCATAGAGAAGCAAGGTGAACCAATCAAGGTTCTCAAGATCAAGGCTAAAGTTCCAATGGTTAGCACTCCAAATTCCCAACCTGAAAACAAATCAAAAGATAAAAAGCAATTTGGTGCAACCACACAGCCTGAAATCAAATATACCCCAAAGGGAAAGATAGAATTATCTATTTTAAATTATGCACCTATTGACATGAATCAATTATTATCTCAGATCACAGTAAAAGTGCCTTTATTAGAGAAAGCCCTTACATGGATAAATGGTGTTCAAACAACAGACATCCAAGAGCCAGTAAATACTAAGATGAAGGGTCAGGATCCAATTAAAAGGAAGGATACAGAAGAAATTATTTCAAAAACACCTCAGATCTATTTGGACACTAATGTCATGAATACTTCTATGGGAGCTGTTGATCCTTTTTTCCTAACATTGGTCATAAATGATAAAATGTTGAAAAACTGCATGATTGATTTAGGAGCTTCAAATACTATCATGCCTGCTGAAATTATGAGATCAATGGGGTTGCAAGTTGATAATCCTCATGGGAGATTCTAGGCAATGGATTCTAGAGAAGTACCAGTGATTGGAACAATCAAGGCCTTTCCCTATAGGCTTGCTGCTTGTCTTGAAAAATAATTGACTATGAGTGTCCTAGTTGTTGACATTCCTCCACAATATGGAATGTTGTTATCAAGAAAATGGAGTGCAGCAATGGGAGGTAGTATCTAGTGTGACTTATCTTATGCTACTTTTAATATCACTGGTGAGAGCATTAAGGTACTCAAAGAAGTTAGAACCCGCCATATGATTAAGGAGGAGGTTAGTGATAATAACATGAATTGTTTTATGGATACTGACATAAACTCCTTTCAAGTTCAGAGTAATGATAATGAGGTTGATCTTCCTCTTTTATCTAGAGAAGAAGGAAATGTAACAAATCAAAATGATCTTTGGACCATGTACTTTGATGGTGCTTGTTCTAAAGAAGGAGCTGGTGCAGGTGTGTTGTTAATTTCTCCTACTGAAAAAACTTTTAAGTTTTCCTTCACCTTGTTATTTACTTGCACAAATAACACTATAGAATATGAGGCTTTATTGATATGATTAAGGTTAGCCTCAAAACATAAAATACAAAATCTCAAAGTTATTGGAGACTCAGAATTGGTTGTATCTCAGATTAGGTCCAAATATGCTTCAAGAAACCAAAGGTTAAGACATTATAGGAATGTTGTTTGGGATGAGATAGAATAGTTTGATGCTTTCTGTATTGATTAGATGGATAGAGGTCATAATAGGATGGCTAACTTATTAGCTAACATTGCACTAAGGCTAGAAGATATCACTTTTGCAGGGATATCTAGCGTTGAAATTCAAACTAGGCCATCCATACCAGATAATTATGAAAATTGGTAGGTTTTTGATGATGACCTAGATATTTTAAGATTTCTACATTATAATGCAAGTTTTGGAGACAAAGAGATAAATTTTGGTGAATATGTAGAAACATCAGATAACAAGGATTCTCTCCTTGGCAAGGAGATCTTATAGTTAAAAAAAAAAAAATTCCCAAAAGGTTTGGTAGTTTTGGAGAGAGCATTTGATAGCCATGATAGCTCTTCATAGGCAAAGCTTTTAAGCAAGCCTGAAGATGTAGAGGAAATAAACTTAGGAAAAAAGGAAGCTCCAAAAAATGTATATATTGGGGGAAGCCTGATTCCTAAAATAAAAAATATCTGATAAATCTTAGAAAATATAGACATGTCTTTCATGGTCTTATGATGATTTAAAGGCATACAGAGAAGATTTGTTCCAACATGAAATCCATTTGAAGGAGAATACCAAACCTTTTAGATAGAAGTTAAGACCTGTCAACCCTAGTCTACCACCAAAAATGTAGGATGAGTTAAAAAAGATGAGTGATGCAGACATCATTCAACCTATTAGACATTCAACGTGGGTTTTTAACCTTGTCCCAGTAAGGAAAAAGAATGGAGACATCAGGCTATGTGTAGATTTTAGAAATTTGAATATAAATTCTTTAAAGGATAATTATGGTCTACCAAACATGGAAGCCATGCTACACAGGGTTACTAGATCTAAATTAATGTCTATGATGGATGGTTTTTCAGGTTACAATCAAGTAGTTGTCAAAAAAATAGAACAGTTCAAAACTACATTCACTACTCCATGGGGTACTTATGTATATGTTAGGATGCCATTTGGTTTAACCAATGCTAGGGCTACCTTTCAAAGAGCCATGGATGTAGCATTTGCAAATTTTATAAACAAATTTCTTGTTGTTTATCAGGATGACTTGATAGCTTATTCAGAAAAGAAAGACCAACATTGCGGTCACTTGGAAAAAAAATTTGTAAGAGCTCTAGAATATGGGGTTTCCCTTAACCCAAAGAAGTGTTCTTTTGGAGTGATTGAGGGTGAGCTTTTGAGACACATTGTATCCAAGGATGGAGTCAAGATTGATCCTAAAAGAGTAGCAGCAATAGACAAAGTACCACTGCCAAAAAATGTAAAAGGTATCCAATCTTTCTTTGGTCAGATAAATTTTGTCAGAAGGTTTGTTACAAACTTTTCTGAAATCATTGTTCCCATTTCCAAGATGCTAAAGAAGAATGCAAAAGTTGAATGGAATAATGAGGCCAAGAAATATTTTTCTGATATCAAAATGGCTATTAAAATTGCCCCTGTGTTAAGATCACTAGATTTCAATAAGCCTATCCAAATCTTTTCATTTTCTTCTTATCATACTATAGCTACAGTATTATTACAGAAGAAATCAGAAGGCTTTGAACAACCCATATCCTTTTTTAGTAAATCATTGCAGGCAACTGAGTTAAAGTATGACATAAATGAGAAACAGGCCTATACATTGGTCAAAGCTATCAAGAATTTCAGATGTTATTTGGTAGGAGCAATTGTAGTTGCATATGTGCCCAGTGTTGTTGTGAAAGACATCTTGGTTCAACAAGAAGTTTTAGGGAGAAGATGCAAGTGGATAAATAGAATCCAAGAGTTTAATATTTATATCCAAATCACCAAACTAGTGAGAGGATTGGGGTTAGAAAAACTTATGGCCCAAAGCAATTTGGATGCTAACCACATCAATATTCTTGAAGAAGAACAAAGGCCATACATCTGTGATTTAGACTGTTGTGATTGGTACAAGGATATCATTGGATACTTGCAAAAGCTATTACTTCCTTCTAACATGGATAACCACAAAAGGAGGACTAACAAATTACATGCCCTGAAGTATGTGATCATTAAAGGAGAGTTGTGGTGGAAAAGTAATGAGGGTGTCCTGCTAAAATGTGTTGACCCTCAAAAGCCTAATGATCTATTGCAAGCAATGCATGATGGTGTATGTGGTGGCCATTACATGGCCAAGACTATTGTGCATAAGATACTAAGGTTTGGTTTTTGGTGGCCTAGTATTTTCAAGGATGCACATTCCTTTGTCAAAAGGTGTGATGCTTGTCAGAGATTCTTGGGAAAGTTGAAGTTTAATGGAAATTTGCCTTTGAGCCCTATAAATGTGGAAGCCCCTTTTCAAAAGTGGGGCATGGATTTCATAGGAGAGATCCCAAAAAAATCCAGTGGGGGGCACTCATACATATTGGTTGTAACTGATTACTTTACAAAGTGGGTGGAAGCCATTCCCACTAAAAAAGCAACTAGTAAAGTTGTTATTAATTTCCTAATGCAAAATTTTCTAACAAGGTTTGGATGCCCTAAAGTTTTGATTGTAGACAATGCTATGTGTTTTAGATCTAAAGAATTTGTTAGTTTTTGTTTAAAATTTGGAATCAAAATTTCATACTCTGCTCCTTACCATCCTCAAGGAAATGGTCAAGCTGAATCAAGTAATAAAAGTTTGATAAAATTTTTGAAGAGAGTCTTAGATGCAAATAAAAAGGCATGGGACTCCAAGCTACAGTTGGCTCTATGGGATGACAAAGTAACAATCAAGAAGGTAATAGGGTGCGCTCCTTTTCATTTAGTGTATGGTATCCATGCCAGGTTACCTCAAAACAACTTGCTACAAATGTATAAGTTCATCCAATTATATGATGATGATCAAGATGATGAAATGAAGATCAGATTACAGGACTTGATACAATTAGATGAATCAAGGAGGGAAGCACAGGATACAAATTTGAAATCTCAGTTGAAATATAAAAGTTTGTATGACAAGAAAACCACAGTCAGAAGTTTTCAAGCTAATGACATGGTCCTAATGTGGAATGCTAGGCTTGAAGACAAAGGTAAACACAACAAATTTGACCCTATTTGGTTGGGACCATATCTGGTCAGTAAAGCATGGGAACTTGATTCATACATTCTCAAGGACTTGATTGGAAATGAAATGGAATTGCTAGTTCATGGACAATTCCTCAAATTGTACTTTTCTTAAGGTACTCTCATTATCCATGAACAGTAGTTAGTTTCCCCTTCCAGGTTTTGTGTTTGTTTTCAAGTTGTGTGATTAGGTTAGTTTTTTTGTTTTTGTAGGTGGTCTACTTATCCCAAAGTTTCTGAATCCTTGTCATGCCTGCAAGAGGCATACATCCCCAGACAGAGCCATTGTTAGCACCTACAAAAATTTTCATGGCAATAAAAGTTTTCTCTGGTCTCTGCAAGTGTTTTTCTCTATCTCTGGCCTTAAACCCTAGTTCATAAATTCAAAATTCTAGCCGTTGGAGGGTTGAAATCCTAATTTGCCTAAGCTAGGTTCTATTTAAGCATTACTTTTTCCACTTACTAAAGTCTTAAAATACCCATGTGCTAAAATGTTGACGACCACTTTTACATGTTATGTCATTAGGTTTTTTATGTCGGGGTCCCCTTTAATATTTTTCCATCCAAGCCTAAGTCTCCCAAGATTTATTTTCCTAAGTGTCAGCCTTTTAAATTGTGTGGCTATCAGTGTTTCGCAAGACTATTTTCTATCAGAAGTTCTAACATGTGATTTAGCGACAAAGTGCCATTTGTCCCAGCGGGCCCATCCTCAAAGTTTGATGGCAGATAAATAATGGATTGATCCAATGGCTATCTTTATACCGTTAGACCAAGATAATAACCTTTTAAGCATCGTGGTATAGCAACAACCATCTGATTCAAAGGTAAATGAGATGGTAGGTGGGACCATGAACTTCCAGGTCAGTATAACATGTACGTTTGTGATTGGTTAAGGTACAGTGATGTGGTGGTTGACTGGAATTTAAAATGATAAAAGGGATTTCAAGAAAGGGGCCCACCCATTTGTAAACATGGCATGTTATGATTTGATGTATAGACAAGTGATGTATCAAGATGTGGGGTAAGACTTTTCAAAGGGTTAATCATTAGATAGATTTGACGGTTGTCATTATATCGTTGATGAAAGATGTGAGGAATTTAAGTTTGTGGTATAGCGATGACCATATGATTATTTTTAAGATTGATGTTGTCAGTGGGCCCTAAAAGTGCTATCTCACTTTGACATGTTCACTTTCTATTGGTGCAGTAAATTGTGACCTGGCGGTTGTCAGGGTTTTTGGTGCCGAGAAAGAAAAGATAGAGGGGGTCCACTTGCCAATCTTTGCAGCGTGGTAGTTTTTTATTTGATGGAGGTACAATGAGGTGTCACATAGGGCTATTTTTTCTTGGGTGGTTAAAGTGAAACGTGATCTAGTGGTTGTCATTCTACCACTGTGATAAAATTCTTGATGTTTAGGCTCAGCAGTATAGCAACGACCATTGATCGTAAAGATGTGGATCACTTGGTGGGTCTAAATTAACTGTCATGTTGAAGTGCCGGTTGTGTTGAGATGTCACATTTTCATTGGATGAGCTAAATGATGATGTGGCAAGGATTTTAGTGGGCTCTGAGGTCAAAATGTATTTAGCGATTATGCAACTAAGGGTTTCACTTGTTCTTGTAATGTAACTCAGGGTTAGAAATCTATCTACTAATTCAACGAATGCCTTTGTTCATGTTTTCTCTGAATCAAACCGGGGCTAGGAAAAGTTTTTAGTGACTTGGAGAATGCCTTCGATCATGTAATCGCCAGATCACTTAGAGTTAAGTGCTTGCCGGAGTCAAATAAAGAAAGATTAAGGTGGGTCCGCTGATAGATGTTGCTAATGTGTTCAATTCTCATTGGGTGTTGAGATAAGTATATGGCCGAGTTGGTTTAAGGGCCTAGTTGACTATTGTCAATTAATCAAAGCTGTCTGATATATCGAGAAAGATGTAGAATTGAGGGCTATGTTTTAAACTTGACTGATTAACCGTTATTGTTCAAATTTAAACCTTTTCCTAGGGTTTTTGCCAGGTTTTTTTTGAAGTCAGTGAACCAGAGGTGACAAAATGAATTACTTAAATCTTCCAAGAATGGTTGTAGGTAGTAAAGTGAAAAACAAGATATCAAGTAGGTGCCTAGATCAGAATTGTTTCCAAAAATGCCATACCAATCTAAAAATAGAGGACTGTTACTTTGAGAAAGGCGGTTGAAAGTCTTGTCTATTCAAACAGAAAGAGGGTTGATTGAGATATTTTAACAACACCTGGCAGAATTGAGTTTTATTCTAAAAATGTTATAGAAGACTCAGCGCCTAATTTACCCTCCATTTTTAGACTACAGTTGAGTGACAACTTTGTGTTTTAGGTCTTTGCTCTGATTTGAATGACCTAATTATTTTGACCTAAAAGATCTAAAGCTTGTATGCAATCCTAGTTGTCTATAAAAGGATTACCAGGATCATTGTAAAAGGACCGGAAACTTGATCAATTGGACTGATAATTTTTCTGAGTCTGGGATATCATAGACTATATTTAGGCCTTTTTTCTATAAGAGAACATTATTTTTGGTTCAAGTTGATTTTAGAAGGTTGCATTGTAAATCATTTTGTGTGCATGAATACTAATATAATATTTGAAATAAAATCCAGGGTTTATATCTCTCCTTGAGTTATTTTTGTTGAATTATGAATTGTTCCAATTCTTGGCATAGATAAATCTTTGTGTGTATGTTTATATTTCTCATCTCTAATTTATAATCAGATTAAATAAGCTTTGAATATGACAAAAATTCTCCAAAAGTTTTACTAAAAGGATACACAAGTAAGTAGTGTGAACCTAGGGATCTTTTGATAAAATCCACCAGAGGGTGATTAGTATTTTCAAAAGGTTATAATCTTTCAAATTTCCATATGTTATTCATGTATTACATTCTTGCAGTGGAGGTGTCACCCAATGAATAAGACACTGGCTAGCAATGGGGTTCTTCTCATGGAGATTAGTGTTTGGAAAGGTTCTATTGGTATTTCCATCTTTAAATACAAAATTGTCAAAATTCTTTGAATTACAGTGATTTGCAGGGTAGTTTACTACCTAGTGATAGTGAAAGATCTATGAATGAATGGTTATCATTTAGATTTTTCTTATCATTTATCTATTACATTTAAATCCAATTAGTGATTATTGATTTAAGTCTTGTTTTACTGGATTAGGAGCACCCTCCTTGGTTTTGTAGAGCCAAAAGTGCAGAGGGTAGTCTTGTCCCTATAGTTGGTCTAGTCATCTTTAGAACTCAATATTTGGATCTAACCCATCCATAAAATCTGTAGATGTACTGGTTTCTTGTCAAAGCATAAAGTCCATTTTGGGAACCAACAGGCTGCAAACTTTTTTTTGCCAGCAAATAAGGCATAATTCTTACACTTTCTTACCTAATCAAAAGCATCCTTGTATAGGCTTGGCCAATAGTATCCTTCCCTCATCACTTTTAGAGTAGTGGTTCTTGCTGCAAAGTGTCCTCCAGAACTTCCATCATGGAACTCCTCTAATATTCTGCCTACTTGGCTGGTTTCAACACATCTCAACAAGACATAATTATAATCCTTCCTATATAAACATCATCTAAAATGATAAATGAGATAGCTTGGAATCTAAAGTACCTCCTTTTTCTCATGTCAAGGCCTTGAGGGCATTAACTAATTGAGAGATAATGTTTCATCTATGCTATCCAACTTGCACTCTATTCTACATTTTAGTTCATCAGGACTTCTTCTTCTTAGTAGTTTTTTGTCTATTCTTCCCTCATTCATCTGCTCGCACAGTCCTTTTCCCCTAATCAACTTGGTCACTTTGATCTGAATGTCATATTCCATGACCTTGGTGATCCAACCAGCCCTCTTGTGCCTTAGGTCCTTATTCAAAAGGAAATATTTTATGCAAGGGTGAGGAACCATTAAGTGCACTGTGTTGTTGGATAGCAAGTGCCTGAACTTATTCAAGCTCCTCACTATTGCTAAAACATGTTTCTCTACAAGAGTGTAATTTAATTCATAACCATCCAAACCTTGGCTATAAAAAGCCACTGGCTACTCCTATTTCTTAGTATTTTTCTAGACTAACATGGCAAAGATACTATCAGTGTCCCCCAAAAGCATATAGAATAAAATCTCTAGAAAAATTAGGGTTTACCAGAGTAGGACTAGAAGCAATTGCTTCCTTGATCCTTCAAAACATTTATTTCCTTCATTTCTCCAATGGAAAGATGAATTCTTCTTCAACATCTAGGTCATAGGATTTAGTAGTGCTGGAACATTGGGAATGAACCTTCTTAAGAAGTTGATTCTCCCAAGGAAACTCTGCAGCCCCTTCTTGTGTGTTGGCAAGGGTAGTGCCATGATGGCCTTTATCCTCTCAGGATCAATTATTGTTCCTTTCTTAGAGACAATGTACCCTAACAATCTACCTTTATGGACAACAAAGATGCATTTTTTAGGATTCAATGAAACTCCAAATTCCCTGCATCTTTCAAAAATTTGCCTCAGATGAACCAAGTGATCATTAGTATCTTTTGAAAAAATAGTTATATCATCTGAATAAACTAAAAAAAACTTGTTCATCAAACCATAAAATTCCATCTCCATGGCTTTCTAAAATGTAGCACCAGCATTAGATAGCCCAAAAGGCATTTTCCTATATGCCATGGTACCCCATTTGATGGTGAAGGTTGTCTTGTATTGGTCTTCCTCTCTAACTAGGACCTGGTATAGCCAGAAAAGCTATCTAGCAAAGACCATCTATCAGACCTTGAGACATACTGCAATATTTATTCCATGGAGGGAAATGGATGGTGGTCCTTGAGTGAGGCTCTATTAAGGTCTCTAAAATCCACACATAGCCAGATTTTACCATTCTTCTTCCTGACAGGCACTAGATTGGAAACCCAAGAGGTGTGTTTGATGGGAAAGATGATATTGGCCTCAATCATTTTCCTCAATTCTATTTTCATCAACACTTCTAGTTTAGGATTGATAGGTCTCTATTTTTGTCTCACTGGTTTGGCATGGGGTTCAAGCTCAAAGGTGTGTTGGGCTAAGTGGGGGTTAAATCCTTTTAGGTTATAATACTCCCAAGAAAAAACATCGTTAAACTCTTGACATAATGAGGTATAGGCCCACCTTTCTGGTTGAGTGCATACCTTTCCTAACTTGTCCTTGAAAATCTCTACAGGCTAGTAATGTTCCTCTTTGACTGTCATGTTGACCTTGTCTCCTCTGAGCTGGTCATCAGAGTTAAAAATGGAATCAAGGGTGACCAGTCCCTTAGGTAGCTTGTTAGTTTTCAACTGTAACATCTAGTCATTATACTAGTGAGAAAGCTTATTCTGACTAACCTTAGAGAACTCAACTTCTTCTACCAAAAAATTGAAAATCTATTCATCATTTTGAAAGAATTTCCAAATCACCTGATTGTTTGGTATTGATGGTCTTACCAGGACTTTCACATGTTGCATTTTAGTGCTTGTGACCTCCTTTGGAATATCATATTCTACTCCGATGGAAACCATCTTGTCTGCCTGTTTGTTCTAATTTCTTGGGACAACAATCAAATTAAAAGCACAAAAATCTTCCATTAAATCCCAAACCCCGTGCTTATACATTTTGAGTGTATCATTTTTTGTGATATTAGTGCCATGAATCTGATTAACCACTAACTCACTATCACCTATAACTTTTAGATACTTGATTCCTCTTTGTCTAGCCCATTCTAAACCATGAATCAAAGCCTCATACTCTATTGTATTGTTATTATAGGTGAAAGAAAAATGAACAACAAAATAATACCTTTGTCCTTCTAGAGAAATTAGAACATCTCCTCCTCCTGAACTGATTCTACTTCTGGCACTATCAAAGAACAACTGGCACAGCTCACTATTTTGATTTTTAGAGTGCTCATCCTCCTATATTAAATCTAGAATTATTGCACCTTCTTCATGAATGATATACATCCCAATACCAAAAATTTGCATGTTTCTAAAAGGATTATCTTCTAAATATCTTTTAGTCCACTCATCTAGGACAATATCTGGGATGTTTCTGATAGTGCTCTTAGGTTCATAGTCAACTAGATCCTGCTCATGGAACATCAGATTGGCATTTATATGGATAGGGGTATAAGGTTCAATATGGTTGTTTGAAAAAGCTTCGAACTTGATTCTAATCTTAGTCCCATTTCTAGTTTTGAAGTATAAATGAGACCAATTAGCTGAAAGGTATCCCCCCAACCTGGTAGTGAAATCTCTGCTCAAACAAATAGCAAAGTAGGAGGTAGATCTATGACATAAACATCTTGAGGAATAGAGACATTGGGGCATTCATGTAAAGTGAGACTCAGATCTTTAATAACCCCAATGGTGCTAACTGATGACCCATACAACTGAATAATAGGCCTATCTATTGGTTCATAAGAGAATCCTAGAAGGTCTGCTAATTGCTTAGAAATTACTGAACTACTTGCCGCTAATTCTATATGCAATTATGAACCAAAAATTTCCCAACAACAAGAGTAACATAGAAAGGAGGGGGTTTAACCTGTGATGCAATGATGGGCTGCAAGCTAGCTTATCCAGGTTTCTATTCCTTCTGAGGTGTTTCATCCATCAGGATTCTAGGCTGCTCTAAAACATCTTCTCCTTTTGATGAAATTTTAGCCAATTCACTAAGCATTAACTCCTTTTTTCCAGGAATTTCCAAACTATCCATCATAGGCACACTTATAGAGGTCTTCCTCATTTGTTCAACAATATTAAAATATCCCAGATTCACCTTTTGATGTCCCCTTGCTAGTGTAATCTCTGGTTGTGTGGATGCCAATTGCGTTGTTGCCTTGGCTGGTTCCTTAACTTCTCTTAACTAATTTTGGACTGGATTCTAAACCGCCTTGGGCTATGGAATCTCAATAGGAGCTTGCTGACTAGTAGAGGCTACTTGTTCAGCCTCCAATGCTTTCTTATTGGACCTTGTGTTGGCTGCTACTAGAACATAAGTCTAGTTGTCACTTGGGGAAAAATTTACCCCACAAAACTCCTCCTTATGAAAGTTAACAAGTGCCACCTCAGGTGTTTGTAGCTCACTTAGGGTAGCAGCTTGACCTTGTTGAATCTCTGGTTCTTGAATCATTTCTTGTGGCATCATGACAAAATTGCACTTCACAACTTGATTTCTACTGCCTTAAACTCCTTAGGAAATGGGGTACTTGAAACACAAAGAAGGGAAGATGATTCCACAATTCTAATTTTTTTAGTTTGCTCACGAATTAACACTATAGAAGCAAGATAAATTCTTGAACATTCAATTGGATCAACATGCAGATTAAGGATACAATAACATTATAATAATCCCGCATGAGACTCAATAAGAAGAATTCTGAAACTATAGGGAAACAAGAAGGATCAATTTTTATTGCTGAAAAGAAGCTAAGTACAAGATGTGTCTCTTAGAGCTACAACACTCATATCAGAGAGAATATAATGAAGAGATTACCTCAATCACGCAAGTGAGAGGTATATAAAAAGAACCTAGGAATTTGCATTAACACCTCCTCTACCCCTAAGAATGGAAAAATCTCAAAATAGGTCCATGAGGCTGCCTCATAAACATGAATGCCAGATTCTCGAGTTTATAGGGGTAACAAAAAAAGCTGACTCCTAGAATAGATGGTCAAAAAGAGACCACTCTGACCCCCTTAGTCATGCATAACAATATTCTGATGGTAGTTTATAAAATACGATCGCCAAAATTTACATTGATATGCTGCAATGACTTCACATTTAAAACCCTATCCCACTAAGACACAAAAATAGATTTAATTGTATTTAAAAATGATCTCAACCCATAATGGGGAATTTTTTTTTTAAATATTTATATTTTAAACAAAATCCACATATGCCTAGAATAAAACATGGGTTACATAGTGCCAATAAACCTCAACCCTAAAAAAGGGGAGATTAAATTTATAAACTATTTATCTCAAAACCCTCCTTCTCGACACCTAGAAATTTTCCATGTTCCACTGGTAGTTCTGTGCACATGTTTTAGAAATATCTGATCCTCTTCTTCTTGCAGTGCTTTGATCAAGGTAGGTTCTGATTGGTATTCTTATCATTTCATTTCTTTCTTTGAACTTTTGAGGGCATAGTGATGTCAATTCCCTATATCTTTCATTTTATTTTCACTAGCATTCACTTGTATGTGTAAATATCTACATATTGAAGCATGACTATGTATTACTTCTCTACTTGTATCACTTTATTGTTGTTGATGTTTTACTTTCATGGCAATCCTCTCTATTTCTTGAGCCTACTAATAGAATTTTGAGAGCATTGTGTTGTGCCTTGTAAAATATTTTATGGCATTATATCTAGCTTGTTCATATTTGGCAAGGGTGTTGTGAGTCAACCAAGACATGAGCTTTGAGTTCTACCTCTGTGTTTATCCTTATGTTGTGTTCATACTATGCAGATGTGTATATCTTCTTTTTTAATCTTGTTGCTCAAGATACACCAGTGGTAGACCAAAGGCATCGACGAATTGCCTATAGAATCGGCCTGGATCTGATGGTAGAGAGCCTTGGCTTACATCTATATTGATGTTCATGCTTAATCCATATATCTCATTTGCTTTGTATTCTAGCATCATGTTGTTTATGTTTGAGCTAGGGCACGAGATTTGGTATCCTATCCAATAGCCGTGAGCCATTTTTCTCATCCAGATGTATTTCACTTACCATTCATTTGCCTTTGCATGACTCATGACCATGACTCCATGTTATGATGCTCACTATTTTAATTCATGGCTCTCTATTCCATTTATTTCCTATCTAGATTAGGGGCCAAGAGTCATCTCTATTAAACATTTTTGGATGTTATTTTACTTACTATCTTCCATGATGCATATTTTTAAGGCCCATGAACCTAGGGAATTTGATGCTTGGCATATGAAATCCCCATGCCCATTTGTGTTTGGTGATGACACGTGATGCTAGTGTTTTATGGCCCCCTCATAATTATTGATGCTTGATCTAATGGCATGTTCTTGTTTCTTGTCTGAATGGATCAGGTATCATTGTTTAATGTTTTCTCCTTTGATTTTTGTTGCAAATGTCACTATGATTTCACCATTTTTTGTTGATGCCTCATTCATTTAATGGTATGCTCACCATTCACAACCCACATTTTGTCAATACACCGGCCATTAATGGCATGCTTCACCTTGTTTGTTTCCCATTGTACTTCTCACCCGTGAATTTCATCAATGACTGTTTCCTACTTCTACATTTCTTGCTTCCTTCCATGCTAGCTCGTAGGTGCTACTAGGGCATCATACATTCTTCACTACATTTACATTCTATGTGGCCTGTGAATACCTTTAATGTGTCATGGATGTTGTGGATGCCTTGGGGTTGAACCATAGATCCTTGCATCATGATTAGATGTGTTCGGCTCATCCTTGGTGACCCGTGGATTAAAACTTATTGCTCGGATACCAAGTCCATTGTATTGTTGTTGCATGTTGTGACATTGCTTGAATCTCGACATCATTGTATTCTTTTATTCCTCTGTCATAACATCATGTCAGCCTATGAAGATTTGGATCTTGACATTATCAATGTTTTTGTCTCATTAAAATGGTAAAATCCTATGAGGTTTAGCCTTTGCATCGACATGTTCACTGTTTTGAACTGAACATCTTGCAGCTTCTTTTATTGGTGACTACTGTATACTAGAGTTACATGCATTGTTTGATTTACATGATCATGTCACTTTGGTTGGCAAATTTTTCTCTGTACTTTTCTTGAGACATTACCATCTTTATTAGCTCCTGGTGTGATATTTGGATGCATGAAGCTTTTGATATGGCGCATGTTCTTGAGTGCCCAGTGTATTTGAGCCCCACTTTGGCCTTCATCATGTTACCAGTTCCTTTCAAAGGCTATCTTATTTGATCATTGATTGTATCTTGAGGCATATGCTTATTTGATCCTTTGAACATTCAATGGCACATTCATTAGTTTGTGCATTATTGATTTCAACTTGATCAAGTGCTCAGTGTTCATCATTCAGGATACCATGCCATGTCATGTTTTCCTCACTGTGATCATTTTCATTTGCTATTATGCTGAGGCTAAAAGTTGATTAGGCAGCATCATGCCTACATCCTTATTCATTTGTTATTGTATGCTTGCTCTCATGATGCCTTGGTATGTCCTATCTTCAGCATCATATTGATAGCATCATGTTAATGCTTTTTACCTTCATTACTATGGAAAAAGTTATTGATTATATATGCACCTTTGCTAGGATTTTTATCTTCATTATCACTATTTTCTACATTTGATATTGATGATATTATATACAGTTGTTTTTGAACTATCATGCTGCCATGAGAGATGAAGATACACTCATTCATGGTCATTGTTCTTTAATTAGAAGGCACTTTTTGATATGGTATTTGACCTCTTGATGGTTGATGTTGCTCCCTAAAGCATGATCCATATGCCGACTATATTTGACTATTTCATCTCACCATGCTAGAAATGTATTTGATAACATACCATCTGGTGCCAATTTATATTTCCACATGCACTATTTGTTCATTGTTCCATATGAGATATGCCATACTGTGTCACTATTTGACAACTGTACCCCCTTTTGCATTTGGTATTCATGCAAGTTTTAACATGTTCATGGCATAGCACTAATGTATTTAAATGCAGCTTTTGAAGCATATTATGTTGTAATGTATCTTTCCCCAATACATAGATTTTGTGTACCCTAATAATGAAACTGTTGGAAACCAGATTTGAAAAAATTGTTGTATTGTCATTGATGTCAAACCTTAACTGGTAAGACTGTTGCTACTTAGGAAAGTACTATATCAATGGTGAGAAGGGAAAGAAAGGGTGGTAACAATAGCACCTAAGGAAAGGTTGAGTTATCTTGATACTACAAAGTGTACTTGATTATGTTGCACAATGATGAGATAATGTATTGTTTATCTTAGTAAGATTGAAGACTAAACTGGTAGGCTTAACCGAGAAAAAATGAAGAAATCATATTTAAGCTGAGTTATGACAAAGTTGATCGAGTTAGTGGATGCCGAGCAAAAATCTAGTGTCGACCGAGTATCAGTAAATTGGCGAGGAAGACAATATTTGTCGAGGAAACAGTTTTAGTAGTGACCAAGCATTTTACATGGAGACCAAGTGGATGATCATAGTATTGACCAAGCATCAACAATTTTATATTTGAAGAGAATCCAGATTTGGAGCCGACATTGTTGAATTCTTGGATTATGTAAAATGTGTTGACTTTATTTATTTATTGTATGGAAGCATTTAATGCTTTGTAAAATGCTTTATTGTAAATCTTTATGAGATTTGAGATGATTCTAGAAGAGGAGACAAAGAACATGAAGTGGGTAGATTCAATGTATTTGACCTAACCCTAAGATCTACAAAGGAGATTAAATGGAAAAAGATAAGTTAACCTAACAGAGGAAAGTATTAAGGGAATCGAAGCATTAGGTATGTGAATGCATTGGTGAAGGAGATGCTGGAAGAACAGTAAAGTTTTATTCACTGTATAAGTGAAAAAGCTAAAGGAAAAGTGTGGTGATTGCTTGAAGGAAAGTTCCGAGCAGATCAAAAGTGGAGATGGCAAAGTTTCAAAGTCAGTAAACCAGCATTTGTGTATGGAATTGGATCTGATATTTGTAAAGTGACTTGTATGTTTTTCAGATCATTACTACTGCTACTTTCTAACCATTGAAACATTCAAAATCCTTTTAACAGAGGTTGACCTAATAGTCATATGTTAAATCCTTTGAACAAGGTTGCATTCTAATGGAGTGTATGTAAGTCCTTTGACCAGGATCACTTTTAACAAAGTGATTGAAATCCTTTAACCGGGTCACACTTGATAGTGTGTATTGTAAAATTTGACAGGGTTGGCTTTTAACTGAGCTCACTTCAGAAGAGTGAAAATAATAGTAGCATGTTACAAAGTGGTTTTTCCCATATTGGGTTTCCACTATAAATCTTGGTGTCAATACTTGTGTGAATGTTTTGGTTTGAACATTTCTATGTTTTACAAGTTAGATACAACTGGGTAGTGGACTGCTGAGTTATATCTTTCTATTATTGAATTAGTGATGACCGAGTTTGTTTTGGTTGCTTGATCTAATTTAAGGAAAAGTTTTGAAGTTATTTTATACATCAAGACCTGAGAACAACTAATTCACCCCCCCCCCCTCTCTGTTGTTCTAAATCATATTAACAAATGGAATCAGAGTTGTGTTGCTTATTGGTGTTTATAGAAAACAATTTTAAAGGGACTTGAAGAAAATGATCAAGATGTATAAGAAGGAGGTACCAAAGCTAAATAAGGAAAACTTCCCTGCATGGTGAAGCTTGATGAAGCTTCATCTGGCTAGTATTGGTGATTCTACAAAGTACTACATTGAGCATGACTATGTCACACCTATTGCACCTTTGACTACCGAGAAAATGAGAGCTAAGCAAGAACACAATCAGGCAATGCTGGAAATTGCATCTGCCCTAATCTATCCAGAATTTGAGGACATTAAGGACTGCACAACTGCTAAAGATATGTGGGACACTCTTGCAAAGCTCTACAGTGGTGATCTATATGTACTGAAATCCAAAGCCAAGAGTCTTAGAGGTAAGTTTGATGAAATGAGAATGAATGAAGAGGAAAACATTACACAATATTGTGGTAGAATAAAAGAAGTTGTAAATGCTATTAGAGGAGCAAATGGAACTATTGATGATGAGACTATAATTGGAAAAGTGTTAAGAACTCTACATCCTATATATGCTATTAAGATCTTAGCTATTCAGGAATCTAGATGTAACTCTGCAAATGTGCTTACTTTGGAAGGTTTGATTGGCAAGCTGACTGCTTTTGAACTATCTAATTGTGATAATTTCACTGTTGGTAGTATTGGAAATGTTGAATCTACTTTTAAGTCACAATTAGTCTTGAACAAGCCTAAGAAGGAAAAATAAAGATGCATTAGTGAAAGCGAAAGTGAAAGTGAAGATGACAATGACACTTCTGATGAAGATCTTGAAGATCTAGAAGCTCTTATGGCTAGAAGACTGAGAAGAGGAAAAGGAAAATACAAAGGTAAACTCCCTATTATATGTTTTGCATGTAACAAGGTCAGTCATATAGCTGCTAGATGTCTTGACAGGAAGGATAAAGATGAAGAAAGAAACAACAGACACAAAGATAGAAGAGATGACAAAGGCAATCGAAGGTATAAAGACTACAAAGGAAAAGGTAAGAAATCTTGTTACATTGCTGAAGAAGAGAGTGACACTGATAGTGATGATTTTGAAATTGAGGTAGTCTATGTTGCAATGAAAGATGAATCTGATGAGGATGAGAAAATTGCATTGATTTCCTATGTGAACAAGAGTGATAAATGGATTATTGATAGTGGTTGTTCACATCACATGACTAGTAACAAGAGTATGTTTGAGATCCTACATCATTATAAAGGTAAAAGTGTAACATTTGGTAATGATGCACCATGTCCTATTAGAGGAAAAGGATTGATTAAACTGACTAATAAGATCTCTTTTGAAAATGCTTATTGGGTTGAAGGATTGAATTATAATTTGTTAAGTGTTGCTTAGCTCAACAGAACTGGTTACCAAGTGGAATTTCATCACAAGAAAGCTAAGATATTTGATGCTACTGGTGAAATGATTGGAAGTGGTGAGCAGAATAGAGGTAATTTGTTCTATCTTGGCCTATCTAAAGAAATATGTATGTTTGCACAACTTGATGACATTTGGTTATGGCATAAGAGGCTATGTCATGTTAAATTTGACAATCTGGTAGAGATAAGTAAGAAGAAGAAAGTAAGAGGCCTACCTAGATTGAAGAAACCTGAGAATGTGATGTGCAAAGAATGTCAGTTAGGAAAAATGACTAAGTCAAGTTTCAAGAGAAAATCCTTTACTTCTGAACACATTTTAGATTTGGTTCATACTGACCTTTGTGGACCCATGGGTATACAAAGTTACTATGGTGCTAGATATTTTATCTTGTTTGTTGATGATCATACCAGGATGATGCATGTAATGTTTCTAAAAGAAAAATCTAATGCTTTTCAATTTTTTAAGTGGTATTTGGCTAAGGTTGAGAAGGAGATAGGTAGGAACCTAAAATGTCTTAGATCTAACCATGGTGGAGAATTTACATCAAATGAATTTAATCTATTTGGCAATGAAAGAGGAATCAAAAGACAGATGTATGCACCTAGGACACCTCCACAGAATGGTATAGCAAAAAGAAGGAATAGATCTATTTTGGACTGTGCAAGGACATTATTGAATGAAAAGAATGTGGCATAGAAATAATGGAAAGAAGCTATAAGTATAGCTATTTACACTCTTAACCAGGTACAGATCAAGAAAGGTACAAATCTGACACCCTATGAATTATGGTATGGGCATGCACCGAGTGTTAAATACTTTAGAATCTTTGGAAGCAAGTGTTACATATTGAAAGACAATAGGAATGGAAATTTTGATGCTAAAAGTGATGAAGGCATATTCCTAGGCTACTCCACAAAAAGTAAATCTTATAAGTGTTTGAAATCTAACACTAACAAAATTGTGGAAAGTGTGAATGTAAAAATTGATGAGTATGTAAAAGAAATGAGGCTGATAGCAAAAGAGAACTAGAAGATTATAGATCTTTTGTGTACATGGAGGAAATAGAAGAGGCAGGTAATAGACCTACACCCGATGCTAAGTCTTGGGCAAGCAATGTCGAGCGACAGAAAAAAGATGCTAAGAAAATAGTGCCGAGAGAGAACAAGAACATGCCAAGCTACAAGATAATGCTGCCGAGGATCAGGAAGAGGTTGCCTAGAATTCAGAGGCTAAATCTGAAAATCTTGTTGGGGAACCTGATGAAATAGAAGAGAAAAATGCTAAACCTATTTTGGAAAAATATGTAAGAAGACATCACAAGCCTGAACAAATAATTAGAGATGGAGACACTAGAATTCAGACTAGAAGCAAGACAAAAGATCCAACATGCTTACTATGTGAATTTGAACGTAAGACAACTAAAGAGGCATTAGAAAATGAAGACTGGATACAAGTAATGAATGAAGAAATTGACCAGATTGAGAAAAGTGAAACCTAGACTCTGGTGCCAAGACCTACAGATAAGAATGTTATAGGAACAAAGTGGGTATTTCGAAACAAGTTGAATGAAAAAGGTGAAATCACTAGGAACAAAGCTAGACTAGTATGCAAAGGCTATGCACAAGAAGAAGGAATTGATTATGGGGAGACATTTTCCCCTATAGCTAGATTAGAAGGAGTTAGAACTCTACTTGCATATGCTGCTTATAAAGATTTCAAGGTATATCAAATGGATGTCAAGTCTGCATTTTTAAATGGTATACTGGAAGAAGAAGTTTACATAGAACAGCCAGAAGGTTTTATTGATCCAAACAGAAGACACATGGTATGCAAACTGAACAAAGCTTTATATGGATTAAAACAAGCTCCCAGAGCATGGTATGAGTAGTTGCATAATTGTCTGATATAGATTGGATTTTCTAGTACAAATGACACAAGAAATTTGTATATGAAAGATGAAGAAGGTAGAGGTATTTTGTTGGCCAAAATTTTTGTTGATGACATTATTTTTGGTGGACAAGATGCATTGTGTAAAAGTTTTTCACATGAAATGCAAACTGAATTTGAGATGAGTATGTTTGGTGAGATCAAATTCTTTGTTGGTTTACAAGTATATCAGATGAAGAAAGGTATTTTCATTACACATTCTAAGTATGTTAATGAAATACTGAAAACCTTTGGAATGGAAGATGCTAGACCAGTGGGAACTCCTATGGTTACTGTGTTGGGACTAAAAATGCAACATGGGTTTTTGAGTACCATGTTATTATTGTGTTGCAGTTCGAGGCCCTATAAATGCTTTTGTGCCTTTTTTCTCAGGTGTGATTCTAAGGTTTCCCATGCATGTCAAGTGCCCATTACCCTTTTTTTATCATTACAAGACATTCCAGGTTGTTAACTTTGAGTTTTGAGTCATTCAGTGATGTCTTATTTCAAGCACTTGTCTACATCTACATTTGTGCCTAAGTGTCAATTTATTGTAGCAGGCCCTGTTTGCATTTGAATATCTTTTGTCCTGTGATTGGTCATGACATGCCGATTGTGGCATCATGTTTTAGACATGGGAGTGAGTCATCTTGCCAATTTTTGGCCCCCTATGTGCTCGTTTAATCACTTTCCCATGCCAATTCCAAACCCAATTTCTTCTTATTTCACTGTTCTGTTTCAAAATGTTACTGACTAGCTAAATTTTGTGTTTGGTGATAATTCATCATCTGATTTTCTAGGCATGTTAATTGTGGATTCATGTTCCTTATTTGGGGGTGAATCAATGCCCAAGATTTCGGTCTCTGAAAGTTTCCTTTTGTCAGTTTTTGAGGTTGCTTCCAGGAGCCAGTCAGTGTTGATTGTCAATTTTGCCAAAATGTAAAAAGTGAATTATGTGATTGAATCTTCGACGCGCCATGGTTCTACTTCAAGTGGTTGACTGCATCTCAGTCTTATGGAGGAAGGTGTGCATTAAGAGTGATGCCTTGTGCTTAATGTCTTCAAGAGATTGTGTGTATACTTAATATGGACAAAATGAAAGGCAACCAAGGATGCCAGTGTCATTGCCTGTTTGAATGTAATGAAAGTCATCAAGGAATTGACTACTATTGCCAATGCATATTGGTTTGATAAGAAGGACATGAGTGTTTATTATATCTTCTTTCAGTGGTTTCAAAAGGCCAAGGAAATGGAACCCAAATGAGCATTGAAGGAAAATGACCATGATTGAGAGGTTGCCAGCCTTAATATGAATATATAAATGCCATTATGTTTACTCAGTGTGCATATGTGTTGAGGGATGTGATCATTACACACCACACCAAACAATAGAAGGGGCTACCAGCATGAGTGTTTAAAAGAGATGCAAGGCTTGGCTAGGCACATTTGGCCAACGAAAGTGATTGCAGGTTGAAGGCAATCAAAATGTGGTGCATGATAGTGAAGGAAAGATGTGCATAGAATAAATTGGAAGAGGAGTTTTAAATGTAACATGGATGTTGTGTATTAAATGGAAATGGTATTTTTGAGAAAGAAAAGAAGAAATAGCCCACACAATGGATTTTGAAAACACGGATTTGCAGAAAAGAAAAAACACAGTCATATTGTGGGGGGCATAACTTTTTATTGAACTGTTGGATCAGGTTAAATTTTGGATATGTTGTCACAAACCTAATTCTCTTGATTCCCACTAGGGCAATTTTCAAAATTTGTCATGGTTTGCGAGATACAGGTGACTGATTGAGGCATTGTCAAAACTACCCATAAGATCATAGAGAACATTTATCCCACATTCATTAAGTTTCATGTCAATGATATGTTCAAATACAAGGCCACCCAGGTATAGTGTAAGTTGAAGGAGGAAAGGCTTGTGCCTTGCGGGTCCACCTCAACATGTGTGTGCCAGCTGGCCATAAGAGAAAATTTTATTGCAAGGTCTTTAAAACCTCAGAGATATTAGTCCCACATTCATCTGGAATGGGGAAATTGTAATGAATATATGCAAGTCCACTCACATGATGAAATAAGAAGAAGAGCTGGAGGCTATACTCATGTGACCCTTCACAATGGATCCTTGATTTCCATGCCCATGAATGCACAGGTAAAGTAATTTTGTAGGAGATGACATGGCAGATGACTGGATGAAGATGACACATGGCAGCTGGTCGCTCATTCTCACAATCAAACTGGGAGTTAAGCAGACATTCAGAGATTGGGAGAATGGCTTAGTCCCGTGTTCTCCTAATAAACCCAGGGTCAAAGATTACATTTAGAGAATTAGAGAATGAGGCTAGTCGCCAGTTCTCTAAATGCTAATCATGGTCAAGAATGCATTCAGAGAATTGGAGAATACACTTGGTCACCAGTTCTCCAAGTTGCCAGTTCTCCAAGTCGCTAGTTCTCCAAATGGTTGGCAGTTAGTGAAAATGATTCATAGAATTGGAGAATACACTTGGTCACCAATTCTCCAGGTCGCCAGTTCTCCAAGTCACTAGTTCTCCAAATCGCTAGTTCTCCAAATGGTTGGCAGTTAGTGAAAATGATTCAGAGAATTGGAGAATACACTTGGTCGCCAGTTCTCCAAGTTGCTAGTTCTCCAAATCACTAGTTCTCCAAATGATAACCATGGTCAAAGAAAGATTCAGAGATTTGGAGATACATGCCATTCACCAATTCTCCCAATTAGTGGGTTAACTTCAGGTTTGTCTGAGCATGCAATGAGATGGTGACAAGTGGCACTTTCTGGTGCATTCTGTGGGTATATGCAGAAAATGATATAAAATTGCAAATTAAAGCTGAATTTATGAAATGATATAGTTTGGACTATAGGGCATAAATTCAAAATTTTAAATGGTCAAGCCTGGAAATGGAAAAGTGTCTCAGAAATTCATTTTTTGGCCAAACATATAAGTATTATATGTCACCAGAAAGATCTCGGAATGAGGAATTTGATGGTGACGAGTATTTTCGGTTTCAGGGTGATGGATGAGAGAAGTTTGAGCTAGCAATTTCGAGGATCAAATCAGTTTGGTGGGAAGTGATTGCAGGATGTGTTTCTATTTGGAGATCGGATGAGAGAAGGTTGAAGATATTTTGTGCCTAATGAACAGCTGTCAATTTTGTAATTGATTTTGATTTTGCTATATCTTTGTTTTCTTCTCAATTTTAAGGGGATGGTGAAATTAATGTTGCTAGGCAGCCTCTTGGTTTTTGTTGATTTCTGAAGCTCTTGGTTATGGGATGTTTTGAATCAGGATTTTTTTCAATAAAAATACAGTGCAATTCATGTTTTATGTCATTCTGTCTCTTTAACTTTTGTCTTTGCTCTTGTATGTGTTGTTTGTAAGACATTCTAGGACATACTGGTTATAAGGTAACTGTGCAGTTACTTGTAAGCTTCTTTCAAGGAGGGAGTCAGTCTTGTAAGTAGCTTCAGAGGGCAAGATATTGTCATGAGGATTTGATGAAATGATATGAAAAATGATAAGATAGTTTGTAAGGCATTCTATTTGGATTGCATATAGTTTGTAAGGCATTGTGTAGTATTTTGCTTTGATTTGTGTCTTGTGAAGTGCATTTTATGACTCTTTGCCCAAGGATAGGCACTGGTCTTGTGTTGGTTATGCAGTTTCATCATCAATCTTTAAAATCTATTCAACTTTAATTTCATGTTGTTATGAATGTTCATGTTTGATTGTATTCAAGAAATACAATTCATTTGTTGATTCCTTGAAGAGTGAATTGCTAGGTTAGCCTGCCTGAGTCTTTAGGTTTGAAGAGGAGTTTATCCTTACTATCACATTGGCCATTTTCCTAGTTCTTAGCAGATCATATAGGTGGGATCCTATATAAGACTGGTTGAGTTGAATTCCCATGTTTTATAAGTCTCATAACTATCCATGATTTTCATATCTGCATGAGGGGTTTTAGCTAGTGAGTTATATGTATGCAGATTTCAATTTGTTTTAGGTGCACCCCCCTGAGTGTGTGGAACTCAAAGCAGAAGGAGGATCAGATCCTCATCAATTAGTCTTTTTGTGCTCCTCAATTTGCATGAACAAGCAGATTTATGTTATTAGACGAAGATCCCCAGGTCTAGTTTTCATATGTCTCTTTTAGAGTTGAGGGATACATGAAAAAACAATAACATACTGGACAAAAGTTATCTAAGAATGATGATGCTGTAAAAGTTAACCAGACTTTGTATAGATCCATGATTGGAAAATTGCAGTATGTTGTACATAGTAGACTTGATATTGCATTAGCTATTGGGATAGTGGCAAGATTCTCTGCCAATCCTAAGCAAACACACATGATGGTGATGAAAAGAATCATGAGATACTTGAAAGGAACTACTGACTATGGGTTATACTACAAGAAGAATGACAAATTTGAACTATGAGTATATACTGATGTTGATTGGGTGGGAAATGTAGATGATAGAAAAAGCACTAGTGGTGGAGCTTTCTTTCTTGAACAGAGATTAGTCTCTTGGACAAGAAAGAAACAAAATTGCATTTCCCAATCTACTGCTAAAGCTGAGTATGTTGTTGTTGCAGTAAACTGTTCAAATTTGATATAGATAAAACAGTTGTTGATAGGCATGAAAGAAGAAATCACTGAACCTATAGTTATTTTCTATGACAACATAAGTGCTATCAATATTTCTAAGAATCCAATGATGCACACTAAGACCAAGCATATAGCAATCAAGTATCACTATTTGAGGGAATTGGTACAAGACAAGGAAGTCTGAATGGAATATGTGAATACAAAAGAACAATTGGTAGACATATTCACTAAAGCTTTACCTAAAGAAGCTCATGCGTACCTGAGAAGTCAATTAGGGATCCTTCCCCTAACTGAGGTTGCCTAGTGAAGCTAGGAGCATAGCATCAAATATGCTATAATAGAACATTTGACACATTGATGCAGAAGACTGTCACACTTTAGGACTATCCTAGAGTTGTGAAGAAGAAACGAAGATAACAAATCAGTCATAAGCAAGATGATAGAGGGAGAAACATTGTGTTGAACAAATTTATCTACATCTGTTGGATGTATGTTTGAGTTGCTACTTTGGCATTTCTATCAAAGAGGGAGATTGAACTAAAATGATATTATAACACATGACACTGAAAGTAAGGGAGATTGAGCTGAAATGAAAGATCAGGATAGAGGGAGATCCAGATACTTCTGACAGTCATAAAAGTGAGATTTACTAATCCTGAATCAGAATGAAGCTAAGGATATTATAAATTCTCTCTGATGGATAGATAAGTTTTTGGATTGGTTGGTAATCCATGTTTTATTCAGGTGATATCATATGGTGTTTTCATCAATGCCAAAGACAGAGATTGTTGGAAACTACAATTGAAACAATTGTTGTATTGTCATTGATGTCAAACCTTAACTAGTAAGACTGTTGCTACTTAGGAAAGTACTATATCAATGGTGAGAAGGGAAAGAAAGGGTGGTAACAATAGCACCTAAGGAAATGTTGAGTTATCTTGATACTACAAAGTGTACTTGATTATGTTGCACAATGATGAGATAATGTATTGTTTATCTTAGTAAGATTGAAGACTAAACTGGTACGCTTAACCAAGAAAAAATGAAGAAATCATGTTAAGCTGAGTTATGACAGAGTCGACCGAGTTAGTGGATGCCGAGAAAAAATCTAGTGTCAATCGAGTATCAATAAATTGGCGAGGAAGACAGTATTTACCAAGGAAATAGTTTTAGTAGTGACCGAGCATTTTACATGGAGACCGAGTGGATGATCACAGTATTGACCAAGCATCAACAATTTTATATTTGAAGAGAATTCAGATTTGGAGCTGACATTGTTGAATTCTTGGATTATGTAAAATGTGTTGACTTTATTTATTTATTGTATGGAAGCATTTAATGTTTTGTAAAACATTTTATTATAAATCTTTATGAGATTTGAGATGATTCTAGAAGAGGAGATGAAGAACATGAAGTGGGTAGACTCAATGTATTTGACCTAACCCTAAGATCTACAAAGGAGATTAAATGAAAAATGATAAGTTAACCTAATAGAGGAAAGTATTAAAGGAACTGAAGCATTAGCTATGTGAATGCATGGGTGAAGGAGATGCTGGAAGAACAGTAAAGTTTTATTCACTGTATAAGTGAAAAGGCTGAAGGAAAAGTGTGGCAATTGCTTGAAGGAAAGTTTTGAGTAGATCAGAAGTGGAGATGGAAAATATTCAAAGTCAGTAAACTAGCATTTGTGTATGGAATTGGATTTGATATTTGCAAAGTGAGTTGTATGTTTTTCAGATCAATACTACTGCTACTTTCTAACCATTGTAATAGTCAAAATCCTTTTAACAGAGTTTGACCTAACAGTCATATGTTAAATCCTTTGAACAAGGTTGCATTCTAATGGAGTGTATGTAAGTCCTTTGACCAAGCTCACTTTTAATAGAGTGATTGAAATCCTTTAACTGGGTCACACTTGACAGTGTGTATTGTAACCTTTGATAGGGTTGGCTTTTAACTGAGCTCACTTCAGAAGAGTGAAAATAATAGTAGCATGTTACAAAGTGGTTTTTCCCATATTGGGTTTCCACTATAAATCCTGTTGTCAATACTTGTGTGAATGTTTTGGTTTGAACATTTCTATATTTTACAAGTTAGATAGAGTTGGGTAGTGGACCGCTGAGTTATATGTTTCTATTATTGAATCAGTGATGACCGAGTTTGTTTTGGTTGCTTGATCTAATTTAAGGAAAAGTTTTTGAAGTTATTTTATACATCAGGACCTGAGAACAACTAATTCACCCCCCCCCTCTCTGTTGTTCTAAATCATATTAACAGAAACTCCTTAAATCTATCAGTGTTTTTGACCATGCTCCATCTAATTTTCCTTTGTGATTCTTGAGTGTCCCACTGATACTGCATCCTCTAGCTATTGTTCCCTTATTGACCATGGATGTTCTTGGCATGTGATGCAGCCATTGCCAAGGAAATTTGAGGTTTTCCTGGCATCGACTGCATCATAGGTCAAGATCATTTATTTGGATCTTGGCATCTAGTCATTTTTGTTGTACAAATGATCATTGTACTTCTAGGATGGCTTTTTGTGAAGACCATCCTCTTAGTATTTTGATCATCTACATGAGGTAAACAAAATTGCATCAGCTTCTTCTATATCTGCACATAGAACAAACAAGTTAGTGAAAAAACATGGTGTCTCTTTTATTTCTAGAGCCCTTTTAATGGACATGTCCTGAGCACAGCCCTTCCCAGAGGTGTATGACTAAGTGCATATATGCATCTTTGTGAATAGTGTGGTACCATTCATTGTTTAGATCTATTGGCTCTAACCTATATCTCCTCAACTCCTCTTATAGGTTCTAGACCATAGGAGCTCTTTGGATAAGACTGGATCTAGACACCATTACTAGGCAATATCTGGTACCCCTATATTTCATATTCATAGTTCATGTATATTTGCACTTATTTATGCAATTCTGATAATGGCTATGCTCATGGCCTATGTGAGCTTTAGATAAATATTCAGTTTAGTTCTTTTCCTTTTGTGCAACATACTTAAGACATTGATGCATGCACATGTAATTCTTAGATGTAGATCATTTCCTTTTCTCTTTCATGTACTCTACAATGAAATGAACAAAAATTAAAGAAAGACCACTAGTAATTCAAACTAGGGTGTAGTAGTCTCACTTAGTAACTAGGCCTCCAAATATGAGTAAAATACTGATAACAATAAGTGCTTATATTGTTCCTCTTTTGAGAACTCTTTTGAAACAAGTATTGATTGTAAGAGAAGTGTGCTCACCACCTTTAACTAGGTGTCTTTTATACCCCTAATAGGGCTTTGTATTCCTCTAACAAGGAAATTTACTATGTAACAATCAAATCCTAATAGGGCTAGATCTCCTAATAGGGACATTATATTTTAGTGCATATTTGTGGGTACCATCCCCACCAGGATTTTCCCTTTAGCCAGGGTTTCCTCGAGAACAAATCATGGTGTTATGAGTAATGTGTTATTCTTATATGTTCTTTTCATTTTTACGTTACTTTGGATTATTTATAATTTTTTAAAGTTAAAGAAATCAAAGTTATGTAATAATGATTCACCCCCCTCTCAGTATTACCTAATCCTAACATACTTTGCACTGGATCTTATCATGGATGATGATGGTAAGAATTGTATTGATGTTACAATTGAAGGTTGATGCACTTTTCAACATTAATAGATGATTTACATGTCTTTACGCCTTATATTTTCCTTACACCTTATAATTTCCATATCTTATGGGTAAATCATTTGCATCCATTTCTTCATTCATTGATCTTCCTCTTCAACAAGCTAGTGTCAAAAGGTTGGCAGTGACATTTCTTGAAAGAGTTGTGATACATGTGGTAGGCATGCATCTTCATTTATAAGAAATAACTTCTCAATGATATTGATCAAAACATATTTTGGAACAAGTTCACTTCCATAAGCATACTTTTCTTTTCCTTTTGTTTACATAAGATACATATATGCAAATATTTTGGCAGGTGTCATTCAATTTAAACACCATTTGAAACTAGATGGAACTATTAGTAAACAATAATTTTTTTTATGTTGGGAGGATAAACTATGCAAATCGTTTGCATCTTATTGGCATCAGATGCTCTAAGTGCACAAAAAGTCTACCTCCTTTAGCTCATTTCCAAGACTTGAAGAGAATCCATTCCACAAAATTCATCTATGGCATGATTTTAGTCTCATCCCTTCAAAGAATTGGACCTTCAAAATCAGAAAAACTTAAATGCATTGTGGGCTCTTTATAATCCATTCAAATTTCATTAATAGACCAATGACCATTTGACTATTCAAGTAGTTCTTGAAATAAAATTACACTACAAGCATCATTCTCATGTCAGCATTAAAAAAAATTGGAAACAGAAAATCAATCTAACTGAAATCCGACATGAATACTTTACCTAGTCATTAAATATCCTTATTGTTATTTGAGTGTTGGATGAAATGTCTGAAAATAGAATGAGTTTATAAAAGACCAATGGACATGTGTTTCATCCATTTCAACAAAAAATTATTTGTAAGTAGATGATCAATTTTAAGATTCTTAACACAAATTATAATAGCTTCATAAGATCGTACTTCTTGGCACCAAGCACCAACAAGAATTTTGAACAACATAAAGATGTCAAGGTGCTTGAAATCATTCCATTTTATGAACATGATTCATCAATTTATTATAGATGGTTGTTTTTAGTTCCTCCTTATCCATAAAAATGACAATAAAAGGTATAACTATAAATGACTTTAAAGTCTCTTCTATTACCATTAATAAACATTCTAGCCTCTACCATTAACAAAAATTTAGCGGTGTTAGATAAATTACAACCTGTCATGTTTTAGCATCTAATGTTAGCTAACCATATATATGCTCCTATTTAGTCCTTGTAATTCCACCTAAAAATTCCATTAAGATTAATTTACATTTCCTTATAGGTGTGTGGAAGGCCAAGTTACCTACATATACATACCTAGGTTGGGGTCGCAAAATAATAATAACACCACAAATTCACATCTTAATATTTTTTTCCACCTTGAATGTTTGAATTTAATAACCCTAATGGTCCAAATAAAAAATTATTTAAAAACCAACAACATTTCATGGACATTTCAACAGTCTATGGACTCTTATACGACAAGAGGGCTATATGAGCGATGACACAATCATTGTACTATTGTTGGCAATCTAGCCCATACTTTATAGATTTTTGACAATGACAATGTAGCCTATAGAGCATCATCATCATTTTTTATTACTGTTCACATCGTAAGTTGGTCATAAGTTTGACCAATGGTAGAATGGGTTGGTTGTAAGTTTGAATAGAATTCTTGATCACACAGTCCATTTCTTTCGATGACTATGTCATTGGTATTATAGCTACAATGTTGGTCATTGATCACTTCAACAAAAAAATTTCAATGTACACATTCGTCAAATATTCTATGTTTTTGAGTCATAAAAATGAAGAACGCATGTCAAAAATTGGGTAAAATTTTACTAGTGGAGGTGCGACCTTCTTGAGGTCCTTTCTCAATTCACCTCCAATTCTACCTCTATTACCAACTACCTCTCTAGCCCTAAGATCAACATCCCTTTTCTATTGTTCCTATAACCTCTTGTCTTCCTCTAACTCCATCTAAATCTCAAATTTATGATCTTCTTCCCTCTTCCTCTTCTCTTCATCAAGATGGTTTTCATCCCACCTACCTCTCATATCATTCTCAAGGTGATCCATATGCTCACCTTGGTGTTGCAAGAGGTTTCCCTGATGAGTCAAGAGGGATAAGATCTAAACTAGCCTCTAATTAGTCTCCTCATTTGGACCTTTTCTAGAGCCAACCCTATTTGTGTGTCTAGTATCTATGGTGTAAGATTAAGTCCTACACCAATAGAATTACACAACTTAGAAATAGTGAGACCAAAGGCCCTAGATTTTAATGTAGCTCTGACATCACATGTAAAGACTTCATTTTTATCAATCATGCCACATAATTATTTAGCATCAAATACAAAAAGTTGAATATGGAAGTCAAGGTTGATCTTACACATAGTCTAGTAAACTAATTAATATCATTCCATTAATAAGAAAATTGCACATGATTTCAACCTACATGTCAAATTAAGTAAGGTACAATAATGAATTCAATTTACAAAGAGTTAACTAAATTATTGCACACATAATGTCATCACATGACTATAATAAATATACATTAAGAAAGTTGACCTACACGTTGAGCTTCATTACATCATGAGAAGTGCATCAGACATAAACTCATATACATAATGTTTCATACATCAAGAGCAATAAAGGATGTCTACTAGCATGTTGAACATCAAATACAACAATAGATAAAAAGTACATCAAATAAGTATGCCATCAAACCTTTTTCCATCTACATTTATTCTTGTCTTCTTAGACATCGGGCAATATCCATCTGCTATCATGAGACACGAGTGTGGCTCAAGAACATTTTATGCCCAACCACGGAGTGGTGAGCTCCCTTGAGGTTCTTCCTAACATGAAGAACGCGTTGACCCTGCCTAAGAAGCCTAGCAACCCAGAACTGGTGGATTAGATGGATCTAGTGCAACCATGAACATAACTGCTAGCACACATGTCTAATGTAGAACTAATACGTATGTGGTAGGGAGATGAAACATAACCATGCATAGAGAAAACATATACAATAAATAGATTTGGACAAATCATTTAATACCAGACTTCTATTGGCAGGTGGAAAGAAAAGTACAACATTTTCATTCCCTACCCTTCCTTGGTTATCCACATTCAACACCCCTCCCAAAAAATTTTATTATCACCACAAGATAAGAAAAACATATCTTGCATAACAAAGAGAAGAAATGTACATTCTCATGTATCCTTATATAAATAACATAGAAAGTACACATAAAACAACCCACATTATTTCAATGTGATAAAATAGATCAGATTATTCAGTAAAATAATTCTTGTAGTTCACTTAACCAATGAATGAAATGAATTTATTGCAAACAAAGAAAATCTTAATTCCTCATGGATGATGTTAGAATTGAAAATATTTTCTAGCCCTCTATATTAATTTGTGTCCAAATCCTTTTCATATAAGGCCTAGGTGTTATTTGGTCCAAGCCCTAATAATTTTCCTTTTTTTTACACCTAATTATCCCTTGGTTTTTATATTTCTTCATTACTTTTTGGGAGTCACATGTGCCTTAAGTGTCATTGAGGGGGGATAAGTTTATTAAGTCATAAAGCCTAGTGGGAACCATGAATTAATTTTGTCTAAGTTCCCAAGATGCATTAAAAGAAGTCAGATCAAGTTTGATTGGATGGTAGGTGTAATCTCATGATCAAAAGTTTCTAACACAAGGGTAGATGGGGAGAGGGGCCAAAGGAAAACCCTAACTAAATCCACCTTGTAGAACAATACACGTGGAAGTAACAACACACAACAGTGAGAGAGAGAATATAGATACTTTCATATATTATCCTCAATTTGATTCATACATGTCAGGTTGTAAGACCTTCCTGATTTAGGCCAAATATTACAATCAAGTACAAAATTCCTCCAACATGCGAGGATCTACCAAAAATCTCTAATTTTCTATCTTCTATCTTCTATCCCACAAATGACTCCTAAAATCTAACCAAACAACTACATTTATACAAGAGGCTATCAAACAAGTCAGCCTTCAAATCCACCATCAACGGAAGGAATGAATAGATCTAGGTCTACATGCTTCCCAATGATAGATACCATCATTAAATTTCTGACTCAAATTAAATGCATAAGTCAACCTCAAAAAAAAATCCAAAATAAATAAATCGATAAGAAAGGAAACCAAGCACTAGACAAGCATCACCGAGCACTAGGGAAATTCACGGAGTGCCAAAGAGATAATCGATCAACACTGGTAAACAAAGGAAATAAAGCAACACCGAACCAACTCAGTCAAAGAAGGAATGAAGCAATACAAAAAACTTCAAACATCTTTTTGGTGACACAAGATTTCTAAGGACCCGAGATGCTCCTGTATCAGTTTCTCATTGATTATTGATCAAGACACCACGCCTTGGTGATGCGTGTCCATGATAACATCACATCACATGGTTTGAAAAGGAGGTGAAGTATGGAGAGATTGGTTTTGATTAGACGGTAGTCATATTCCAGTGATCAAAAGTTGCAAGAGGGATATTGATCAAGGCATCACACCTTGGTGATGCGTGTCCAAATTGATAAAGAGAAATAAAGAAGTACCACATGGAGGTTAAAGTAATAGGCTTGGTGTTGGTCACCACCTCACAGATGAAAATAAGGTTAAGTTAAGGATGTCAGCAACTTGGTGAATAAAGGTTTGATGTTAGTTGCAAGGTCGCATTGCTTAGTGGAAGTTAATGACAAATGCTCGTGAGTGGGTGAGTAATAGTTAGTTTGAAGTCATCTCCAACTCATAAATGGTTAGTAAAGTTGATAACAGATGTTGGTGATTCAGTGAAAGGTTATATTTCTTATGGGTTTCTAGCTCGCAAAGGAGTGTCTGATGACATGGTGACTTAGTGATGGTCATACTATGAGTTGAAAAGAAAGGAGGAAAGTGAAACCAATCACATGATAACATCTAGTGCTTCCTAGTTAAAAATGATGACAAGTTAATGGATTCGGTGAACTAGGTAGATTGGATTTTTTATCTAATCTGATTTATTTTGCAAAGATGGAAAGGATAGAATTGTAGATAGAGAATTAATTAATGAGTGTTATATCAGTCGATCAGATCAGATTTGTTTTCTTTGATCACCACTAAAAGCTGATATTGAGAGGGACATTCTTCTAGAAGAAGGAAATTACTATATGGGAAAATTGTCAGAGAAATTTAAGCCCCTACCACATGGAGGTAGGTGAGATAGTTATGATATTTATTGAGAAGCTAAGGGTGAGAGGTCATTTAATGAAGCAAATCTTATCCTTTTGGTTTTCCTTCTATGGTTATGCCTATAATGTAAATCGTATTTGATTTTGATATCTCTAGGATTTTCGATCGTCCCTTCTATAATAATTCTGTATTGTCACAAGTAGTTTTGGTGGTTGACAATTTACTTTCCCTGAGTCTAAAGCTTATTGCAATAATTTCTCTATAAAAGGATTCCCAAGATCATTTAGAAGTGTTGGAAAACTCAGATAGAAAATTTTATAATTTTTCAGTCAGGGATATAGTAGACTGTATTAGACTAGGTCAATATAAAAATAGAAAGTTTCAAGTCTTTGGCTATTATTGTAGTAGTTCATATTTTTAAGAAAAGTGTATACAAGAAGATGATTCAGCATATATAATAAAAATATTTTAGATTCAAGTCTCTCCTATGTGTTCATTTCTTGAGTTATGAATTTTTTGATTCAATGCATAGATTTTATCTGTGTGTATGTTGCTATTCGTTAGTTTTGATCTGGGATCAAATTAAACTTCTCTAGGTAGAACATAAATTCATCTAGTTTGCATAAGGATTTTCATAAGAAGTATGGGTCTGGGTTGAATGGATAAATACTATCATAGGGTGGTAGTATTGTAGGTCATGAATCATTGACATCAGTTAACTTTTGTATTCTTCTTTTGTATTAGAAATATTTCCCAATGGATAAGGCACTGGTCAGGAATAAGTATTTTCTACATTGATATATGTTTGGTTTGGTTTGGTTATATTTTGCAAATTTTAAATAACCATTTAGAATTCTTTGGATATTATGGTTATAAGGTTGTATGTTCTTTATGATAATTGAGAATCAATAAATGATTGGTCATCATTTAGTATTTTCTTATCATTTTCTTCTATTAAAGTCCAAAGAGAATTATAGAATGTTGTATGTTGAGCTGGATTAGGTGAACCCACCTTGGTCTTGCAGAACCAAAAGTGCTAAGGGCAGTCGTGTCCCTATAGTTGGTCCAATTTCCTTAGATTACCCTATATTTAGAATTAACCACTCCTGAAAATTTATCTATAGGTATATTAGTGGCTTTCAAAGCATAAAATCCATTTTGTTAACCAACAAAATGATGACTCTACTGGGGATAGTAGTGAATCAAGTTAAATAACACATGTTCCAAGTAGAGTTGGACTCCTGGCCTGCTTATTTTTTTAAGCCAGTAAGTTTACCATTGAAAACACAGTTATAATTTTTCATCCTATGGATTTGTTTCATCAGTAGAAGATTATCGATATTTTCTTAGTTCCCTTATGGTTATCCTTTTGTCTTGTAATTTTCCTTATCACAGTATTCATATTACTGAGAACCAGTGTTATGTTTCCCAACCTATGTTGGGTGGTGACTCAAAGAAATCTCTGCAATAGTGCTAAGTAATAAACATTATTTTATGTATACTTTCTCAATATGACTCATAGAAATACTAGATCCTAGAGGAGGCATCGTCCTAAAGATAAATTGGAAGGTGAGCTTCCAAGTACCTCTAGAGTTGGTTAGCCAAGGAAAGAAAAGAATGATAAGAATGTATCTCAGACTTGGAGACAAAAGAATAAAACCAAAGAAGAGGACCCAATCCAACCCATCTAGGAAGAAAATGCATCAAAATATGTAGAGGCTATGGACCTAGGATTTGGTGTGTATGAATATTATGATTCTCCTTATGAGAAAGGAGAGGATGGATCACGTCAAAATAAGAAGGATGTCCATAACAAATCTCAAGGACATAGTAGGAGGTCAAGAAGCAAGTGTAGAGGTGGAGAGGATAGGAATGCCCCTCGTGCTCCAAGTTATTCACCCTCAAAGAGCCCTTATATCCCAAGAGATAAACAAGATATATTTCACATTGAAACTTTAGAATCTGAAACCACTCTCCCAGATTCTTAAGATATTTTTTAAGAAGTTTATGATTTGGAGAGAAGAATCCAGGAGAAAATTTCTATTAGATGATAAAGAGAAAAAGAAAAGGAAGATGAGATAAGAAAATCTCAAATTATATCTGATTAGTTAAGAAGGCTATTGCTGGACCTAGAAGCAATAAATTATTTTGCAACACCTAATAAAAATGAGGAAGAACTTATCATCCATTAGGTTTTTGAAACTAAAAAATCTAAGGATAAAGGAAAAAAGGTGGCAAGAGGAATTTCAATAAATGAACTTTTCAATGACATGATTCCAATGAATCAGATGTCCAAATTGGATACTAATCTTGAGAGGGCTAAGAGAGAGGAAAAAATATTAGCCAAGGAGCTTGAGAAGGAAGAATTGGAGGAAACTTCTCTAGAGATGAATAAGAAGATGGATTTTCTTAGATAGTCTTCAAGGCCATCTAATGCAATTTCTTCTTCCTCAACACCTAGTGGGAGTTCTAAAAACTCTGCTAAAAAAACCATTATTCCACCTCTAGCTAGTGCTAGAATTGCTACTATATCAAATGCTAAAGCATCTACTTCCCAAAATGATGGTTCATTCCAAAGGAGACTAGTTCATGTAGAAAGGTATAGACAAATATCTTTTCTTGGTGTTCCTGGTTATCCTAATGCAATTCCACGTGAAATTAGAGAGAAACTTCCTAAATTTTCTAGAAATAATGTCATTACATGTGAAGAACATTTAAAGAAGTTTATTGACATGATGGATGACTATGAAATTGAACATGAAGATGTGATTATGAAACTATTTGTCCAATCACTAACTGAGGATTCCATGGATTGGTTTAGAGGACTACCACATGATTGTGTAGGTTCTTGGGATGAATTTATAAATTGTTTCAAGGATCAATATTTTGACAAGACCAATGAAGGATTCATGCTAAATGAATTCAATAATATCAAGAAGAATAAGAATGAGGAAGTGGTTGAACTCAATGTAAGGTTTCAAAAGGCCATGCACAAGCTTTTCCAAGTAATGAGGCTTGATGAGAAGGGATGTATTGCAACTTATTTAAATGCTTTTGATGCCAAGATGGGATATCTTCTTAGGGATAAGAAACCTAGAACCATCAGGTAAGTTTATAGGCTAGATGTTAACATTGAGAGTAATAGAAGAGTATCAGGAAAATTGGGTAGAAGGGAAGATTGGAAGCCTCCTAGGTTTGTTAAGAAATGAAACCCAAAGAGGAAGATAATTTGAAGAAAATCTTAAATGCTTTAAAAGATTTGAAGCCTAGAGAAAATAGGAACAACAGGGCTACCAATAATGAGAAACCTTCCTTTAGCAATTTTAATAGGCAACCAAGGTTGCAAAATTACCCTTACAATACCAAATGGAAGGATGTGAAGCTTGTTCTCCCAGTTAAGAAAGATAAATATAATGATAAAACCCATGATATTTTACAAAATAACTTTGTTAATATGAATGATGTTATTCCATGGTGTGTAGCTTGTTAATCCCCACATCATCTTGATTATTGTGATGTTGTTGTGAATGTATCTACAAGTGAGGGACTAGGGGATGGAGAAGATGAATCATATGATGATAGTGGTTGTGCTATAATTTCTTCAGATGTGTGGGATGAAGTAGATTATATAGATGAAGATGAAAACCAAGATGTTTCTGGCTCACAAAGAAGAAAAGAATTTTATCATCAACAAGTTTTTTCTGATGATGAAGAGGAAGAAATTGATGATGTAAGATGTAATGCAAAAAAGGGTGAAGAACCCATTATGTTAAGAAGACCCTATAATGAACAAATATAACAAATTACTATTGATATGGTTACTCAAGAAAGGAGTAACTATTTTTAAGAAAAATAATAGTTGGTAATGCATATGGTAAATGGACTAGTTTTTTCAATAAACAAAACAAAGTACACACCAAGAAGACACAAGAGAAGGGAATACCTACTGAAGGTGTCAAGAAAATCAAGGTTAAGAAAACCAATAAGTGAAATGGTCCAAACATTATATAAAAGGTAAAAGTACAGACACTAGAAACAAATATGCCCTCTCCCTAAGGAGATAGTAAGAAAAAAAAGGAAGATGAGCTGAATCTGGCCTTTCAGGTTGAAGATGGAAATGTTATTACTATGAAACAAGATTTCTCTAATTTAAATTACTCCCTTTTTGATATGGGGTAGTTGCTATCATAGATTAGTGTCAAGGTCTCATTATTGGAGATTATGAGAATTAGGGAACATAAGAAAAAGACCCTGACATGGGTAAATGGTGTACTTTCCACAAAAATTCAAAAATCAAAAGATAATGAGAAATTGGAAAGGGTAGAAGATAAATCTAAAAACAAGGGGAAGGAATCAAAAGAAATTGTTTCAAATATCCCTTAGATATATTTGGATACTAATGTTGTAAATACTTCCTTGGGATTTGTAGATCCCTTTTTCTTGACTCTAGTTTTAATTGGTAAGATGCTAAAAAATTGCATGATTGATTCTAGAGCATCTAATACTGTTATGCTTGTAGAGGTAATGAAGTCAATGGAATTGAAAGTTGATACTCCTCATGGAAGATGTCAGGCAATGGATTCCAGAGAGGTACCTATCATTGGGAAGTAGTATTCAATGTGACTTTTCCTTTTCAACTTTTAATATCATTGGTGAGAATGTCAAATTGTCCCAGGAAATTAGAACTTCCCACATGATTGAGAAAACTAAAGATAATAATATGAATTGTTTCCTTGACATTAACATTGATTCTTTTCAAATGCAAGATATAAAGGTTGAAGAAAAAGATAAACCTATGGTTTTATCTAAGGAAAAAGATAATCTGATAGACCAAAGTTTCTTATGGACCTTGTATTTTGATGGTGTAAGCTCTAAGGAGGGAGCTACTACAGGAGTTTTGTTGATAGCTCCTAGTGGTAGGATTTTCGAGTTCTCTTTCTCTTTAAGGTTTACATGTACACATAGCATTGTAGAATATGAGGCTCTGTTGATTGGATTGAGGTTGGCCTCAACACATGGAATAAGAGATCTTAGAGTGATTGGAGACTCTGAACTATTGATATCTCAGATTAGATCCAAATATGCTTCTAAGAACAAAAGATTGAAGCAATACAAAAATGTTGTTTGGGATGGATTGGAAAATTTTGATGCATTTGGTATTGATTGGATGGATAGAGGTAAGAATAGAATAGCAGATTTTCTAGCTAACATTGCTCTAAGGCTAGAAGATGTCACATTTGTAGGAATCTCTAAGATAGAGGTTCAATCCAGGCCTTTCATACCAAATAATGTTGAGAGCTAGAAATTTTTTAAGATGATTTGGATATTCTAAGGTTTTTGCATTATGAGGTAAACTTTAGAAATAAAGAGATGGATTTCAATGGTGATGTGGAAACTTGAGATGGTAAGGATACTATTTTTGGTAAGGAAGTCTTACAATTGAAATCAAAAAGAGTTCCAAAGGGATTGGTTTTTCTTGAGAGATAATTTGACAATAAGGATAAGTCTTATTCTGCAAAGACTGTAAACAAACTAGAGAACTTGGAAGAAGTGAACTTAGGAACAACTAAAGCTCCTAAAAATGTATATGTTGGTAAGAAGTTTTCTCCTAAAATTAGTAAGTCATTGATCGATCTTCTCAAAAAGTATAGACATGTTTTTGCATGGTCTTATGATGATTTGAAGGCTTATAGAGAAGACCTCTTTCAACATGAGAATCCTTTGAAGGAAGGTACAAAACTTTTCAGAAAAAAAATGAGACTTGTAAATCTCGCATTGGAACCAAAGATGCAAGAAGAATTGAAAAAAATGAGAGATGATGGGGTCATAAAACCCATCATACATTCAACATGGGTGTCTAACTTGGTCCCAGTGAGGAAAAAGAATGGAGATATTAGACTCTATGTAGACTTCAAAAATTTGAATATTAATTCATTAAAGGACAACTATGGTTTTCCAAACATGGAATCCATGCTACAGAGAGTTACTGGACATGATGATTTGAAGGATTATAGAGAACACCTCTTTCAGCATGAGATTCCTTTGAAGGAAGGTACAAAATCTTTTAGAAAAAAATTGAGACTTATAAATCTCACATTGGAACCAAAGATGCAAGAAGAATTGAAAAAAATGAGAGATGTTGGGGTCATAAAACCCATCATACATTCAACATGGGTTCCTAAATTGGTCCCAGTGAGGAGAAGAATGGAGATATTAGACACTGTGTAGACTTCAAAAAATTTGAATATTAATTCATCAAAGGACAACTATGGTTTACCAAACATGGAAGTCATGCTACATAGAGATACTGGACATGAATTGATGTTAATGATGGATGGGTTTTCATAATACAATCAGGTTATGGTCAAGAAATCTGAGCAATTCAAAAATGCATTTACCACTCCACAGGGTACTCATGTATATGTCAGAATGCCTTTCAGCTTGACAAATATTGGGGAAACTTTTTAGAGAGCCATGGATGTGGCATTTGTAGATTTCATAAACAATTTTTTAGTGATTTGCCAAGATGACCTTATAGCTTATTCATCAAAGGAAGATCATCACTATGGTCATCTTGAAAATATTTTTGTAAGAGCTTTGGACTATGGGGTTTCACTTAGCCCAAAGAAGTGTTCTTTTGGGGTCGCATAAGGTAATCTCTTAGGGTAAATTGTGTCTAAGGATGGAGTTAGGATTGATCCTAAAAGGGTTGCTGCTATTGATAAAGTGCCTTAGCCTAAGAATGTCAAAGGAATTTAGTCTTTCTTTGGGTAGGTAAATTTTTTAAGAAGATTCATTACAAATTTTGTTGAGACCAATATTCCTATCTGTAAAATGTTAAAGAAGGGAGCTAAAGTAGAATAGAGTGAATAAGCATCTAAGGCTTTCTCAAATATTAAGTAAGCTATCAAAGATGCCCCTATATTGAGGACACCTAACTATTGTAATCCCATATAATTTTTTTATTTTGCCTCATAATATACTATTACTACAATTTTGTTACAAAAGAACTCAGAGGCTCTTGAGAAGCCTTTCTCTTTCTTTATCAAGTACTTACAGGAAACATAGTTGAAATATGATATTAATGAAAAACTGGCATATGCTTTGGTCAAGGTTGTTAAGGCTTTTAGATGTTTCTTGGTTGATGCAACCATAGTTTCTTATGTGCCTAGTGCTGTTGTGAAGGATATTTTAGTACAACAAGAAGTTTCAGGAAGAAGATGTAGGTGGATAAATAGAATTCAAGAATTCAATATAGACATTCAAATCACAAAGTTGTTTAGAGGCCTAGGACTAGCAAAACTAATGGCTTAGAGAAACTTAGATGTAAATCATATAAATGTGCTTGAAGAAGAGCAAAGGCCCTACATATGTGATCTAGATTATTGTGAATGGTATAAAGATATTATTGGATACTAGCAAAAAATGATGTTTCCTCCTAAGATGGATGATAGTAAGAAGAGAAAAATCAAGTTGCATGCTATTAAGTATGCTATTTTGAAAGGTGAGCTATGGTGGAGGAGAAATGGAGTTTTGCTAAAATGTGTAGACCATGATAAATCCAAGGATCTATTAGAAGAAATGTACAATGGTGTATGTGGTGGCCATTACATGGCTAAAACTACTACACATAAGATCTTGAGGTCTAGTTTTTGGTGGCCTCCTACTTTAAAAGATGCTCATCGATTTGTCGAGAGTGTGATGCCTATTAGATATTTGTAGGTAAGCTGAAGTTTGATAGAAATTTGTCTTTAAAGCCTATGATAGTTGAAGTGCCTTTTTAAAAGTGGGGCATGGATTTCATTGGAGAAATTCCTAAAAAATCTAGTGGAGGCAATTCATGGATTCTGGTGGCAATTGATTATTTTACCAAATGGGTTGAGGCTATTCCCACTAGGAGAGCCACCAGTAAGGTTGTAACTAATTTTGTATTTTAAAACATCCTCACAAGGTTTGGTTGTCCAAAACCTATAGTGGTAGATAATGCAATGTATTTTAGGTCTGAAGAATTTAATGATTTATGCCAACTATATGGGATCCAAATTTCTTATTTGTCCCCATACCACCCATAGGGGAATGGTAAAGCTAAATCTAGTAATAAAAGCTTGATAAAAATTATGAAAAGAGTGTTGGATAAGAAAAAAAGGGCTTTATATTCAAAATTGTAGCAAGCATTGTGGATGACAGAGTAACAGTGAAAAAGGCTATTGGTTATGCACCCTTTGATTTAGTATATTGTATACATGCTAGGTTGCCACAAAATAATTTGTTGCAAATTTACCAGTTTGTCCAGATTTATGATGATGCATTGGATGATGAAATGAGAATATGAATGGATGACTTTATATAGTTGGATGTGTTAAGGAGTGAGGCACATGATAGAAATATCAAGTCGCAGCTCCAATGTAAGAATTTATATGATAAAAGAACCACTCTAAGGAGTTTTGAGATTGATGATTTGGTCTTAATGTGGAATGTCAGACTAGAGGATAAACGAAAATAAGGTAAATTTGATCCTATTTGGCTGAGACCATATATCATTGATAGAAAATGGGGTTCTAATTCTTACATTCAAGGATTTGACAGGAAATATTTTGGAATTTCCAGTTCATGGACAATTCTTGAAATTTTACTTCTCCTGAAGTTCTTTTTATCCATGAATAATAGGTTTTAGATGTGTATATTTTTTCATAGTGTATTTACTTTTGTTGGGTGTTTGTTTCAGTTGTGTACTGTAGAGTTGTTTTCTTTCCATAGGTGGTCTACTTAACCCTGAGATCCTAGAATCTTGTTATGCATGCAAGAGACATACGTCCCTAATTAGAGCCATTGTTAGGACTACACATATTTTTCTATCCGTCTGTATTAATGTTTTCACTAAGGATTTCACCCGTGGAGGCTAAGTATGAAACCTAGAAATCCTATGAAACGTTGGAATACTTTCAGGTTGTGGGTGACCTATGAGAAAGTAAACCTCTAGATTAGGGGTCGTCTTCCCCTTGAATCACCTTAAACTTTAAATTAAATTTTGGAGGAAAAGGGAAGAGGGTGCATGAATTGAAATAACTGAAAGGGAAACTAGGTGATTCGCCAATTTTAAAAGATCCACATATTGAATAAATACTCATAATGACAATTGAAATCACTTTATAACTTACAAATTAACCCTATTGCCTTGATATTCTTTGAAATAAAGAGGTACTTGGGGTAAAAAGAATGGAAATATCTTCCACAACTTAAAACCCAAATGTACACAGATTAGAACTGTAAATAGAAAAATACTTTCCTAAGCACTCAATTTGAACAGACATGAAAAGTAAAGGATATAAGAGAATTGCAATAACCTTGACATGAATCTCAATAGAAAACTCAAAAAATGAATAAGGACAAGAAGGACTGCAACTTTATATTCAGTGAAAAGAAGCCAAGTATAATCTATTTCTGTAGGAGCTACAAAACACTCCAATCTCCAAGCAAGATGGAATGCAAGAATTGCCTCAATCACCAAAGTGAGAGGTATAAATAGGTGAACTTTAGAATCTAAAAATAAAAGAAATTGGGAATTCATTATGCCTAGCTCCATCAAATCTGGGATTGGTGTGGATGGATATCTAAAAAAATCTGCATCAAAATCCTAGGTAGGTGTATAGATGCCACTCCAAAATTAGGTGACAAAAATCCTAGATTTATAGAGCTAGGTGAAAAGATAAGAATTTATGAAATTAAGGCCATCCCATATCAGGTCAAAAATATGTCCAATCCTATCCCCAAATCATGACTTATAAATGATATTTTGGACAAATGATTTATAAAATCATCACTTGTCCAATATCTTTACAACAAAAAAGAAATGATTTTTAAAAATACCCTAATTAAAATAATAATAGGGAATAAGGATTGTTTAACTAATATGTTTAATCAACATGTTCAATGAATAAGGTTCTCAACCTATTTTAATAGGGAAAACCTACCCATTAAACATTTTGCATTTTATAATTCAAAATCCATCCTCAAAGATGAAAAATGCTAAAACGCATCAAGCTCTTGACTACTACTTATTGGGAAAGTTGCATTATGGACTGGTTCTTTAGCTTTTGGTTCACTGCTTGATTTGGAAACTTGTTGTTTATCTCAAGGGAACACTTCATAACTTGATATGGGACCTCTATTTGAGGTAGGCACTATTTTTTTTATATTCATCATTGCATATCTTATTTACTGTTCATCTTGAGGGCATGCTTGTTGTTTCTTTCATGTTTATGACTAATCCCTTTTTGAAATGAATTAATGACACCCACATTTGTTTATTGATACAACATTATTATGCTTACTGTTGTATTTTATTGTTTGGATCTTTGAGAACCTACGATCTATGAAATAGGACATCATTTCCTTCTTCATTGTTCTCACTAATGCCCATAACATCAAGATGCTTTGTTTATTGCTCACTATTTTGAAATGTTTAGGGCCTGTGAGCTTGATCTTTGGCATCCATGAAATATCATTTACTTACTGTTATTGTGATGCTCACTTTTTAAAATGGTTTCAAGGATCCTGCTATGAGCTAGGGTATCCATATGTTTGTGTACTATGTTTCAATATCATGCATGATTGATTTGATTGTGGTGAAGGTCACGGCCTATGACTACTTATCATCACTCCATTGTATTAATTATTTCACTATTGTATTATTGGAGAATCAGTACCTCTATTATATACATGGCACTGTGCTCACTACTTTGAAATGTTTAGACACTTGACAACCCATTCTTTTTGGAGCATTATAATTTTTTGTTTCTATTATAATTATTGTTTCTCATTGTTTAGTTCACTGATGATGGGCGCCATTATGACTCACTATTGTATTTTACTCCTTCTGAAAGTTTGAAGGCCTATGTTGTTGCTAGGGCATCATTATTTGAACCGCTATTTACTTGTCTCAATGCATAATGATATACTTGGAACCCAAGAATCATGGATTTTTTGTATGATGTGAGACACCAGGTATCATTGATTGTTGCTACTATTGTCCTTAATGCTTTACTATTGTTGTTGCTCCAATATTTTTTTAGTGATAGTTTTGGAAAACCATGTCATTTCAAGGGCATCATGATTTTTATTGCATGATTATTTTGTCTGGTATAATGGATTTGATGTGAAGCCTTGGCATCATCACCATTACTTACTGTTTGACTCACTTGATGGCATGCTTATTGTTGCCTTTTGTCTATTGTTTTGATGATCTTTTGAGGCCCGTGTTTTGGTTTTTCTTGATTTGAACCATGCAACCATGCCATTACATGGAGATAAGGCATTCTAATTTTGATGCTCCATTTAATATTTTTGTTGCACTTTAATGATCACAACTCCTCTTTTATTATGATGTAGCTTGCATCTACATACTACTAATAATGATCTTGAATATCATCTCCAAAGCAGTAAAATATGTACTAGGTGTACCACATTGTTTCATAAGATCTCCACCATGATGTTATGCCATTGATTTTTTATTAGTATGAAGCACCATGTTATCATTCCACTATTTGCAACTTTCTCTCCCTAGCTTAGTAATACATATTTGGTTCATGTCTTTGAAAACTCCATGCTATAGTATTATTGAATTCATTAATGTTACTGGGATGAAAATTTTGTGTACCTTTTTCTCCATGATGTTCTTGGTTTATTCATTATTTTCAAAACATGCAATGAACCTCTTTTGGGAAGTGCACCATATTGTGATGTTATGATTTTCATTTGAAGCCCATGATTGGATTCTCATCACTCATTTAGATTTGACATGTGTCTTTTATGCCCCATACTACATCATTATTGACCCTATTAATAGCACCATGATAATGGCTAAAACAATGTAGGATGTGGATTTAGTGCACTTACTAATACTTTATGTAGATAACTCAACATTGTACCTCTTTCTCAAGTTCCTACTACATGCTTCATTATGACTACATTATTGGGGTACCATAACATGATGGCTCACTGCTATCGATGAATCATTTGGAAATGATGCCATAGAAACATTAGATGGAACAACAACATTTGATGTTTTTGTTGCATTTTTTGGATGATGCAAGCCACAACAGTGAGTCGTTTGATGTTCATTTTTTATGCAGGAGCATCTTGGGTGTAAGAGAAATCTTGCATCACCCAAAAATATTTATGTTTGCTTTTCAATAAGGGTTATTTATGTCCAAACCTACTATTTATGGAAACTTACTATTTTTAGTAAGTTGGTCATATGATCATGGAATGTTTTGATTTCATAAGTGGAGGTTCATCTTAGTCATATCAGCCTGCCAGTAAAGTTTCATTGCTAGATCAAGTCTAGTTTTGAAGATATTATAGATTTTCAGTATTGGCAGTAGGGTACAGAAAGTTTGAACTCAGTTTTGAAGGCTTTAGAGGCCCTAGATGAGGTTGAAACTTTGGTTGAATGAAGCTTGCTTAAGTAAAATGTTGTAGAGCTCCTCGCGCCCTTTCCAAATAAGGGTCATCATAGTCAATCAGATCAACTAGTGATGACTTATGGTCTTTGGAAGTTGGGTCACTTGAAATGATAGAAAATAAGTTTTCTTCAAAATTTTTGTTTGGGTTTCAAAAGTTATTTTGAGCCGACTTTGATGTAATAAATTGAAAAATAAAATAATTCTAAGTTTGGTCAGCCCTTAGGGCTAAATTTCTAGAACCTTCTCGGGTGGTGGAAAATTGCCTATATAAGGAAGGCTGTAGTGTTGTCTTAGGTAGTGTGGGATAGTTTTGGGTAGATCTAGGTAATGATTCAAGGCTTTTTCCTATAGAATATTGTAAAGGGAATGCCCATGTGGCTCTGCTTATTGTAATTCTAAAATTAGTAATTCCACATTTGTGGAGATAATAAGCCCATTTTCTATTCTTGCAAATTGTTGTTGTTTCTCTATTTTTGTTATGTGATTGTGGTATTAAGGGGAGTGCCCTTCATCAGTGGTATCAAAGTGAGAGTTCCTAAGTGTGTAAATAGATCACTGATTGTGAGGCAGTTTGCAACAGGATCATGGGTTAGGGTTTTTGTGTAAATAGATCTCTATCTGTGAGGCAGTTTGCACCAGGACCATGGTTAGGGTTTCAGCAAGAAGTGCAAAAATGCCTCCATGAAGAGAACATGGTAGAAGAGCTGGTCTTGTAATGCCTAAGGTTAGGGCACTGCAGAGACAAGTGTGAATATTACAAGAGGAGATTCGTAGAGGAATGAATCTTAATGTTAGAGATGAAAGTGAGAATGAAGCCGAAGAAGAAGATCAAGAAGAAGAAAGTGAAGTTCTGAACCAGGAGGAAGAAAGAATTTTTTGGGCCATTTCCAAGATCAAGAAAAGACCTAAGATTGAGATTCCTACATTTTTAGGAAATCTTAACATAGAGGAGTTGATCGACTGGATCAATGAATGTGAAGAATATTTTGAGTATGAAAATATTGAGGATCCTGATAGGGTCAAATTCACAAAGCCCAAACTGAAGGGTCATGCAAAGATCTAGTGGCAAGAGATTCAATTGGAGAAAAATAGAAGAGGGAAAGATAAAATCATAAGATGGGATTGGATGGTGGATAAATTGAAGTGATAGTTCATTCCTATTGATTATGAACTTGACCTACTGAAGAAGATGCAACGTTTGAAGCAAGAAGGAAGATCTGTTCAGGAGTATATAGAGGAGTTCTAATGAATCCTCATTAGAACAGGCCATGCAGAAGTGGATAAGAAGAAAGTTGTCCATTACCTTAATGGGTTGAGGTCACGCATTCAGGAAGAGCTGAATCTAGTTTGAATGAATAGTATTGAAGAGGCATACAAGTTTTCCCTAAAAGTAGAGGAAAAATTGAACAAGAAGTTTGAGAGTAGATAAAATAGAAGAGGTCGTGGTGGATGATCTGGTGGATGGTCATATGGAGGCCAAAATAAAGATCCGAAAAAGAAGGATGACGCCAGTAGAAGTCAAAATCAGAGAGGAAATAACTCCAATCATTTCCAAGATCAGAACAATAGAGATGAGAGAGGAAGAGGAAGAGGACAAGGATCTAGAAGAGGAGGCTTCCGTGGAACATGTTTTCATTGTGGAGAAGAAGGTCATAGGGCATTTGAATGTCCTCAATGCCAAGGATGGATAGGAGGAATAAAGGCTAGACCAAAGTTGCGCATGTAGATGAAGATGCCAGATCATCAAATTCTGAAGACGCTGAAAGAGGAGAAACCTTGATTAACAAAAGAGTCCTGCTGAGTGGTGAGAATGAACCTAAACAAAAGAGGAGCCTATTTCAAACCAAGTGCAAGTGTGAGGGTAAGTGTTGTGATGTGATTATTGATAGTGGTAGTACTGATAATTTGGTGTCAGAAGAGATGGTGATAAAGTTGAAGCTCAAGAGGTAGAAACATCCACATCCATATCAGGTTGCCTGGGTGCAGGATGACCACAAGGTCATGGTCAATGAACAATGCCTAGTGAAGTTCAAGATCGGCGGGTACCATGATGAGGTACTATGTGATATCATATCTATGGATGCATGTCATATGTTGTTGGGTATACCTTGGCAGTTTGACAGATGTGTTGTACATGATGGTTGTGTGAATACCTATTCTGTGAAAAAGGATGGAGTGCGACATAAGCTAAAACCATTGAAGGAAACATAAGAAAAGGTATGTGGTAAATGTGGTAATGCAAGAATAATTTTTGTTGGTAGAGGAAATTTCTCAGATGGTATGCGGCATGAGCATATGTGTTTTACCTTAATTCCAAAGGCTGGGAAAGAGGAAGTAGAAGATGTACTTATAGAAGTTGCAGAATTATTGAATGAGTTTTAGGATATTGTATCCAATAAAGTGTCTGATGGATTACCACTAGTAAGAAAGATTAGTCATCAGATGGACTTGATTCTAGGAGCCAGTTTTCCAAATAAGGCAACACACAAAATGACACTAGCAGAAAGTGAAGAGTTGAAGATAGATTTGAAGTTTAGTTCATCACATCATCCACATATTGTATATGAAAGTAGTCCCAGAAATGCATTTGAGTTGAGAAAGATAGATAAAGGAGAAATAAGTAGTGCTGAAGCTAAAGATTTTGTAAAACATTTGAAGAACATCCATGAGGAGGTGAGGAAGCATATTGCCAAGATGAATGCATAGTATAAGGCTAAGGAAAATGATAAAAGGAGGTATAAGGAGTTTTTGGTTGGAGACCAAGTCATGGTTCATTTGTAGAAGGAAAGATTTCTAGTTGGTACATATAACAAGTTGAAAATGAAGAAGTTTGGGCCATGTAAGATACTAAAGAAGCATGATTCAGGAAATGCATATGAGGTCAAGTTGCCTACTGAGCTGAATATTTCACCAGTATTTAATGTTTCAGATCTGACAGAGTATCATGAAGAAGGTGTTGAAAATGAGCTTACAACATCATAGTGGAGTATTCTAGTAACCAGTTCAGATATCAAGGAGATTGAAGACATACTAAACAGTCATGTTGGTGAAAGCATAAGCAACAAGACATGTGAAGAATATCTGGTCAAGTCGAAAGGATGACCTATTGAAGATTCATCATGGCTGACAAGGGAGGAGGTTAATCATCTTGGTTTTCCTCTTCACACCTAAGTCATCATGGGGTCACTTCTCAAATTACCCTGGGTGTCTGATGTAGGAGCATCCTGGGTGTAAGAGCAATCTTGCATCACCCAAAAATATTTATCTTTGCTTTTCAATAAGGGCTATCTATGTCCAAAGCTACTATTTATGAAAACTTACTATTTTTAGTAAGTTGGTCATATGATCTTAGAATGTTTTGATTTCATAGGTGGGGGTTCATCTTAGTCATATCAGCCTACGAGTAAAGTTTCATTGCTAGATCAAGTCTACTTTTGAAGATATTGTAGATTTTCAATATTGGCAGAAGGGTACAGAAACTTTGAACTCAGTTTTGAAGACTTTAGATGCCCTGAATGAGGTCAAAAATTCGGTTGAATGAAGCTTTCTTAAGCTAGGTGTTGTAGAGCTCCTCATGCCCTTTCCAAATTGGGGTTATAATAGTCAATCGGGTCAACTGGTGATGACTTATGGTCTTCAGAAGTTGGGGTCACCTGAAATGGCAAAAAATAATTTTTCTTCAAAATTTATGTTCAAGTTTCAAAAGTTATTTTGAGTTGACTTTGATGTAACAAACTGAAAAATAAAATAATTCTAAGTTTGGTCGGCCCTTAGGGCTAAATTTCTAGAATCTTCTCGGCCAATGAAAAATTGCCTATATAAGGAAGGCTATAATGTTGTCTTAGGTAGTGTGAGATAGTTCTGGGTAGATCTGGGTAATGATTCAAGGCTTTGTCCAACAGAATATTGTAAAGGGAATGCCCATGTGGCTCTACTTATTGTAATTCTAAAATTGGTAATTCCACATTTGTGGAGATAATAAGAAGCCCATTTTTTGTTCTTGCAAATTGTTGTTGTTTCTCTGTTTCTATTATGTGATTTTGGTATTAAGGGGAGCACCCTTCATTAGTGGTATCAGAGTGGGAGTTCCTAAGTGTGTAAATAGATCACCAATTGTGAGGTATTTTGCACAAGGATCACGGGTTAGGGTTTCTATGTAAACAGATCATCGACTGTGAGGCAGTTTGCACTAGGATCATGGTTAGGGTTTCAGCAGGAAGTGTGAAAATGCCTCCACGAAGGGAACATGGTGGAAGAGTTGTTGTTGTAACACCTAAGGTTAGGGAATGAATCTTAATGTTAGAGATGAAAGTGAAGATGAAGGTGCATAATAAGATCGAGAAGAAGAAGGCAAAGTTTTGAACCAGGAGGAAGAAAGACTTTTTCGGGCCATTTCCAAGATCAGGAAAAGACCTAAGATTGAGATTCCTACATTTTTTAGGAAATCTTAAGCAAGAGGAGTTGATCGACTAGATCAATGAATGTGAAGAATATTTTGAGAATGTAGATATTGAGGATCCTGATAGGGTCAAATTCACGAAGGCCAAACTGAAGGGTCATGCAAAGATCTAGTGGCAAGAGATTCAATTGGAGCAAAATAGAAGAGGGAAAGATAAAATCACAAGATGGGATCAGATGGTGTGTAAATTGAAGTGATAGTTCATTCTTGTTGATTATGAGCTTGACCTACTAAAGAAGATGCAAAGTTTGAAGCAAGCAGGAAGATCTGTTCAAGAGTATACAGAGGAGTTCTATTAAATCCTCATCAGAATAGGCCATGCAAAAGTAGATACAGAGAAAGTTGTTTGTTACCTTAATGGGTTGAGGCTGAGCATTCAGGAAGAGCTGAATCTAGTTCAAATGAATAGTATTGAAGAGGCATACCAGTTTTTCCTAAAAGTAGAGGAAAAATTGAACAAGAAGTTTGAGAGCAGAAAAAATGAAAGAGGTCACGGTGGACAATCTAGTGGACAGTCATATGGTGGCTGAAATGAAGATCCAAAAAAGAAGTATGAGGTTAGTAGTAGTCAAAATTAGAGAGGAAACAACTCCAATCATTTCCAAGATTAGAACAATAGAGATCAAAGAGGAAGAAGAAGAGGACAAGGATCTGGAAGAGGAGGCTTTCGTGGAACATGTTTTCACTATGGAGAAGGTCATAGAGCATTTGAATGTTCTCAATGCCAAGGAAGGATAGATAGGAGGAATGAAGGCCAGGCTAGAGTTCCACATGTAGATGAAGATTCTAGATCATCAAATTCTAAAGATGCTGAAAAAGGAGAAATGTTGATTAATAGAAGAGTCCTGTTGAGTGGTAAGAAAGAAACTAAATAAAGGAGGAACCTATTTCACACCACGTGCAAGTGTGAGGGTAACTGTTGTGATGTGATTATTGATAGTGGTAGTACTGATAATTTGGTGTTAGAAGAGATGGTGACAAAGTTGAAGCTAAAGAGGCAAAAACATCCACATCCATATCGAGTTTCCTGGGTGCAAGATGACCATAAGGTCATGGTCAGTGAACAGTGCCTAGTAAAGTTCAAGATTGGCAGGTACCATGATGAGGTATTATGTGATTTCATATCTATGGATACATGTCATATGTTGTTGGGTAGACCTTGGTAATTTCATAGATGTGTTGTACACGATGGTCGTGCGAATACCTATTCCTTGACAAAGGATGAAGTGCGACATAAGCTAAAACCATTGAAGGAAATAGAAGAAAAGGTATGTGGTAATGCAAGAATAACTTTTGTTGGTAGAGGAAATTTCTCAGATGGTATGCAACATGAGCATATGTGTTTTACCTTAATTCCAAAGGCTTGGAAAGAGGAAGTAGAAGATGTACCTATAGAAGTTGCAGAATTATTGTATGAGTTTCAGGATATTGTATCCAATAATGTGCCTGATGGATTACCACCAGTAAGAAAGATCAGTCATTAGATGGACTTGATTCCAGGAGCCAGTTTGCTAAATAAGGTAGCACACAGAAAGACACTAGCAGAAAGTGAAGAGTTGAAGATAGATTTGAAGTTTAGTTCATCACATCATCCACAGATTATATATGGAAGTAGTCCCAGAAATGCATCTGATTTGTGAAAGATAGATAAAGGAGAAATAAGTAGTGTTGAAGCTGAGGATTTTACAAAACATTTGAAGAACATCCATGAGGAGGTGAGGAAGCATATTACCAAGATGAATGCATAGTATAAGGCTAAGGCACATGAGAAAAGAAGGTATTCAATGTTTTAGATATGACAAAGTATCATGAAGGAGGTGTTGAAGATGAGGTTACAACAACACATTGGAGTATTCCAAAAACTAGTTCAGATATCAAAGAGATTGAAGAAATACTGGATAGTCATGTTGGCAGAAGCACAAGGAACAGGACATGTGAAGAATATGTGGTCAAGTGGAAAGGATGGCTTATTGAAGATTCATCATGGATGACAAGGGAGGAGATTAACCATCTTGGTTTTCCTCTTCATACCTGAGTCGTGATGAGGTCACTTCTCAAATTACCCTGGGTGTCTGATGCAGGAGCATCCTAGGTGTAAGAGCAATTTTCCATCACCCAAAAATATTTATGTTTTCTTTTCAATAAGGGCTATCTATGTGCATAGCTATTATTTATGGAAACTTACTATTTTTAGTAAGTTGGTCATATGATCTCAGAATGTTCTGATTTCACAGGTGGAGGTTCATCTTAGTCATATCAGCCTGCTAGTAAAGTTTCATTGCTAGATCAATTTTAGTTTTTAAGATATTACAGATTTTCGATATTGGCAGTAGGGTATAAAAACTTTGAACTCAGTTTTGAAGGCTTTAGAGGCCCTAGATGATGTCAAAACTTCATCTAAATGAAGCTTGCTTAAGTTACATGTTGTAGAGCTCCTCGCGCCCTTTCGGAATTAGGGTCATAATAGTCAATCAGGTTAACTGGTGATGACTTATGGTCTTCGGAAGATGGGTCACCTCAAATGGTAGAAAATAATTTTTCTTCAAAATTTATGTTCGAGTATCAAAAGTTATTTTGAGCTGACTTTGATGTAATAAATTAAAAAATTAAATAATTTTATGTTTGGTCGGCCCTTAGGGCTAAATTTTTGGAACCCTCTCAAGCGGTGGAAAATTGCCTATATAAGGAAGGCTGAAGTGTTGTCTTAGGTAGTGTGAGAGAGTTCTAGGTAGTTCTAGGGAATGATTCAAGTCTTTTTCCTATAGAATATTGAAAAGGGAATGCCCATGTGGCTCTGCTTATTGTAATTCTAAAATTTGTAATTCCACATTTGTGGAGATAATAATAAGCCCATTTTTTGTTCTTGCAAATTATTGTTGTTTTTATATTTCTGTTATGTGATTGTGGTATTAAGGGGAGCACCCTTCATCGGTGGTATCAGAGAGGGAGTTCCTGAGTGTGTAAACAGATCACTGATTGTGAGGCATTTTGCACCAAGATCATGGGTTAGGGTTTTTGTGTAAACAGATCACCGATTGTGAGGCAATTTGCACCAGGACTGTGGTTAGGGTTTTAGCAAGAAGCACAAAAATGCCTCCATGAAGGGAACATGGTGAAAGAGCTAGTGTTGTAAAACTTGAGGTTAGGTTACTATAGAGACAAGTGCAAGCATTGCAAGAGGAGATTCATAGAGGAATGAATCTTAATGTTAGAGATGAAAGCGAGGATGAAGCCAAAGAAGAAGATAAGAAGAAGAAGGTGAAGTTTTGAACCAAGAGGAAGAAAGACTTTTTCGGGCCATTTCCAAGATTGAGAAAAGACCTAAGATTGAGGTTCCTACATTTTCAGGAAATCTTAGCCCAGAGGAGTTGATCGACTGGATCAATGAATGTGAAGAATATTTTGAGTATGAAGATATTGAGGATCCCGATAGGCTCAAATTCATGAAGGCCAGACTAAAGGGTCATGCAAAGATCTGGTGGCAAGAGATTCAATTAGAGTGAAATAGAAGAGGGAAAGGTAAAATTACAAGATGGGATCGGATGGTGGATAAATTGAAGTGACAATTCATTCTTGTTCATTATGAGCTTGACCTACTGAAGAAGATGCAAAGTTTGAAGCAAGAAGGAAGATCTGTTGAGGAGTATACAGAGAATTTCTATCAAATCCTCATCAGAATAGGCCATGCAGAAGTGGATAAGGTGAAAGTTTCCCGTTACCTTAATGTGTTGAGGCCAAGCATTCAGAAAGTGTTGAATTTGGTTTGAATGAACAATATTGAAGAGGCATACCAGTTTTCCTTAAAAGTAGAGGAAAAATTGAATAAGAAGTTTGAGAGAAGACAAAATGAAAGAGGTCATGGTGGATGATCTGGTGGATGGTCATATGGAGGCCCAAATGAAGATCCGAAAAAGAAGGATGAGGCTAGTAGGAGTCAAAATCAGAGAGGAAACAACTCCAATCATTTCCAAGATCAGAGCAATAGAGATTAGAGAGGAAGAGGTAGAGGACAAGGATTTGGAAGCGGAGGCTTCCATGGAACATGTTTTCACTGTGGAGAAGAAGGTCATAGGGAATTTTAATGTCCTAAAGGCCACAGAAGGATGGATAGGAGGAATGAAGGCCAAGCCAGAGTTGCACATGTAGATGAAGATGCCAAATCATCAAATTTTGAAGACGCTAAAAAAGGAGAAACACTGATTAACAAAAGAGTCATACTGAGTGGTGAGAATGAACCTGAACAAAGGAAAAGCCTCTTTCACTCCAGGTGCAAGTGTGAGGGTAAGTTGTGATGTGATTATTGATAGTGGTAGTATTGATAATTTGGTGTTAGAAGAGATGGTGACAAATTTGAAGCTCAAGAGGCAGAAACATCCACATCCATATCGAGTTGCCTAGGTGCAGGATAACCACAAGGTCATGGTCAGTGAATAGTGCTTGTTGAAGTTCAAGATCAGTGGGTACCATGATGAGGTACTATATGATATCATATCTATGGATGCATGTCATATGTTGTTGGGTAAACTTTGAAAGTTTGACAAATGTATTGTACATGATGGTCATGCAAATACCTATTCCATGACAAAGGATGGAGTGTGACATAAGCTAAAACCATTAAAGGAAATAGACCAAAAGGTATGTGGTAATGCAAGAATAACTTTTGTTGGTAGAGAAAATTTCTTAGATGGTATGCAGCATGAGCATATGTGTTTTACCTTAATTCCAAAGCCTGGGAAAGAGGAAGTAGAAGATATAACTGTGAAGCTGTAGAATTAGTGAATGAGTTTTAGGATATTGTATCCAATAATGTGCCTGATTGATTACCACCAGTAAGAAAGATCATTCATTAGATGGACTTGATTCAAGGAGCTAGTTTGCCAAATAAGGTAGCACATAGAAAGACACTGGCAAAAAGTGAAGAGTTGAAGATAGATTTGAAGATTAGTTCATCACATCATCCATAGATTGTATATGGAAGTAGTCCCAGAAATGCATCTGAGTTGAGAAAGATAGATAAAGGAGAAATAAGTAGTGTTGAAGCTGAGGATTTTGCAGAACATTTGAAGAACATCAATGAGGAGGTGAGGAAGCATATTACCAAGATGAATGCACAGTATAAGGCTAAGGTATATGAGAAAAGAAGGTATAAGGAGTTTCAAGTTGGAGATGAAGTCATGGTTCATTTTTGGAAGGAAAGATTTCCAGTTGGTACATATAACAAGTTGAAAATGAAGAAGTTTGGGCCATGTAAGATACTAAAGAAGCATGATTCAGGAAATGCATATGAGGTCGAGTTGCCTATTGAGCTAAATATTTCACTAGTATTTAATGTTTCAGATCTGACAGAGTATCATGAAGGAGGTGTTGAAGATGAGGTTACAACAACATAGTGGAGTCTTCTAGCAACTAGCTCAGATATCAAGGAGATTGAAGACATACTGGATAGTCATGTTGGCAAAAGCACAAGGAATAGGACATGTGAAGAATATTTGGTCAAGTGGAAAGGATGGCTTGTTGAAGATTCATCATGGCTGACAAGGGAGGAGATTAACCATCTTGGTTTTCTTCTTCACACCTGATTTGTGATAGGGTCACTTCTCAAATTACCTCAAGTGTTTGATGCAGGAGCAGCTTGGGTGTAAGAGCAATCTTGCATCACCCAAAAATATTTATGTTTTCTTTTCAATAAAGGCTATCTATGTGCAGAGTTACTATTTATGGAAACTTACTATTTTTAGTAAGTTGGTCATATGATCTCAAAATGTTCTGATTTCATAGATGGAGGTTCATCTTAGTCATATCAACCTGTGAGTAAAGTTTCATTGCTAGATCAAGTCTAGTTTTGAAGATATTGTAGATTTTCAGTATTGGCAGTAGGGTACAAAAACTTTGAACTCAGTTTTGAAGGTTTTAGATGCCCTTGATGAGGTTAAAAATTTAGTTGAATGAAGCTTTCTTAAGTCAGGCATTGTAGAGCTCCTTTCACCCTTTTCAAATTGGGGTCATAATAGTCAATCGGGTCAACTGGTGATGACATATGGTCTTCAAAAGTTGAGTCACCTGAAATGGCAGAAAATAATTTTTCTTCAAAAAAAATTTTTGGGTTTCAAAAGTTATTTTGAGCTGACTTTGATGTAATAAATTGAAAAATAAAATAATTCTAAGTTTAGTTAGCCCTTAGGGCTAAATTTCTAGAACCTTCTCGGGCGATGGAAAGTTACCTGTATAAGGAAGGCTATAGTGTTGTCTTAGGTAGTGTGGGACAGTTTTGGGTAGATTTGGGTAATGATTTGAGGCTTTTTCCAATAGAATATTGTAAAGTGAATGCCTACGTGGCTTTGCTTATTGTAATTCTAAAATTTATAATTCCACATTTGTTGAGATAATAAGAAGCCCATTTTCTATTCTTGAAAATTATTGTTGTTTCTCTATTTTTGTTATGTGATTGTTGTATTAAGCAGAGTGCCCTTCATTAGTGGTATCAAAGTGGGAGTTCCTGAGTGTGTAAAAATATCACCGATTGTGAGGCAATTTGCACCAGGATCATGGGTTAGGGTTTCTGTGTAAAGAGATCACCGACTATGAGGCAATTTGCACTAGGACGGTGGTTAGGGTTTTAGCGGGAAGAGCAAAAATGCCTCCACAAAGGGAATGTGGTAGAAGAGTTGGTGTTGTAATACCTAAGGTTAGGGCACTATAGAGACAAGTGTGATCATTGCAAGAGGAGATTCGTAGAGGAATGAATCTTAATGTTAGAGACAAAAGCGAGGATGAAGCCAAAGAAGAAGATCAAGAAGAAGAAGGTGAAGTTCTAAACCAAGAGGAAGAAAGAATTTTTTGGGCCATTTCCAAAATCAGGAAAAGACCTAAGATTGAGGTTCCTACATTTTTAGGAAATCTTAACCTAGAGGAGTTGATTGACTGGATTAATGAATGTGAATAATATTTTAAGTATGAAGATATTGAGAATCCTGATAGGGTCAAATTTGCAAAGGCCAGACTGAAGGGTCATGCAAAGATCTGGTGGCAAGAGATTCAATTAGAGTAAAATAGAAGAGGGAAAGGTAAAATCACAAGATGAGATTGGATGGTGGATAAATTGAAGCAACAATTCATTCCCATTCATTATGAGCTTGACCTACTAAAGAAGATGCAAAGTTTGAAGCAAGTAGGAAGATCTGTTTAGGAGTATACAGAGGAGTTCTATCGAATCCTCATCTGAACCGGCCACGCAGAAGTGGATAAGGTGAAATTTTCCCATTACCTTCATGGGTTGAGGCCAAGCATTTAAGAAGAGCTGAATTTGGTTTGAATGAACAGTATTGAAAAGGCATACCAGTTTGCCCTAAAAGTAGAGGAAAAATTGAACAAGACGTTCGAGAGCAGAGAAAATGGAAGAGGTCATAGTGGACGATCTAGTGGATGGTCATATGGAGGCCAAAATGAAGATCCAAAAAATAAGGATAAGGCCAACAGCAGTCAAAATCAGAGAGGAAACAACTCCAATCATTTCCAAGATCAGAACAATAGAGATCAAAGAGGAAGAGGAAGAGGACAAGGATCTGGAAGAGGAGGCTTCTGTGGAACATGATTTCACTATGGAGAAGAAGGTCATAGGGCATTTGAATGTCCTCAATGCCAAGGAAGGATGGATAGGAGGAATGAAGGCCAGGCCAGAGTTGCACATGTAGATGAAGATGCTAGATCATCAAATTTTGAAGATGCTAAAAGAGGAGAACCGCTGATTAACAAAAGAGTCCTGCTGAGTGGTGAGAATGAACTTGAATAAAGGAGGAGCCTATTTCACACCACGTGCAAGTGTGAGGGTAACTATTGTGATGTGATTATTGATAGTGGTGGTATTGATAATTTGGTTTCAGAAGAAATGGTGAAAAATTTTAAGCTCAAGAGGTAGAAAGATCCACATCCATATTCAGTTTCCTAGGTGTAGGATGACCACAAAGTCATGGTCAGTGAACAGTGCCTATTGAAGTTCAAGATCAGCAGGTACCATGATGAGGTACTATGTGATATCATATCTATGGATGCATGTCATATGTTGTTGGATAGACCTTGGTAGTTTGATAGATGTGGTGTACATGATGGTCATGCGAATACCTATTCCCTGACAAAGGATGGAGTATGAAATAAACTAAAATAATTGAAGGAAACATAAGAAAAGGTATGTGGTAATGCAAGAATAACTTTTGTTGGTAGAGGAAATTTTTTAGATGGTATGCAGCATGATCATATGTGTTTTACCTTAATTTCAAAGGCTGGGAAAGAGGAAGTAGAAGATGTACCTATAGAAGTTGCAGAATTATTGTATGAGTTTCAGGATATTATATCCAATAATGTGCCTGATGGATTACCACCAGTAAGAAAGATCAGTCATTAGATGGACTTGATTCCAGGAGCCAGTTTGCCAAATAAGGCAGCACACAGAAAGACACTAGTAGAAAGTGAAGAGTTGAAGATAGATTTGAAGTTTAGTTCATCACATCATCCACAGATTGTATATGGAAGTAGTCCCAGAAATGCATCTGATTTGAGAAAGATAGATAAAGGAGAAATAAGTAGTGTTGAAGCTGAGGATTTTACAAAATATTTGAAGAACATCCATGAGGAGGTGAGGAAGCATATTACCAAGATGAATGCATAGTATAAGGCTAAGGCACATGAGAAAAGAAGGTGTAAGGTGTTTTAGGTTGGAGACAAAGTCATGGTTCATTTGCAGAAGGAAAGATTTCCAGTTCATACATATAACAAGCTAAAAATGAAGAAGTTTGGACCATGTAAGATACTGAAGAAGCATGACTCAGGAAATGCATATGAGGTCAAGTTTCCTACTGAGCTAAATATTTCACCAGTATTTAATGTTTCAAATCTAACAAAGTATCATGAAGGAGGTGTTGAAGATGAGGTTATAGTAGCATAGTGGAGTATTCCAGTAACCAGTTTAGATATCAAGGAGATTGAAGACATACTGGATAGTTGTGTTGGTAGAAGCACAAGAAATAGGACATGTGAAGAATATCTGGTCAAGTGGAAAGGACAACCTATTGAAGATTCATCATGGCTGACAAGGGAGGAGGTTAACCATCTTGGTTTTCCTCTTCACACTTGAGTCGTGATGGGATCACTTCTCAAATTACCCTAGGTGTCTTATGCAGGAGCATTATGGGTGTAAGAGTAATCTTGCATCACCCAAAAATATTTATGTTTGCTTTTCAATAAGGGCTATCTATGTGCAGAGCTACTATTTATGGAAACTTACTATTTTTAGTAAGTTGGTCATATGATCTCAGAATGTTTTGATTTCATAGGTGGAGGTTCATCTTAGTCATATCAGCCTACCAGTAAATTTCCATTACTAGATCAAGTCTAGTTTTGAAGATATTGTGGATTTTTAGTATTGGTAGTAGGGTACAAAAACTTTGAACTCAGTTTTGAAGGCTTTAGAGGCCCTGGATGAGGTCAAAACTTTAGCTGAAATAAGCTTTCTTAAGTTAGGTGTTGTAGAGCTCCTTGCACCCTCTCTGAATTGGCATCATAATAGTCAATAGGGTCAACTGGTGATGACTTATGGTCTTCAGAAGTTGGGTCACCTGAAATGGTGAAAAATATTTTTTCTTCAAAATTTCTGTTCAGGTAACTAGAAACTCTGTGGAAATCGAGCTTCTAATTACCCTAATAGGTTCAATGTAGGGTACTAGGAAGGCCTAACACTTGATCATGGGTGCTCTTGGCTTGTGATGTGGTCTCTGTCAAGGAGCTTTAAGGGCTTCCTGACAGTGCCCACATCACATGGCAATATCATTCATTGTATTCCAAAACTTTATTACTAGTATTGTCTAGATAATAGTGACACCTTGAGGATGACCCTTTTAGGAAAGGACATCCTCTTAGTATTGCTATTATATGATTGATGGTAAAAAATAGTGTCACGAGTTCTTCTATACCTGCACATTGAAAAAATATGTTAGTGAAAATATGGTATCTTCTTCTTCCTCCAACATCTTTATGAGTGCACATGTCTTGTAGAATGGTTTCCTTCTTGAGATGTATGGCTTGATTATGCACATGCATGACTGTAGATGAGGATATTTAATAGGATATCATGCATTTCTTAGATCCCTTGGATCTAACCCCATTTCTTTTCTTCTTGCAGGTTCTGGATCAAGTAGGATCACATTGGATTCACACCCTAGTCATCCTTTCATCATATCTTTAGGAAATGTCTGGTACCCTACTATTTTATGCTCATTTACTCATGTAAGTCTATATTCATCTTTATCTTTCTAGGATTTGGCTATGCTCATGGCCTGTGTGAGCCCAAATGTTTTATTCCTCCCCTTTCCTTGTACAATACATACAATATTTTTTAGCATATTTACATGTTTTTTAAATGTACATATTTCTTTTCTTTTAAATGTACCTCATCTTATGAAATGAACACAAATTTGAACAAGATCACTTAATAATGCAAAATAGGGTACTGTAGTCACTCATCTTAGTAATTAGGTTACCAATTGAAATGAACATAGAAATTAGGTAACATTTCTAGTGACCTTAGCTGAGTGCTTACCTATTAAGTACCATTGACCAGTTGCCTTTTGCATCCATTAGGCATAGAGTCCTTTCAACTTGGCTCCAAAAAAAATAGCTCCTTCTCCTCAACAAAAACCTTAATGCCTGAGACCAATTGTTATTTCTCTAAGGGGCTCATCAAGTGAGGATTGATGATTTGTATAAGTGGGAACTTGACTCACTACTACCAACCGTTGATGTTTTCTTGATGGAACTTGCAAACTGGCATCAATATTTCTTTGGCTTATTATTAACCACAAAAACCAAACTGAAACTAAAAATACACCTGTGCTAGAGAACTTAGGGAACACACAAAACCTAGAACTGAAACAACTAACTACTAATATACAAGGGGTAGAACCTTAACCTCAGTAGTATGCTTTAAGGTGGATCTCATTCACAGGAATGGGAAATTATTCTCCATCCATGGTAGCCAACTGGAAGACATTATAGGCTTCACATTTTATAACCATGAAGGGCCCTCTCCATATAGCATTGAATTTGGTGTGCCTTCCTGGTTTAATTTTTAACTCATGCCATTTAAGGACTAGATCTCCTTCCTTGAAAACCCTAGGCATAGTTTTCTTATCAAAAGTTTTCTTTATATAATAATGTTGAGCCTCAAGGTTCTCTAATGCTAGTTTTCTAGTTTCTTCTTAACTAATTAAGCAAGCCTAACTTGCATAGTCTTTTCTTCCATTAACTCAAGCTCTTTAATCAAGACTAAAGTAGGTAATTCAATAGAAATAGGAAATCTAGCTTCCTTTCCATAAACTAGCATGTACAGAGAGTTACCTATGGATATTTTAGGGGTTATCCTATCAGCCCATAAGGCCAACTTCAACTTGTTGTGCTAGTCTCTTTGGTTCCCCTCTATGGTCCTCTTGATGATCCTTAATAGGATCTTATTAGTTGACTCTACCTGACCATTACCCTAAGGGTAATAGTTAGATGAAGTATTCAAGAAAATATTGTGTCTTAATGCCCATTCAGATATCTTCATTCCAAGAAATGCCAAGGCATTGTCTAAGATGATGGATTTTGGTGTGCCAAACTTGACATAATGTACTGATAGAAGCTAAGGAAAGAGCTCTCATTTTCCTCTTTTAGTGCCATAGACTTTGTCCACTTAGTAAATTAATCTATAGTAGTAAGGATCCATTTATGGCTAGTACTAGATGATGGATTGATGGGTCTAATCAAATCCAATTTTCATTTTGTGAAGGGTTTCTCTACTTTGATGGGATGGAATGGAAGCACTGCCAACTTCTATTTTCCTACAAATAAAGAAAAGTTCTTATATTTTCTTACCTAGGAAAAGGAATCCTTATACCAGTTGGGCCAGTAATATTCTACTCTCATCACTTTTAAAGCAATATTTCTTGCTAAAAAATGGCCTCCAAATGCTCCATCATGGAATTCTTCTAGAATTTTGTCCATCTGGTTTGGCTCAACAAAACTTAAAAGGACACCATTATAGTCTTTTCTATATAAAAAACATTGTATAATGACAAAAGGAATGGCTTGAACCCTGAAATACCTTCTCTAGGCTTTGTTAAGACCTTGGGGACACTTGCTATTCAAGAGGTAGTGCTTCATTTATGTTGTCTAGCTTGCACTCTGTTCTGAATTTTGTTTCATTAGGACAACATTTTCCTCTTAATGATTTCTATCCACCTTCCCTTCAACCATGTGTTTACATAGCCATTTTCATCTTATCAACTTAGTAACTTTGATTTGAACATCATATTCCATTATTTTAGTGATCCAACTAGCCCTTTTATGGTTCAAATCCTTGTTCAGAAGGAAGCCTTTAATGCAAGGGTAGGAAACCATAAGGTGAACTGTATTATTAGAAAGTAAATGTCTAAATTTTTCAAAATTCTTACCACTACTAGGATATGCTTCTCCATAGGGGTATAGTTTAACTCGTATCCATCTAGACCCTGGCTATGGAAAGCCACTGGCTACTCCTGTTTATGATCATTTTTTTGAACTAGCATGGAAGATATAGTGTCAGTATTCCCAAATGCATACAGAATGAAGTCCTTTGAAAAATTGGGGTTTACCAGAGTAGGGGAAGATGCTATTGCCTCTTTTACTTCTTCAAAACACCTCTTACCTTCACTTTTTCCAATGGAAGCTTACATTCTTCTTCAACATCTGGGTCATAGGTTTTTGTAATGCTACAACATTTGGGATGAATCTCCTCAAGAAATTGATTCTCCATAGGAAACTTTGCAGCCACTTCTTGTGTGCTAGTAATGGTAGTGCCATGATTTCACTTATCCTCTTAGGGTCAATAGTTGTTCCCTCTTTAGAAACAATATGTCCTAGCAGTCTACCTTCATGGGAAACAAAGATACAATTCTTGGGGTTCAATGAGACTCCAAATTCCCTTCATCTTTCAAAGATTTGTCTCAGATGAACCAAGTGATCATTAGTGTTTTTTGAGAAAAGAATTATGTTATCTAGGTAAACTAGGACAAATTTATAGATTAAGCCAAGAAATGCCATTTACATAGATTTTTGGAAGGTTGCACCAACATTAGATAGCCCAAAAGGCATCTTCCTATATGCCATGGTGCCCCATTTAGTGGTAAAGGCTATTTTGTATTGATCTTCCTCCCTTACTAGGACCTGGTTATAACTAGAAAAGCCATCTAGCAATGATAACCTATTAGATCCTGAAACAAACTATAATATCTTTTCCATGGAGGGAAATGGATGGTGGTCTTTTATTGAGGCTCGGTTGAGGTCTCTAAAGTCCACACACAACTAGATCTCACCATTCATTTTCCTAACAAGCACCAAGTTGGAAACCCAAGAGGTGTGTTTGATAGGAAATATGATGTTAGCCTCTATCATTTTTCTTATTTATGTCTTCATTAACACTTCTAACTTGGGGTTAATAGGTCTTTACTTTTGTCTCATAGGTTTAGCATGGGGTTCAAGCTCAATAGTGTTTTGGGCCAATTGGGGATCAAATCCTTTCAAATCATGATATTATCATGCAAAAACATTGTTGAATTCTTGACACAATGTGATAAAAGCTTGTTGTTTTGATTGGGTACATACCTTTCCAAGTTTGAGGAACTTATCCCAGAGTATCTCAACGGGTTGATAATGTTCTTCTTTCACTTTCATGCTTGCTTTATCTCCCCTAGGCTGGTCATCAGAGTTAAAAATAGACTCAAGGGTGACTAACCCCTTGGGTAACTTATTAGTTTTTAGCTGTAACATCTGATCATTGTATTGATGAGCATTCCTATTCTGATTAGCTTTAGAGAATTCAACTTCTTCTATCAAAAAATTTGATATTTTTTCATCACTTTCAAAGACTTGCTAGCTTACCTGATTATCTGGGATCGAAGGTCTTACAAGGACCCTTGCATACTATACTTCAATGTTCTTGACCTCTTTAGGAATGTCATACTCATCTCCCATAATAACTAGCTTCTTTGCTTGTTTGTTTTGATTTCTTGGAACAAAGATTAGATTAAATTCATCAAAACCTTCTATCAAATCCCAAACCCTATGCTTGGACATATTGAGCACATCATTTTTAGTGAGGTTAGTACCATTAATCTAGTTGATTATGATGGAGGGTGCTCCCCTTAATACCACAAACACATAATAGAAATAGAGAAACAACAACAATATGCAAGAATAGAAAATTGGCTTCTTATTATCTCCACAAATGTGGAATTACAAACTTTTAGAATTACAATATGCAAAGCCACATGGGCCTTCCCTTACAATATTCTGTAGGAAAAATCCTTGAATCAATACCCAAATCTCTACCCAGAACTGCCCTAGACAACACTACAAGCCTTCTTTATATAGGCATTTTCTATTGTCCGAGAAGGTTCTAGAAATTTAGCCCTTAGGGCCGACCCAACTCAAAACTATTTTATTTTTAAATTTATTACATCAAAGTCAGCTCAAAATAAATTTTGAAACCTGAACAGAAATTTTGAAGAAAAATTATTTTTTGCCATTTCAGGTGACCCGACTTCCAGAGGCCATAAGTCATCACCAGTTGACCTGATTGACTATTATAACCCCATTTCAAAAAGGCCACAAAGCACTCTACAGGCTTGACTTGCGCAAGTGCTTGTCACCCAAATCTTAAACCTCATACAGGAACTCTAAAGCCTTCAAAATTGAGTTCAAAGTTTTTGTACCCTATTGCCAATACCGAAAATCTTCAATATCTTCAAAACTAGACCTGGTCTAGCCATGAAACTTTACTGGCAGGCTGATATGACTGAGATGAACCTCCACATGTAAAATCAAAACATTTCGAGATCATATGACTAACTTACTAAAAATAGCAAGTTTCCATAAATAGCAGCTCTACATAAGATAGCCCTTATTGAATACAAAAATAGAAATATTTTTGGGTGATGCAAGATTGCTCTTACACCTAGGATGCTCCTACATCAGATTATCAACTCATTGTCACCTAAAATTGGCAAGCATTTGATACCTTTCTTTCTAGCCCATTCTAAACCATGAATCAAAGCCTCATATTCTATTGTATTATTAGTGCAACTAAAGGAAAAGTGTACAATAGAGTAATACCTTTTCACTTATGGTGAAATCAGAATAGCCCCTCCTCCTGCACCAATTTTTCTTCTAACACCATCAAAGAACAACTGACATTGATCATTTTCTTTTTGTTCTGGACCCTCATCTTTCTTCTTCATCAGATTTGGGATCATTGCATCCTTTTTATGAATGATATACATTCCTATGCTAGATACTTCCATATTTCTAAATGAATCATCCTCTAGGTTCCTTTCTGCCCATTCATCCAAGGCAATAGCTAGAATATTCTTAGTAGTGGTCTCTAGTTCTGAATTAGTGAGCTCTTGCTCATGGAACATTAGATTGACATTGATGGGACTAGGTGTATAGAGTTCTACATGGACTTTTGCAAAGGATTCTGATTTGATTTTAACCCTTGTACCATACCTTGCCCTAAAATACAAATGAGACCAATCTGCTAAAAGATATCCACCCAACCTAGTGGTAACATCTCTACTAAGGAAAATAGAAAAGTAGGGAGGTAGGTCAATAATGTAGCCATCCTGACGGATTGAGAAATTAGGACATTCATGTAAGGGGAGACTTAGGTCTTTGATCACTCCAATTGTGCTAATTGATGACCCATATAATTGAACAACATGCCTATCTAGGGGCTCATAAGGCAACTCTAAGGTGTCTGCTAATTTCTTAGATATGATTGAAATACTTGCCCCAAAGTCAATCATACAATTATGTACCAAAAATTTCCCAATGATAAGACTGACATAAAAAAGGGGGGGGGGGGGGGGGGGGGGGCTTGACCTATGGAGCTTGTTGATTAATCGTGGGTTGCAAGCTATCTTCTTTATTTTGTTGATCCCTTTGAGATACCTTAATTTCTCTAAAGCATCTTTATCATTCAATGAAATTTTAGATAAAGCATCAAGCATTATTTCCTTTTGTCTAGGAATGGCTAAAGTATCTAGCATGGGCACACTTATGGAAGTTCTCTTCATTTTTTATATAATATTGAAGGAACCCATGCTTACCTTAAACTGCCCTTTTCCTATAGCAACCTCTGGTTGTGTTGATGCAAGTTGTGTTGCTACCTTGACATGCTCCTTGACTTCTTTAGATGGCTTTTGGAGCACATCTTGAGCATTCTTGGGTTGTGAAAACATAACTAGGGTTTTATGACTGGTAGGAGTCAGTTCCTTTGCATCTAGGGCCTTCTTCTTAGATCTTGTGTTGGCTGCAATTGGAACATAATTATAGTTTTCATTTAGGGAAAAGTTAACCCCACAAAACTCCTTGTTGACCTCACTTGAGACAACCGGTTGGCTTTGCTGGATCTTAGGTTCTTGTGGCATCTCCTGCGGGGTCATAACATTATTTAGCACTATGAGGGCTTGGCCAAAACCATTGGGACACATTCCTTGAATGTTTATTTGGTTGCATGGACAAAAATGTAATACCCCAAAAATGGGCTATAGGTTCATTAACCTCTTACATCTTCAATTCGAATGAAATCGACATCAAAGTCCTAACCTAAGGCACATCTACACATTATCAAATCCTAATTGATTTTATCCTAAATTTTGCATCGGGGAATATTCCTAACAATATTCCTATTTATCCTAATTATCTTTAATTTAATTATTATTTGGCAATAAATTCTATTTATCCTAAAATTTGAATAATTGAATATTCTGAATATTTAATTAATTAGATTTAATACTGCCACTTAATTATTTAATTAAATTTTGTTAAATTATTCTTAAGTTGTATTATTTAATTTTGACAATAAATCTAAAATCTCATGACTAATTGATTAAATTCTTATTTAATTAATTAAAGTCAGTTGTCAATATTTAATAATATATTTTTTGAATAAAGTTTGATTTAATGATTGATTAACCCATAAATCAATTGTTTTAATTCAAAATCAGTTAAGTTGAGAATAAATCACTTTATTTTTAAATTAATTTATAATTAAATCATGCACAATCAGAAAAGCAGGCAACTAGAAATTAACAATCAATTTTAAAATTGAAACTCAACATCTGATGATGAGTTGAAATTTTATCTAAACTCTATTTTGAGTTAAACACTACTTTTGCATGATTTTTGTGAGTTAATTATCTCTAAATTCTTGATAACTCAAAAATCAACCTGATTTTATCAAGAGTGATTTATGGTTTTTCTCCTGCATCCTCAAAGCCCTGGATTTCTATAAAATCAAGGCTTAGCTCTTCATTTTTATCAACACTCGAATTTGCACAATTACTCTGGCGAATTGGTGATTGAAGGATTGAGCACCTGCGACAGGCAATTTGTGAGATCTTTCATAGTTGATCATAATCTTTCATAGTTTCATATCATAGATTTCATCTTCATATCATTCTTAGATTAATTTTCATATCGTTTCATTCATTCTAGATTAATTTCATATAGTTTTTCATATTATTGCATAGAAAATCCAAAAATATAGCTTAATATGCATTCACAAGTCTTTCATATTTTTGCATTCAAATCCTTCATTTAGGTGTTGCATTGTCACTGATCTCGGTTTGATTTGAGAGTATCATACCTGCATCTACTAGAAGGCAGTAAATCACCTGGTTAGCATAGTTTCAATTTCATTGCACAATTTTAGTTTTTGCTAACCTCTAATGTTTTACTAAAGTGTTTTCTCTATAGCTAGGTACAAAATTCACACACACATTTTTGGAGCCCACCGTGGGGCCCTGAAATGGGTTTTCCATCAATTTCTACTAATTTCTATCAATTTCTTGTCATTTTCTGGTTAAAACTGTGATCTTTTATTTTCTATCTGTACATTTTTCATACAAAATTTGTCAGAATGTCATACCAAGAGATACCCACTATCGTACAATAGGTTCAGATTTCAAGGATCATGCTAGAATCTACCCATCATCATTTGGAAGCTCAATTGTCATATGAAAAGACACCCATTATCGTACGAGTTTCTAGATTGTCATCTGGGAGGTAACCCACTATCATACAAGTTTTGACTCTAGAATTCAATTGTCATTTCAAGATTCTTGATAGTTTTTTAGATTTGATTTTTAGATTTGGACTAACAGCTAACCTTAATAATTGAAATATTCTATTTTTTATTGATATTTGCTGAATTTGATTAGAAAAAGCTCAACTAAATTGCTAAAATAGGTAAAAATCTACTAAACGCATTGTGAGGAATTCAGGGATTCTTCTCAAGCTGATAAAATTTTGATTTGGATTAAAATGAACTCTCACGTGTCAAGCTTGTGTGACTTTTCTTGCTTTCATATCACAAACTTCATTTTGGGCTATAAAATGAATATAGATTTTCTTTCTGCATATCTGTTACACATAGTAAATAGGCCCTATGAACAATATTTGCGGATGATATCGAGAGAGTGGGCTTCTTCCGCTTGTTCATGCATGTGAAGCTCTTCTTGATGAAGGATCCCCTTGTAAGTAGGGAGGTTACTAAGAGAGTCTCATGTTCTACTAGGTTCATGTCTCTTCAACTTTTGATTGATACATTCTCTCTCTAGAGGGCTTGATAGATACTAAGCAGTTGACATCATAGATCTTTGTGAGATAATCTTGGTCTTAGCATGTCAGATTAATATGTCTGCTTTGTCTTGGTTAAAAGTGAAAAGGCTAGAGGACTATGCTCTACTCCCTTTTTGGGTAGTATGAGAAACTCAGATCCTTGAATCTGGAACCAGTCTCCATGTGGTATCTTTTGTGAGTCACCTTTAGAGAGGGTTAACCATAGTGGACATTCCCTTAATTGGGTCAACTACATGGATGGAACCTCAAGCGGTAATAGCCATTTTCACCGTGGTAGCAACAGCCGCTATATAAATGTCCTTGAGGAAATCTTCATAGGTGTGGTCTCTTGTTGGGCTATCAGATCTCCATAGCAACTCCTAATTGATTAAATTCTTAGACTGTGTCAAAACCCCGGTGCGCCTAGATTGGATTTTTCCCTCTTGAGATCACAAAATTTGCAGAGTCAGACCATTACTACAAACCCTAGTGAGGCTAAATTTTCATTTTTCTAAGAATACGTGTGTTATTGAAAAAAAATTTGGAACATACACAATTAGCACTCCTATGGATTAGCACATTCAATCACTTCATTTTTCATGCAAAAGGTTGCTTTGTCCCCTATTCATTGTTTTCAAATGTGCTTGGAATCACTTGCTTGCTATTTTGTGTGCTTGTTTATCTATTTGGTTACTGAAAACAAAAAATCTTAGAATAATCTTCAAACTTGGACAGAAAAATTTGCAAACAATCTGAAACTGAAAACCTAAAATTTGCAAAATCTAAAGTAAAATTCCTTTATGGAGTCAAAAGTCATCCCACAAAGTCAGAAAGTCATACGAGTTTTTGCAATTGTTGTTTTAGAACCCTTGTATTGTCGTATGATAGCTTGCATAGTATCTAACGAGTTTTGCATACTATCAACTATCATGTGAGTTTTGCAACTGTTGTATGAGTTTGTCAACTATCATTTCAGAGTATACCCACTGTCATATGACCTTGCAGAAAGTCATTTGAGAAATTTTGGAAAAATTGTTAGAAAGTGGTCAAAATTGTTAGAGACTCAGTTTTTACAACCTATTTCCAAAATCTGTCAAATAAATCATTGTGTCAGGAACAAAGCAGAAACTAGAACAAATTCATTCATTTTCCTCAAGTGGACCTTTGAGTCTAATTTTGCCTTCTAATTTATCGATTTGAGTCCTTTTCATCTTGTGTCAAAACCTTGTCAAAATTATCTTCAAATTTAGTCTTGTTACTAAAATGGCTAAGTGTTGTGAGCTCGTGCTTGCCATCTATTGGGCATCTACCCACATTACTGTGGAATAGTATCCTCCATTTACATCTTATCTAATCTTTAATCACTTCAATCTTGACAAGATTATGTCATTCGATCTTCTTGAATCAAGTCATTCTTCAGTTGTCTTCATCTTACTTTCTTGCTTCACCCAAGGTTAATGGTGGAAACTAGAGCTTCCTCACACAAGAAATTCAGAGAAGCACTTAACACCGCAACTTTGTCTACTCACATAGGTCCAACTCTTGAGAAACTCTACAATTCTGGTCTTTATGAAGATGATGGTCTTGGCAATTTTTGATTGAAAAATAGTTACATACCCCCTCCGTAAACTCACAGAGGTAATCAACAAACCCCTCCTCAAGCTATCCTAGGGAGTCCTAAAACTCCTAACATGTCTCATGGAGGGACACATCATGGGTCTCAAGGACACCAATGTCAACATAGTATGGATCAAGAACCTATACCTTCTGAAATTTCCCAATATCAAAATAATGACAACTTCAAAAGAATGATGAAGCATTTCTTGAAAGAAGATAGAGAAGCATACTTTCTAGAGTCAGCAAATCAAGGAGCTAAACTTCCTCCAAAATTTAATGTGGAAGATATCATCACACATGAGGAAGAAACTCCTATCATGGCTATGATGAAACAAATGCATGTCATGCAAGTCAAACTTAACAAACTTGAAAAAGAAAAGGAACCTAAGGAGTTCTCCATGGAGGCCCTATGCCCTTTTCCATTTGATAAAGACTTGTACATGCTGCCATTCCCTAAGAGAGTGGAGATGCCTAAATATGATAAGTATGATGGAAACTCTAATTCTCAAGATCATGTTAGGGAACTATGTACTCAATCTATGGATTTTATGCACAAACCAACCTACTTAATGCATCTTTTCCCTCGATCTCTGGGAGGGTCAGCCATTCATTAGTTCTCTAGAATGCCTCCAACTATCAAAACTTTTGAGGAGTTAATCAAACTATTCTATCAACAATACTCCTACAATATTCAACATCCAGTCACCATGATCGACATCTACAATCTAAAACAATATCCAAGTGAACCATTCCTAACATTTCTCAAGAGATGCAGGAAGAAATTTTCTCTATGTGCTAGACCCATTCCAGAAACTAGGAAGCTAGAAATCTTCATCAACAATCTTGTTCCAGAAATCAACTACCCTTTACAAATGCAAAATCATACATCTTTTGATAAGATGGTTTATAATGCAATCAAAATTGAGAAAGTACTTGTGGAAAAAGGAGACATCACACTGCAAAAGGACAAGTATGAATTTGGATCTAGTTCTAAGGACAAGAACAAAAAATGGAACAAGAATAAAGGTGCTATCATAGATGGCATTGTTGATAATATTCGTGCCCCTTCTAAGGCACCCACTTTCAATCTCACTGCTGGCACCCAAGCCATAAAAGCTTCTGAAACTAAAACAATAGAGTCCAACAAAAATTCATCTGATTACAAACCTTGGGCTACAGATCCTAATCACAAATTCACTCCTCTTGGAGAATCCTTACAATCTACCATGAAAAATCTATTGGCAAACAAGATCATCTACTTTCCTGAGATAAAATTCTTTGATCCTAAACCTAAACTAAAATGGTGGAGAGAGAATTATTTCTACAAACTCCATTGCAATAAGGGTCATAAGACTAATAACTACGTTCTCTTGAAGCACATCATACAAGAAAAAATTGATAATGGAGATATCACAATTGACAATCATAAGAGCAATAATGATCATACAACATTCACAGAACCATTTCCTAAGCATTTTAAGGAAGATTCTTCTTCTCAGCCTAATATGGGTGCTAAAGTCAATTATGCCTACTTTGGAAACAATGTAGTCATCAATATGGTTGAACCATGTCTATTTGAGTGTTGCAATGTCATCACAATTGTCAAAAAAGATAGAGAAAATCAATCAGCTAATGTAGTTACTCGATCACAAGCTCAGGCACACCTACAAGGATAAATACTAGATTCATCCAGTGTCCCTAAGGTGCCTTTCAATCTTTCATCTACTTCTAAATAGAAGGATACATCTAAATCTTCAAATCCTAAAGATACTAGGCCTAATTCATACAATATTGTCCAACAAATCCAACACACAAATGCAAAAATCTCCATGTTTGAGTTGCTTCAGATATCTCTAGCTCATAGAAACATTCTAGATAAAGCTCTACTCGGATCCAATGTCCCTGATGATCTTGATTTAGACAGATTCCAAACTATGGTTGTTCATCTTACGTCTCCATAGTATATTTCATTTTTAGAGGAAGATGATAACTCCTTGAGACACCCACATAACCAGCCCTTGCATATTGAAGTCTTGATCCAAAATCGTCATGTCAAACGTGTGTTGATAGATGGGGGCATTGGTCTAAACATTTGTTCTTTCAGCTTGATTACACAATTGAGATTTTTAGAAATGGCCATTGATCCTAGAAAGAAGATAACTATCAAAGCATATGATGAGCAAGAAAGATCAATAAAAGGAATAATTGTCCTACCTATCAGAGCAGGTCCTGTCATCAGAGATATTATATGTCAAGTTCTTGATCTACCTTTAGCTTACAATAGCCTTCTAGGGAGACCCTAGATACATGAAATGAAAGCCATTCCTTCTACATACCATCAATTTTTGAAATTTCCTTATGAAGGAGTAGAGGTGATGATTTCAACTGATTTATATACAACTTGCAATACCTTGAAAGAGTGTTGATAAACTTGTTCCTAATAATAGAGAATCTTCCACTAAGCATCTAGACATTGCTTCAACATCCAAGATGGAAGATATTGCTAAAGAGGTTAAGATCAAAGAAAATGGTATGGGAGAATATACTATAGATCCAATCTTATCTTTGACATCTCACCTAAGTCTTATGCAAAAACTTTGAATTAGTCCAAACTAGAGTCTAAAGAACCTCTTGAAGCACATAAAGGAAATTTTGTTGCAGAACAAGTATCTAAACATGAGTTTGAAGAGGATGAAGCTATGCTTGCATGGCTATACAAAGATGAACCTAAATCTCAAGTTGTTAAAAAATGTGATGCTAAAATACTAAATATCCCTTCTAAGTTATATGGCCTAGGAGATAAACTGATTGCAAAGATGGGACATAATGGATAAGGACCTCTAGGATTACAAGGTAAAGGTCTTCTATCACCTCTTGATCATCATGGCTGAGCAAACAAGAATACAAAAGGTCTAGGATATAAGAAGAAGCCTTTTTGTCTTAGCAAGAACTCCCCACATGTATTAGAACAGATTGAGCCATCCATAGCAAATCAACTAAAGGGAGAAACAATAGAACAATCTGACAGTGGTGATTCATTCCTTATGAGCATTTTCCTAAAGAAATAAAAGACCTCCTTGAAGCTAAAGATGATCTAATAAAAATAATTAATGTAGTAGAAACACAAGAACCTACTATAGAGCAAGAGATAGTTGCAACACAAGAACCAGCTAATCTCAAAGACAATCACACAGATAAGGAGGAAGGTGGTAGTTATTCTAAGATAGATTCCCATGAGTATAAATTCAAATTTGAATCTAAGAGTAACCCTTCTTGGGGTATTCATCCTAACTTTACTCATGTTCTTAGATTTCCTAGAGGCATAGATGAAGAATCTAATGACTATGAATGGGGAGCCATTCTAGAGGAAGATGAGCTTATTATAGAAAAACATGTTGATGTTATTCACCAATATGCACCTAAATTCAACGTAAGTCTAGAGAAAAATGATGAACTTAATGAGTTTGATCCACCGATGGCTGAAGTGGACTCCCACAATGACATTGAGCCTATTCATGAATTGAACATCTTAAGTTGTAATATCACCTTTGAACTCAAGCATCAAGTTAGGACCAATGATGACATATCTATATCTGTAAAAACTATTTCCTAATCTTTCACCACTTTTACTATCCAAAATCTTGAACTTCTTGACCAAACCTCTATGAATCTGAGCTAAGGTATTTATACCTTTCCCAATGACTATGCACTTTCTTGCTACCTCAATGTAGTTGAGCCTATGAGGACTTCCATCAATGAACTGAGCATTAGCATGATGAAGTTGAACATCAAGTATCTTAGTCAGAAAAATAAGAATAAGAATAAAAAGTAAAGGAGTTCTGAGGGTGAAAACCACTTAGTGGCAGTCTCAGAACCTACAAAAGTAAAAATAAAAGACATATCCAAAGGTGAAAACCTCTCTGAGGCACCTAAGGATGAGATATTTGATGTCCTTCCAAGTCATTTATAGGATAGATCTCTAGTTCTAATTGATCCCACTCAGTCTATCAACTTGGAAACAACAAAAGAACCATAGTTGATCCATGTAGCACAATCCTTATCAGAAGAAGAAAAGAAAAAATTTACAACATTCCTAACAAAGAAGAAGACCAGCTTTGCATGGAAATATTCAAATATGCCAGGGTTGGATCTTGATCTTATAATGCACCATTTATCTATAGCTCCAAATGTTAAACCCATTAAACAAAAATTGAGAAAGATGCATCCACACATTGCACTCTTGGTAAAAGCTAAACTAGAGAAGCTCCTAAAAGCCGAATTTATCTGAGTTATTGATTATGATGAATAGATCTCTAATATTGTACCTATTTCAAAACTAGACAAATCTATAAGAGTATGCACAGATTTCAAAGATGTAAATAAAGCATGCCCTAAGGATGATTTTCCACTGCCTAACATTGATATGATAGTGGACATGACTGTGAGTTTTGAGATGTATTCTTTGATGGATGGTTTTTCTGGATATAATCAAATAAAAATTGCTCCAAAAGATCAAGAGAAAACTAATTTCACATGTGCATGGGGTACCTTCTATTGGAATGTCATTCCATTGGGCTTAAGAATGCTAGTGCTGCATAACAAAGAGCTATGACATCTATTTTTCATGACATGATGCACTGAACTATGGAGGATTATGTTGATGATACTTTAGCAAAATCTATGACAAGATCTGAACATCTAAATCACTTGAGCAAGATACTAAATAGAATAGAAAAATTTAGTCTCAGACTAGATCCTAAGAAGTGTGCTTTTGGTGTCACTTTTGGAAAGCTCTTAGGATACATTGTTTCAAACAAAGGAATTGAAGTTCATCCAGCTAAAGTAAAGGCTATAATGGAGATGCAACCCCCAAGGAATATTAGTCAAATGAGGACATTACAAGGGAGAGTACAATCTATTAGATGCTTCATATCTCAGCTAGTAGACATATCACAACCTTTTACAAAGACATTACATAAGGGTGTGACCTTTGCATGGAGCGAGGAATGTGAAAAGAATTTTAATCATATCAAGAAATATCTATCAGATCCTCCTATCTTGATGCCTCCTATTCAAGGGAAGCCTTTGATCTTATATGTCTCCACTACATATACATCACTAGGGGCATTTCTTGCATAGCATGATGAGAACAAGAAGGAAAGAGCTATATATTATATCAGTAGAACATTGGTGGCATATGAGAAGAACTATTCACTGATTGAAAATGCTTGTCTAGTTGTGATCTTTGCATCATAGAAACTGAGACATTATATGTTGTCTCATACCACACATTTGGTAGCTAAGATTGATCCATTAAAGTACCCACTAAGCAAAGCTTCCCTCATAGGTAGATTAGCCAAATGGGTCATGCTCTTAAGTGAATTTGACATTGAATATTTTGAAAGAAAAGATATTAAAGGCCAATTCATTGCTGATCAATTAGCAAATGCACCTTTGTTTGATGACACACCAATGCAAATGGAATTTCTAGATTCCTCTATCATGAATATTTCTTCTAGAGAATGGAAATTGTTCTTTGATGGCTCCTATACACAAAATGGATCTAGAGTGGGCATCTTGTTTATCACTCCTCAAGGATACTCCATTCCTAAGGCATTTAGAATTAAATTTCCTTGTACAAAAAATATTGTTGAATATGAATCCCTTTTAAATGGTATGAAAATAGCAATTGAGTGGAGAGTAATAGAATTACACATTCATGGAGACTCCCAAATTGTAATCCATCAAGTCAATGATGTGTATCAAACAAAGGATGAAAAGCTCATTCCATACAAGAGAATGGTAGATATCTAAAGAAATGTTTCATAACTATCACATTTGAGCAAATACCTAGAATAAAGAATAAGGTTGCTAATGCAATGGCAACATTATCTACTTTATTATAGTAGCCTGAACATGAGCTATGCTACGAGTTCTTGGTGGAAGCACTATCTTATCCTGCATATGACTCCCCTAATACTCGTATGATCTGCACTGTTGTAGGTCATGATTCATCCAAATACAAAAACCTATCCTCCTATCTCAAAGACCAAATCATTCCTGATACCTTTAACTACCATGAAAAGAGATACCTTATCCAAAATTCCTCCTGATATGTTATCATTGGTCATGATCTATAAAAATAAGGTCTAGATGGTATGCTGCTAAGATGTTTAGAATGGGAAGAGTCTCAACATGTGTTAGAGGAAGTCCATGATGGTATTTGTGGGTCACACTCAAATGGTTCAATGCTAGCTCAAAAACTTATTAGGGCTGGGTACTATTGGTTGAAAATGGAGAAAGAGTCTATCAAGTTTGCTAAGAATTGTCAAAAGTGCCAAGTGCATGGCAACTTAATTCATGCTCCAGGGAGAGATCTAATTCCCTTTACTACACAATGGCCCTTTCACCAATGGGCATTTGATCTTATAGGATCCATACATCCTCATTCTTCTAATGGACATACCCATATAATCACAACTACATATTATTTCACAAAATAGGTGGAAGTAGTCCCTTTCACACAAGCAACTCGAAAATAAATATCTATGTTCATTTTGAACTGCATCATATGCTAGTATGGTATTCCAAATTCTATAGTCATAGATAATGGTGGAAAATTCAAGAATAAAGACTTAGATGATTTATGTGCCAAATTCAAGATTACACAACATTGGTCATCTATCTACTATCCTCAAGGGAATGGACAAGCAAAGGCTTCTAACAAGAATCTATTGAAAATCTTGCACCTTACAGTTAATAAAATAGGAAGAGACTGGCATCTCATGATCAATCTAGCTCTCTAGGCCTACAGAACAAGTATCAGAATGCCTACTGGAGCTACACCATTCACTTTAGGTTATGGGTCTGAAGCGGTACTACCTATTGAGGTTGAAATCCCATCACTAAGAATTAGAATGCATGGTCTAGTAACTGATGATGACTACAAAGTGTCTAGGTTGAAAAAACTTGAACTACTAGATGAGTGCAGATAAGAAGTGTATGATCATCTTAGAGTGTATCAAAAAAGAATGTCTAGAGGATACAACAAGAAAGTTAGACACAGAGAATTTCATGTTGGTGATCTAGTCTTAAAGGAGAATCCTAAATATCAATCACATAGAAAATGCAAGGAGAAGTTTGAACCCAACTGGCTAGGAACCTTTGTAATCACTCTTACTTTTGGCTCTAGTGCCTATCAACTCTCAATGACTAAAGGAGAACAGCTCTGAGAACCAATCAACATTCTCCATCTAAAGAAATTATATACCTAAGGCATTCAGTCTATGGTAAAATGTCCTGAAAAAAAAATCTTTAAAATTGGAAAAAGTCCTAAAAAAAATGAGCATCTTGGTGAAAACCTAGCAATGGGCGCCCTAATGATTCACAAAAAAAGTAAAAAATATAAGCAATACAAAAAAATCAAAAAGTGGAAAAATACAAAAAAATGAGACAAAGAAAAAAGTGCCTTGGTGAAAACCTGGAAACAGGAACCTTAGTAGAAAAAATAGAATCTCTGCCAAGATGGTGAAAACCTAGCAAATGGGTGCCACTTGTTCAAAATGCTCCATCTATCAGTGCAATCTTAGTCTTTCCCAGCTTTTAATCTTGCTTTAGTTTGTACATATTTCCTGATTTTTTTCCACATTCATGTTTTCAATAAGTCAGTTTGTACACCAATTGGCTCAAGCGTCTGTATCCTATCAATGCTTCACACTTGGGAGCAATCAAAGTCATATCTTATGGCCTCCAATGTATCTTAGATGTGTCATATCTAATCAGATTCCTTTGAAGCTTCATTTGAGTCAGTCAGTCAATCTCATCTCCAAAAAGGATTTTGCATCTACAACAATGCAATCAAACATCAAACCGAAAACAATATATGCTTTTTACATGCTTTTATCTCCTTGTATGCTTACTGATTCACATTGAGATTTTTGCATATTGTGTTCCTTTGAGCTCTTCGATGATGTCCTTTACAGGATTTAGAGAGTGATGACTAGGGGCATAATCTTTTCTTTGTCTTCTGCTTGTATGTGAAAATCTAACAACTTTGGAAATTCTAGATTGAAATGGTGTCTGTTTGTAAGAGCCTCTATCTCAAATTGGATGGCCATGAGTACCTCGACCATTAATACCCACAAAATTCAAGGAAGTTTGATCTAACTATTGTCTTTTTGAGTGATTTCTTTCTCCTACTATGAAACACGATCTTGCCTAAGGATGTGAATGATAAAGGATCACTATAGGTAATTCACACTAGATTTAGAATGATCTCTTGACTATTTGATGTATTTGTTTGCAAGGCATATTTTGGTCATCACAATGTTTATGTTTTGATGCTTATACAAATTGCTATATCAAAATGGACATGATATTCAGGTCATCCTGGCGTTTATGCCTTGGTGCTTATATCTAATTTGACATTTCAAAAACAAAATCAATATTCATATGTCCATGGTTGTCTCACCAGTGGGCGTTGTATTGATTCTTGAGTATAGAAATCAATAGTCATATGTATATGGTTTCCTAGCTAGTGGACATTGTATTGATTTATTCGATTACCTAAAAACTCAATGATGACAAATGACCGACACATGATCAATGACTAGGTCCTAGGTCTTATGTTGCATTTCATTTTGCATATCATTTTACACTTTGCATGATTGCATGATCTCACAAATTGCTTGAAAATCTTCAAAAATCCTTCTAAAAACTATACTTAAACTGAAAATGAAGAGTTGAATCTCATACGAAGGTCTCCTCATAGAAACACGAGTAGTCACAATCCTAGGTTAAACATCCTTTTTGACTTAAGACTAAGTACTTGTCTTCATCAATACCAGCAAAATATATCATGTGTATCATTGCATTTACATTACATATTCATAATCATTCATTCCATCTATTGCATTACATACATTTCCATACATACACTTTCCATAATTGATTACATTTGCATAACATTCATACATTTGAAAGAAACCATACCATTGCATTGCATAAATCCATAAATACATTCTACTCTACTCATGGCATTTACATCACATGATATCATCATAAAATCAAAACATGACAAGTACAAATGAAATCACAACCAAAAATCTCGATCTCCTATATATATCATAAACTCAAAATAGTTAGGGTTGCACTACTGGCATAGTGTACAAAAGAATGAGCTCATGTGAGCTATCAAAAGTCAGAATAGTATCAAAATCAAAAGAGAAAAGTATCAGAATATATCATAATAGATCAGCTTTCTGCATGCTCTACATCTGGTGGAGGTAACGGTGGTGCATCTGGCACTACCTCAGCTCTAGGTGCCCTAGCTCCCTCTGATACTAACATATACTAAGAATACAAAGGAACTCTCTGAGCAAGTGGTACAGCAACATAGTACGTAGAAACATAATAGGCAAATTAGGAGGTTTGATGAATAACCTCTACCTGTAATCTCTAAACCTCACCATGAAGCTCAGCCCATTGTCTATCTACCTCTAGAAACCTCTCCTCCCAGTGAGCACTACACACCTTCAAGTCCCTAACCTATAATCTGAGTCTCCTCACAACCTCCTGTGGAGTGAGTGGTACACTAGGATCAGTATCTACCGCTAGCATATCAATATCATTAGCTAACTACTTTGTGGTCGTGACTCTCTGTGCCTTATGGTGTCTAACCTCTACACCAAGATCAAAACTAGTATCCTCTTGTAATGGATCAGAATCACCACCTACAACCTGCTCTACTACAAGTACCTCCTCAGTAGCACCAACACTACCTAAAGTACTACCCTCTCCCCTAGTCCATCTCTATGAACCTGTACACCTATCTACTGTAGAACTAGTGGGATGAGGGGGCCTCATCTATCCTGCTGATCTCTAGGGAGGATCCATTGCTCTTGGCCTCAGAGGTGTGGGGTGCAAAATCAAAACCTATGCAGGTCTCAGGCCCTGTCTCATCAGAGCTCTAGTAACATCCATTGCCTCCTCCATGGAGGGTATCAACTCTGTCAGATCAAAGAACCTATAGATCAGGTGATCTACAAGCCATGATATAAAGCCATTGGTCACTCCAGCATAAACAACTTGTGGTCTATACTCCCAATCCCTACCAATAATACCACTATACTCCTATGAACACAAGGCATAAGAAAGCCTCGCGGTCCATCCAAGTCTGAGCTCATGAGCTATCTGAGCGTAAGTGGCATAATCTTGAGGTGCATCCTACACTTGTCCATACTGTCATGACACCCTGGTAATAATAAATTGCTCAAGTATAGAGGACAATCATCCAATCAACACACAACTCTGGAAGAAGAAACTGGACTGTTCTCATGTAGTAGGCCAAGACTCAATATCTACATAAGGCCTCCATCATATAAATGTCATGTCATCAAGGTACCATCTCCAGTACTCTACATGGCCCATGCAACCCTTTATGACATATCTAGCATAAATATAAATAACAAGATCATGTTCCTATCACTATGATTGGCATACTAGTTTCAAAACTAGGATATGCTCCCATGCCCAGATCTGTAAAACTAAAGCACCAGTAGCAAAAGACTTTCTCTCCTGATACACTACCTCATGCATCTCAGAGAACATGTGGGCTAATAAAAACTAACCCCAAGCTAACTCAGAAGGAGTAGCCATCAACCATGCTACCATCTGTGCCTAGCCCATTAATAGACCATTCTTCTGATGGTCAGACATAATAATACCTCCTATCATCCCGACAAGGATGCACTCTAATCTATGGGTCTGACCATAGTGTTGTACCAAGGTCTCCCAGGAAATAGAACCAGTTAGATGTGTATCATCTCTGAAAAGATGTCTGAATGCTAGTAAACCAGAGTTCCCTGAACTCACATACTCTAGATGCTAACCTAAATGGAAGGGAATGCACAGTATGCAGTATGCATCCTCTGGTTTAACAGTGATCTCCCCAGTTGGCAAGTGGAATGTCTGGGTCTCAAAATGAAATCTCTCTATCAAAGGAGTCAATAGTCCATGATTTACCCTAATCTTGGGTAAATGAATCAGATACTCAAATCCGCATGAAGCAAGATGAACTCTCATAGGATCAGGTAATGAAACACAAAGTCTCTGAGTGGTAGGATGTGAGATGCGCACATGAACATCAGGATATGTGACCTACATAGCACAGAAATAGGGAACCCTATCATTAATTTGGTTGAAATATAGGCTACAAATGTAAGAATTGGATAGTTTACTATTTCAGAAGGTAGATCAAAGACTCAATAATCAGGCTAAAAGATCAGAAAATTCAAAAATTTGACCTAGAAATGAGTTTTTGGCTCACTATTTTTCATACGACAAAGCAGACTGGCATTGAAACTCATACAAGTTTTCCTCAATTCCCATACGACAAACAATGATGATACAACACTGTATATCTCCTCATACGAGTTATGAGGGACCCGATGAAATGTCATACAACTCTTGGGTCCCTCTCATACGAGTCTTAGGGGATAGTGATACGACAACCTAACTAGAATTGAAAATTTGTATGAGCCCAAAGGGATAGTCGTACAAGTTTCCATGCATGCAAACATTCAAAATTCAAAATGTAAAAAAAATATGATAAAAATGCTATAAACAAAGAAAAATTGACTTTTCAGTGAGGCACAGAGGTCCACCTACCAGATGTCCATACTGTCGAGGTCTCTGATGCCTCTAGCTGCACTCAAAATGGTGAGAAGACATAGGTACCTTCATTTCTGCCATTTTCTTGCTCAGATGACTCCACAAGGTTTTCAAAAGTCAACGGTGAAAATGAATTGAAAATGACCCTTCTGGCCTTTATATAGTTTTGACCTAATTTTCAGAAGTGCTTCATTTTTCACAAAAATTGCACCCTGCCTAATTTCGATGTTCTGAACCCATTTTCAGGATCAAAATCAAAATTTGAGATTGTTTACTTTGTCAAAATTGCAATTTAAAATTTTTGGACCCAAGATGGTTGACTGCTTGCATAATCGACCTTCAATCATCATAGAAATCTAGAATTCAACTTAACTGATTATCTTACATCAAACTATCAAAATTTCAACTTGGTCAACTATGGTCAACTCATGGTTTGACCTAGTCAAACTTGGTCTCCAGGACCTCTAAATGATGTAGAACACATTCTCGAACATGTATAACCACTTCTCAAATCAATTAACATGCTTCTAAACTATAACGCTGACTTTTCTTGTCAGATTTCAATTTTAATCCCAAAGGGGGCATGGTATTACACATCATTCAAGTCTGTAAATCTAAATCTGTAATCAATCTTTCCTCAATGATCAAGACAACAACCATGTATAGTTACTGATTCATCTAAATTCCTCATCACTTGGGGAAAATCTATTATCTCTTGGGGCATATTAGATTCATCGAGATCCATATCAATCTGGTATCCTAAATCTATCTTGTAAACTGTATCAACTTTTTGTAACCGAATGATCCATTTGTGTCATTTCCTTGTTTCTTCATAACTGATGGGTTTAGGATGTGATACCAATATGATTCATACAAGGACATTCAGGTCTGGAATCGGTCACTCACAAGGTTCAGAATTAGGCATTTTGGCACTTTTTCATAATCACCAATTCATTGTTGTTGCACGATTTCAGTTTTTGCTAACCTCTAATGTTTTACTAAAGTTTTGTGTCTACAGCTAGGTACAAAATTCACACATAAAAACCATTGATATTCTTGCGCTATATTGTTTTGTGCCACAGGAATAAGCTCCATAGAAGTCCTAGGAATTTTAGGATTGTAGGGTTGGCTAGCTCTTTAGTTATAGTTCCTTGGTTGGCCTTGATGACCTAACTGATATTGTGGCCTGTTTTACTGGTATTGAGCCTGATAAGGGGCTTGGTAAGGCTATTGATAGGGATGGAATTGCTACCTTTTGAGGTTAAACATCTCATTAGAAACACTTTTTAAGGTCTTTTTAATGTCCTTCAATTCTTGGGACTGATCAATAGATGAAATAGCAGCTTATTGGGAAGGAGCTGGGGTAGGTGGAATAGATGTCAAATCTAGAATTGCTTTAGGGACAGGTTGTACTTTAGGGAAAATAGGCATTGGGGGCCTTGGGGATATTTTGTTGGGTTGTATGAGACTATTCTCAGCCCTTATGGAAATATTAAAGGATGTCAGTAAGTTGTAAGGATATAATTACAAATAGAGAATTGATGAATGAGTATTATATCGGTCGATCAGATCTAATTTTTTTCTTTGATCACCGCTAAAATATGATATTGAAAGGGACATTCTTCTGGAAGAAGGAGATTATGGTATGGCAAAATTTTCAGATAAATTCAAGCCCCTTCCACACAAAGGTAGGTGAGACAATTCTAATATTGATTGAGAAGTTAAGGGTGAGAGGTCATTTAATGAAGCAAATCTTATCCTTGCATTTTTCCTGCTATGATTATGCCTACAATACAAATCAGATTTGATTTTGATATCTCTAGGATTTTCAATCGTCCCTTCTATAATAACTATGTGTTATCACAAGTAGTTTTGGTGGTTGACATTTTACTTTCCCCAAGTCTGAAGCTTGTTGCAATCCTTTCTCTACAAAAGGATCCCTAAGATCATTTAGAAGTACTGGAAAATTGAGATAGAAAATTTTATAAGTTTTTAGTCAAGGATATAGCAGACTGTATTAGACTGTCAATATAGAAATAGTTTGTTTTAGGTCTTTGGCTATTATTGTAACGGTTCATATTTTGAACCAAAGTGTATACAAGAACATGATTCAACATATATAATACAAATATTTCAAATTCAAGTCTCTCATGTGTGTTCATTTCTTGAGTTATAAATTTTCTAAATCATTGCATAGAGTTTATCTGTTTGTATGTTGTTATTCCTTAGTTTTGATCTTGGATCAACTTAAACTGCACTTAGTAGAACATAAATTCATTTGGTTTGCACAAAGATTTTCATAAGAGATATGGGTCTGCGTTGAATGGATAAATAATTTCATAGGGTGGTAGTATTGTAGGTCATGAATCATTGACATCAGTTGGTTTTTGTATTCTTCTTTTGTATTATAAATATTGTGCAATGGATAAGGCACTAGTTAGGAACAAGTATTTTATACATTGATATATGTTTGGTTGGGTTTGGTTATATTCTATAAATTTTAAATAACCATTCAGAATTATTTAAATATTGTGGTTATAAGGTTGTATGTTCTTTATGGTAATTGAGAATCAATGAATGATTAGTCATCATTTAGTATTTTCTTATCATTTAATGCTATTAAAGTCTAGAGAGAACTGTAGAATATTGTATGTGATCTAGATTAGGTAAACTTGCCTTGGTCTTGCAAAACTAAAAGTGCAGAGCATGGTCTTGTCCCTATAGTTGGTCCAATTTCCTTAGATTTCCCTATAATTGGATTAAACCACTCTTGAAAATTTATTTATAGGTATATCGGTGGATTTCAAAGCATAAAATCCATTTTTTGAACCAACAGATGAAATAACATTTCATATTCATTTTGATAAAGGGATTTAAGGAGTAATGCATGCAAAATAGTGCCATTCTTTCCATAGAGCACAATACAATAATAGTTCCAAAACTATTATGACCCAAGCCCTACTATAGAGAGAGATGTTATCAAACATACAACTACAACACCAACAACAATACTTACAAGGATTATGTGCAAACTCCAATTCCCTAAAGTTTCAACACTCTTTTCCATTGTAAAGGGGGTTAAGCTCCATTCTAAACTCCTGAGAGTCACACACTTAAATCCTTAGCACATATATGTACATATATAAAACACAATGCTCAATTGCTTATAATTATACTTGAAAACAAGAAACATTTGGTGTTTTGGATAAGTTCCTTTTATTATTATGGAATTTGAGACCCTAAGATGTTACACTCAATAGTTATGGATAAAGGATTATTTTTTAGTTAATATGGCATCACTAGTGTTAGTTGATTTAGCTACAACTGTATTAAAACCTATTTAAATTCTTCAATGATCGGTTCTAGTAGCTCATAACAACATTTAACAAAAGTGTAGTACCTACATATGGAACTAAGAGATAAAAAAATTTGTATGTTTTACAATAGAAAGATAATGTTGCTAATTTTTCCATTTAATGGTTGAATTCATTAATTAGTTTTGAACCTTCTAAAAACTTCTTCAAATGAAACTAATAATAGTAAATGAATTCAGACAAAATCATAAAATAAATTAAAAATTCCCTTTCTTAATTATACCATTTACAGGCATTCTTTCTAATCATATTGTTGGAAATTTGGCTAAGTAGGATATCATGATATTTTCATTATGGAAACATATATTCAGTATTGAGACAACATGATCCAAGGAGGAAGTTCTGTATAAGAACCTATGAAAATTGTCTAAGTATAATAATGTTTATCTATCTACACAGAGACTATTTTGATTAGTGATGTTCACAGAAGCACAGTCAGTGCATGCACACTTGAACATAGATCATTTTAGGTATATTGAAGATACATCTAACAGTGCAAGTCTATATGACATGTATAGAAAGAGATATCAATGTTTTACAGAGACAATGTTGAGCTAACCAGAGTATAGCAACGATAAAAAACTGGTTATATTGAGCTAAGGGATTATTTTGTTTATCAAAATGACTTAGCTAATTAGGGATGACATCCTAGATGTTAACCCTAAGGCAACATGAAGTGACTTTATTTTTTGGGAAGCATGTAATGAATTATAAGCTGACATGAAGGTTATTTCATAATAAATTGTATATAAGTAAGATACTTATAAATGTAAAGATATACATATATGAAAGTAAAATATGTTATGCGAAGTTGCTAACAAGTATTGTATTGATGTATAGTATGAGAAATATGATATATGATTAGAGTAATGCAAATTGATGATAATTTTTGAAGAGACTACAAAAGCTAGATCAGAATATTGAAGATATTCAACAGTAGTAAAAGGTTTTTGTATTCTACCTTTTGTATCTAAGGTTATCATTGTATATTGCATGTTTGGGAAATGAGCTCATCTTGCATACATTTATTTTTTCTAATTAAAAATCCTAACAGGGTTGAGGCTTCTAACAAGGCCTAAAGTCCTTTAACCAGGACAAAGACAGTATACAGATGTAATAGACTCCTAACAGGGTCAATATCTTTAACCAGATACTTTTGATTAGTGGATCAGTTGTGCGTATCATCCCCACTGGGGTTTTCCCTTGGCTAGGGTTTCCTTGAGAATAAACATGGTGTTATGAGTTCTTTCATTTTATTTTTATGCTTATTATTCAATTTAGTTTCTTATGCAAGCTACAAGATAATTTCATATATCCATAAGTGGGCAAAGATAAAATTTTGTGAAATACTGATTCACCCCCCCTCTTAGTATTTCCTATTTCTAACAATTCATATCCAATCTTAGTTACTCAAAACAAATTTATTTGGAGAAGGCCTAATAGCTTGAGTAAGATCTCTATGGATATGGATCAATTGCAAAAATATCTTGATGAAGCTCTTGAACAGATTAGTATTCTTACTGAAGAAAGAGATTCACCGAAGGACAAATATGATAGTGTGAAAGACTACATTGAGAAACTAAAAGAAAAGATAAAACATTTGAAATCAAAGAAAGAGCCTAAAATTCAAGTCAAGGATAGTGATGAAGTTTCAAAACTAAAAAAGGAGAATGAGATCCTGAAACATGAACTAAAGATTGCAGACTTAAAGCTAAGCTTGAAAGATGATAACAACAAAGATGAATCAAATCTAAATTCAAAAAATATAGATCTGAGATCTAAACTTACCAAAGTGACATCTGAATTTGAGACTACAAAATTACAATATGCAAAACTTGTGAAATACAACACAATTGTGAAAGGAGAACTAACTCTATCTAAACAACATCTTGAGAAACTATATTCCAATAGTGAAAAAATTGATGAACAAATTTCTTATCAAAAACCCTCTTATGACAAAATTGGTCTTGGATGCTTTGAAAACAAATTCCCAAAGAAGATTGAAGAATGCAAAGAACCAGATCCAGAACAGCCTCAGAACAAAGAAGAAAAGAAATTAGATGAGTCTAACAAATCTGAAAATGTACCTAACCCACCTAAGAAAAATGAACCACCTAAAGGGATGTGAAGAGAATTCAAAGGTAGATGCTTTTCATGCAATTATTTTGGACACATGAAAAGAGATTGTACAGATAAGAAATTCAAACCTATCTCTAGTTATTGTTATAATTGTCATGGTTTTGGACATAGAGCTATTGATTGTAAGAAACCTAGATCTAATGATAATGGTATTAGTAGAATGTTTAGAAACACTAACCCTGTAGATAAAAGACCTATTGGAGCAACAAACAACATAATAAATGGAGTTATGTGTTATAGATACAACAATTTTGGATATATTACTAGATTTTTTAGATCACAAATCAATCAATCAGGACCGAGATATGGAATAATGTTATATCTTTCAGATATGTAGTAACATGGATCACACAATGAGGTATTGCAAGATGAAAAACATGAGAAATTATAATCCTAGAAGAAATATAAAATACATTAGGAGAAATATGAGCACCAACAACAGTCAGAAAGGAAATTGCAGTAACTTAGAAGAAGTTGAGTTTGTCAAAGCTACAAATCAAGAAAGCACACTCAGGAAATCAAATAGGTGAATTATTTGAGAGTAAGCTTGAATCAATTCCAAACTCATCTCAAAATAATTAAGCATCAAAATTTATGAACTATGTATTAATATAAGCATCAGAATAACATAAAATTTAGAATAAGTTGAATTAAGCCTTGCGAAGTTAATATGAGATAGGATATGATATAAGGAAGCTATGCTTAATATCACATGAATTTATGAACATGTATGTGATTACACGGAAAGAAAGAAGTTTTGTAGGTAACCAGGAACAACTTTTGGCATGAATGCACTTATGAAATTAATGTGGCGACAATGTCTTGAAGCATTTGAAGGATAAAAGGTGGATTATTGACATCATTTGATCATTCAAGTGTTTACAAGAGTCGTAGAGAGCCATCCAGTGGAGATTAAAAGTAATTTGTAAGTTTTGGAGATAGAATGTTTTTTAGATCTACACAGAAGCCCTAAATCATGATTTTGAGGTATTTTACTAAGAATTTATTGCTAAAGCAATTAATTTTTAGTGTAATCATGGATGGATCATTAGTTCACAACATCAGAGACACTCCTAGACCTAAGATGAAAAAGGAATCAATAGAACCCTTAGAAGAAGATCCTAGTTTGGCTTTGTCGGACATTCCAAATGGTGTTTTACATTTAGAATATGTAAAAGGGTATTTGAAATGTAAGTTTGAGATGGTAGGAGATAATAGTCTGACTATGGAAGATGATAAGATATACAAATAGGAAATGAGATACAAATAAGGATATGACCATTTAGGTCAAATGGATATTATCAAGTATACATTTCACTATGAATTTTAGAATGATGAATGGTCTAAGATCATTTTGAGCATAATCCATAATGGAAAGTTTTGGTTGGATGATAGAGTGATAGATATAACAACTGATTTTATATATGAGGTAACATGATTGTCTAAGTCAGGTGAAATTCCTTTGAATGAAAAGAATGTAAAGAAAATAGTTTTAGATATCACCAAGTCTTTTTATAATGGAAGATGTATAGTAATCAGCAAGATTGAACAATATGATGTGAGGTATGTGTGAAATATTTTAACCTCAAAGTTTTGTGCAAGTTCTAGAGAGGATAATATGGTAGGTATGGTGCAAGAAACTTTTCGTATGTGCATTGACAAAGTTGAAGTTGACGTGTGAAATTTTGAGAATTCAGCTGATTGTGAATCTTGAAAAGATTAAGAAAAAAAAGAATTCCCAATTTAGATTTTCATCTCTAATCACCTATATGTTTTTTCATCTTTTGAGAAGATTCCCTTATACTATAGGAGCTTATTGGAATGATGGCATAAATTCAATGGATAGAATTAACAATGTGTATTTGAGACATCCTATTGATAAATTAAATGAGAGTGCCACTCTTGTTATCAAAACCTTTCAAAATGAGAGGAAGAAGAGATCAAGAATCCCACCCTCTATAGTTGAAAATTACAAAAATGAAATATGTTTCTTAGTGGACACAAATTTCACCTACATTGAGGTAGTAGAGCCAAGGATGAAGTTTTTAGATCCTCTAGAATATGAGATATCTGAAGAGGAAGCTAAAGGATAGGCATGTAGATTAATTAAATATAGACTAGATTCCAAGAGTCCCAAATTTGGAACATTTGAAGAGAATTTTAGTACAACATAGCAATCACAAGTGCAGAAACTAGCAAAGAAAAGAGTTGACAACATAATAAAAAGGATTCTAAAAGGTACAAGTATGACTAAGCATGAGTTTAACATTGTGAAACAAATTGCAGCAGCCATTAGAGATATTGGACAGAAGGAAGTATTGTCAACTCCACCTTTGACATCCAAAGAAACCTCTGTTGAGGATATTCAAGAAATTGATGAAGATATTACAGAGTTGGATAAACTAGTAGTAGCAAGGAAATATACTAGATCCACCTCCACTACACTAACTAAGATAGTGAAAGAGATGGCTAGTGGACCGGGAAAGAGACTGAAAACTATCTTTTTTCCAGTAGAAAGGATAAAGATTCTAGAAGAAAAACCATAAGTAGATGAAGAGGCAGGCATCAACAAAAAGAAGTAGTGGACCGGGAAAGAGACTGAAAACTATCTTTTTTCCAGTAGAAAGGATAAAGATTCTAGAAGAAAAACCATAAGTAGATGAAGAGGCAGGCATCAACAAAAAGAAGTAGTGGAAGCCTAAGATCGAAAAAGTGAATCCTTTAATCAGCAATGAAGGATATTTCACCAAATTGAACAAGTACTATGAGATGTATAATAATTTTGAGAAATTGAATGTTGATAATGTAGTTGTCGTACATATGATTCTTTCTAACAAGAAATTTGAGGAAATCAAGGATAAGATACTAGATAATCTCTATGAGAAGTTGGTTAATAGGAAAATGAGAGAAATAGAAGAAGATAAAGGCATAAGAGAAAGATTTGTAAGGAAACTCTGTGAAATAAAAGATGAAATTCACTTTAAAGAAATCATTAAAAACATTAGCACCCATCTAAGGAGAAAAAGAAGAACATTTCTGATTATGGGAGGAAATTATGAGGAAATTAACAAAGAAACTAAATAAGTGGTTGTAAAAGTAATGACCTCTAGACCACAAGAGATACTTAGTGAATCTGAATAGAAAATGGAAGCAAATCCATAGACAAAAACAACATCAGTTCCACCACCCTCCATCCACATTGATGATGAATCTATGTATGTAGAAGGCACAAACATCACTATAGACAGAGAAGAGAATCCATTTTAAGATCAAGGAGTAGATTTTGGCAATTTGCAAGAAGTTATTGATCAAAAGGATGAAAAAATAAATAAGAAAAATGATGTGGAAGAAGCAAGAGGAGAAGAGAAGCAAGAAGAGTCATGGATAACAAAGGATAAGATGGAAGAAGAGAAGCAAGCAGTTCAAGAAGAGAAAATCAAAATAATTTCACCACAAAAGAACACAACAAAAAGCCTATCTAGATCACCCATGGAATCAATTTTAGAAAGCTTGGGAGAAGAATTTGATGGTGATAAAATAGAGTTGATCTCATCTCTAAACAAGATTATTGGATAGAACAAGAAAGGGAAGATTTTAGAAGGAGAATTACTTGAAGTAACAAGCAAGCTTCAAGGAATCATATCAACTCAAGTTAGCGAAGTTGATCTAAAAACTAAAGCAAGAGAGGTAATAAAAAAATTTGACAGTGAGTTTACTACCCTATAAGACATTGCATCAATAAAAGCTCAAATAGCTCATGATGCACAATTATTTCAAGTCACTTGTGAGAATATCATAAATGATTTGGATAATCTTGATGTTTGTGTTGGCAAGTTGGCTATACTGGTGTATATAACTTGGTATAGTTTTGTCATTTTGGAAACAAAGTCATATAGTAGTCTAGAGTCAGTGCACTTGATGAGAAGATCAAAAATCGGCTAAGTATTGAAGACTGGACATTATATAGAGTACCTAAAGCTTAGAGCATCAACGCACATGCATATGACCGAGTTATGGTATGCACCCTAGAAGATAAGTTGGTTAGAATATATTCATGCTTAGTCTATGAGTGCATGATCAGATATGCAAGTATGAGAAAGATACAGATAGTTGAAGTTACACAGCTAGTGTGTGCCAGAGAAGAACAGAGTAAGCATCTGACTGTTAGCATTTTGAGTTGCAGTTATATTCTAATGATGTAAAGGCTATGCACCTATTTTAATTAGGTTTCCAACATGTAAATATGTTTAATTGTAAATAGGCTTGAGCCAATTTTTTTGGAAGTGTTGTATGTAATAGGTTCAAGGGCCAACCTAGTTGTTTATTTTGTATGCGCATATAAATATGAGATGCACTCATTGTAATTGGATGATGGTTGACATAGAGTTGTGATAAGTAGAGAAAAAGTGTGCGAAGAGACTATAAGATGTATTAGAGCTTTGCAAGAGGTCAAAGCATCAGTGCATCAAAGGAACTAATCTGACAAGCAGTGTCACAATGACAGTTCATCCAGCAGATATAGTGTGTATTTGATATCAGAAGGTCATAGCCTTCACCACTTGAGCAGTGAGCTCTAGGATAGTGCGTCCACTCCCCTAATAGGGACTATTGTAAAAGACTCCTAATAGGGTCTGACCCTTGACAAGGTCTACTATACTTAATGCATTGTAAAGCAACTCCTAATAGGGTTAAGGATCTTCTAACAAGGATCATAAAACAATAGTACAGAATATTAGTGGGTGTCATTTCCCACCAAGGTTTTTACCTATTTGGGTTTCCCCATAACCATATTGGTGTTATTTGTTGATTTTATGTTTCATGTTTATGTGGATATTCATTTCAGTACCTAAGCATTTAAGTTCAATTTATACATTAAGTGAAAAAGATAAAATATAGTGAACACTGATTCACCCCCCCTCTCAGTGTTCCCATTCCTAACAATTGGTATCAGAGCTTTGGTCCTCAGCAAAGAAGTTTAACCACTTGAGGAGATCATGGAAAAAGAAGTAATGAAACATTTGAAAAGAAATCTAGAAGCTGCTCTTGAAGACCTAGACTAATCTAAAAGAGAAATTGAAGAACTAAAAGAAAAACTCAGTGATGCTCAATTAGTCATCAAAAGGCTAAGAAAGGATTTGAAAGAATGCTCTACTAATGATCTAGGGACAATGGTCAAGAATTTGAATGAAGAAAATACATCCTTGAAAGACCAGCTTGAAGAATTTGATGATAAGCTGACTAACAATTGGGAAGTCTATGATGAACAAGTCAAAGAGAACCTTCAACTAAATGAAGAATTGAGGCAAGCAAACATGGAAATCATGGATCTAAGGAACAACAAAGAAATCTTGGAATCTGAATTGAAAGATGCTAAGAATCACATTGATAAATTACACACCAATTTTGATTTGATAGAAACTAAGTTTATGCAAGGAGAACTAAAAGAGATACTAGCTACATTGGATACAATGAAGCACAAAATCAAATTGACAACATGTGAGCAAGAATGAAAGCACCAGAAGGCACCTCATATGCTAAGGAGACTGGAAGCTAGACTAAGGATCATATTGAACCACCTAAGAATGAGCACAAACTAGTAGACCATACTTATTATGCATGTAACAAGCATGGACATATAGCAAGGAACTACACAGAGGTACGATCTTTCAATGGTTACTATTATTCATGCAATAAATTTGGTCATAGAGATATGAATTGCAAGACAAGTCAAAAGAACAGGACTCGGTATACTCAAAGAAATATGAATCAGTCAAATATAAGAAACTCTCAGAATGTTACATGTCATATATGTAACTATAATGGTCACTCAGCTAAAAAATGTAAAATGGTGACTCATGTTAATGCGCCAAGGAATATAAGGCCTCCAGTCATTTTTCACTCTTGTAACAAGGCTGGACACATCTCAAAGTTCTATAGATCAAGGACGCAAGATCAAGAAAGCCCTAAGAAGCCCAAAGAACCAATTTTGGATCCTAAAGGAGAAGTCAATTTTGTGAAAGCTTCAAAGGATGCAAGATTGATTTGGTTTGAAGTAAAGAAGGACAAGATTGATGAGTATGTATTGGATGCATCCATAGTGGATGCACCCTCTACATCTGGATGAATGGCCCTCAAGGTCATAGGGGGAGCTAATTTAGCTCTAAACCCCTGCATGGCTGGTATACTCACTCTTTGAGTATGCACCTTTGGACTTAAGCTTTTCGAGACTAGAGGAACCTTCGTGTAAGAGTACACTAGCTGATTATTTTCAAAATGGAAGTTAGAAATTTCAAATGATAGCTTGGTTTACGTAGCAAGCATTAATGGCATATTTTTACTTTAAAGTACGCAGAAGTTAGAAGATCTCTCATTGCATTCTAATTGAGAGTGTTTTGATAGAAAAAGAGCCCTAGAAATTGATTAAGAAGGATTGCACTTTGATTCATCAAGTGACCTGTTGTGCATTTGATCGGTTGTGGAAACCCTAGTTCATCGCACCAATTCAGAATCTCTTGGAAACCTTTGAGAAAGCATTATACAAGTAAGTGATGGCTACTCCTATAGTATTTTATGTTGCAAAAAAGAAAAGATATGTGTTTAAGAGGCATCAATTTAAATCAACACTAGATGATCTAGAAGGGGCATTCTCCCACATGCCTATGGGTGTTATACATGCCGAGGACATTAGGGCATACATCTACTATAAGAAAGAACTAGTTGGATTGGATAGATTAAGGGTGCACATGGAAACTATGTTAAAACTAGACAAAACCTTCATGTATGAGTATGCATGGTGGAATAATCACCCTATAGTGGAGTATGCTATGGTATATGAGTTCTATGAATCAAAAAGGATCAAGATTCTATTAAGAAGAATTCATGATGAGCTATTTTGGATAGGTGAAGTACCAGTCAGAATTACTAGTGACATAATTCATGAGATGACAGGCCTCTCAAGGATAGGTGTCATCCTTCCAGTGGGAAAAGATGTGAGGAAGATTGTTGAACAAACTTGCAAATCTAGAAGTAACAGGTGCGGTATGACTATCGAACCCATTAAGAAAGATGACATCAAATTGATGTCTATGATACTTGGATATAGCTTTCAACACACCAATAGGGTAAACAGTGTGTTTGCAACCATAAGAATTGTAAATGAGAATGGAGAGTTCAACCTGTGTGAAATCTTGCGCACACAACTAATTGATAACATCAAGGCAATCAAGCATGATAAGACCAAGATATTCAGATTTGGTTCTTTTATCATATACATGTGCTTCCATATTGTTGGAAAGGTATCTGATTTGTATCTAGACAAAACCATTCCCACAATGCCACAAATATCTCTCAAGGCATGTACTGAGAGAACTTTGAGGGACTACATGACACTAGAGTTAAAGACATTCAGGGTTAAAATGCTGATGAGGTACATGATACCAGAGAAAAATGTTGAGAAATACAAGGATACTATTTTCTTCATGGTTGAGACTGACACAATATGCATGGAGGCAGTTGAACCAAGAAAAAAGTGGATTCATCCACTAGGATATGAAGTGGAAGAGCCTATTCTAGAAGCATATGCAAAAGTATTTCTTTTAGCCCCTAAAGACCCTAATGAGCCAAGATGGGGAACCTATGTAGAGAAAACAAGAAAATTTGATGCAGTCTTGAACAATGCAACAACTAAAAGAAGGGTTGCTAAAGTTACCACAGAGATCTTGATAATTCATGGAGTGTCTCAAGAAGACATAAACAAAGCAAGGGAACAAAAGATTGCTTTGGAATTAGAACGCGTAGATGCAGCAAAGGTAAAATCAGATGATACTAAGTTGAAGAAGGTGAAGATTGAAAAGTATGATGATCAGAAGGGTAAAACTGATGTTACTCCTTTTGCACCCAAAGAAACCATTGACCATACTGCTCCTCCTGAGTATAAGGCAATGTCGAAGAGGAAGAAAGAGATCAACATTGGTCATCCATCCTCAAGAGTAACAAGGAATAGAAAGAACTCACAAGAACCTCCTGAAGTAAGTTTCAAACCTAGTCTCAGTGTGCTAAGTGCAAGATTAATTGATGAGGGAAGAATTGATCAAGTAGAAAAGTTTTATGAAAAATATAGTGAGATAGATAAATCAGAGATACATGGAATGATAGTCAAACACATGTTGAAGTTCAAGAAGATAGTCTTGGAACTAAAGACCATGATTCCTTATAATGTATGGAATATCTTAGAATTCCAAAAGAGACAGGCCATTGAAGAGGATTTAAGGATAATGGAAAAGATTCTAGATGATACCCTTCCAGTATGTTCCTTAGAAGAGAAATCTTTATTGCTAGATCTGGTAAAACCACACCTCAGAACCAAGTTAAGGATTTTGCACATTATGGATAAGAACTATGAATTAGTTGCAAAAGAAATAGAGAAAGCCTTTGAGAAGGTATTTATGAATAGACACAAGTATCTAGCTACTGTGCCTACAGCACAAGTACCCTCAAAGGAAGTCAAGGTGGCAGATACCACTAATGCATTAGTGATAGGTCCCTAGGACTCAGCGCTTGTAGTTGAAACACAAACAAAGGTAGATAAGTCTATACCCATGATAGAGTCACTAAAGGATAGCACCATTATCATTGATAATGTAGAGATAGCCATGGTGGCCACTGACACTAAATTGGACAAGTTTGAAGAAGCTTTTGTGAGCACACAAGAAGCTGAAATTTTATGTGGTAACAATTCTCCCAATCCACAAGAAGCAATGATTGAAGATATGACAAATGTGGAAGAAGAAAAAGAAAAAATAGAAAAAGAAGAAGAAAAGAAAGGAAAAGAAAATATGGAAGAAAAGGAAGAAGAAGGAAAAGAAATAGAAATAGAAAAGAGGTAAGAAAAGAAATGGATAGCACTCCCATCACTCCCTCAACAACATTATTGTCAAGTTTGACACCTGACACAACTAGTTTGGACTAATGGGGAGAAGAAGACCTAATTAAGTTTAGCATCTTAGCTATGGAGAAAGCCAAGGAGAAATAGGTGATGAGGAATCCCCTCCTTGTAGAATCTGTAAACATTCTAAATAGCTTGTTACTAGAAGACAAGAAAGTGTCCAAGGTACACTTCGTTGATGATGTAAGCTCAGTGTTTTCACAGTTCAAAAATATTTTTTCTAGCCTTAAAAAATCTGCATCCTTAGTTGCAGAGGAGAAATACTTGAAGAAGAGATTGAGTGAATTGGTTAGCAACTATATACTTGACCTGAGCTCACTAAAGGTTGGTCAAGCATCCTTGAAAGAGTTTGCAACAAAGGGTAGAAAGATCAGTGCTAACTATATAAACCAGGACAAGTTGACTAGTGATCTATACAAGAAGATTCAAGAGGAAGAAGTCATGATAGATAGCATAAGGACATAAGTGGAAGATCCATCTGTTGATGTAAATATGTTTAATAATGTCTACCAAGGATAGATAGAGAAGATTGAGAAGGAAGAAAAAGAGATGACCAAGATAAGGGATAGGCAGACTCAGCTAAGGAATGCTCTTGCACCCTCATTAGACATAATCAAAATATCAAGGAGATTGATGCCACCATGGTGACATATGATCAAGGTCCTAGCACAAATTTGGAGAAGATGGAGAGGTTGTAGTATGCATTATGTGCCCATCTCTAGATTGTGAATTCACTAATCACATTTTGGAAGAAGGAGATCCAAAAACTAAAAATAGCATATCTAGATGTTTTATCATAGTAAGTTTTTGTAGATACAATTTTGACACACCTTTTTCATTAATGTCAAAGGGGGAGTATGTGTAGAATATGGGTTATAGATATGTATAAGGAGATATAAGATAGAAATTATGTATAAGGGAGATATAAGACAAAAAAAATTTGTATTAAGGAACAATTAGCAACTTGGCCATATTCCTTTGTTGCCATCAATGACAAAGGGGGAGATTGTTGGAAAGTTGGCTATACTTGTGTATATGACTTGGTATAGTGTTTTCATCATGGCAACAAAGTCATATAGTAGTCTGGAGTCAATGCACTTGATGAGAATATTAGAAATCGGTTAAGTGTTGAAGACTGGATAGTATATAGAGTACCTGAAGCTCAGTGCATCAGCACACATGCATGTGATCGAGTTATGATATGCACCCTAGAAGATAAGTTGGTTATACTATATTCATGGTTATTCTATGAGCGCATGATTGAATATGCAAGTATGAGAAAGATACAAAAAATTGAAGTTACACAGCTAGTGTGCACCAGAGAAGAACAAAGTAAGCAGCTGATTGTTAGCATTTTGAGTTGCGGTTATATTATAATGATGTAAAGGCTATGTGTCTATTGTAATTAAGTTTCTAATATGTAAATATTTTTTATTGTAAACACACTTGAGCTAATTCATTTGGAAGCATTGTATGTAATAGGTTTAAGGGCTGACCTAGTTGTTTGTTTTGTACGTGCATATAAATATGAGATGCACCCATTGTAATTGGATGATGGTTGACACAGAGTTGTGATAAGAAGAGAAGAAGTGTGAGAAGAGACTATAAGATGTATTAGATCTTTGCAAGAGGTCAAAGCATCAGCACATCAAAGGAACTGATATGACAAGCAGTGTCATAGTGACAGTTCATCCAACAAATATAGTGTGTATCTGATATCAGAAGGTTGTAGCCTTCACCACTTGAGTAGTGAGCTCTAGGACAGTGTGTCTAGTCCCCTAACATGGACTATTTTAAAAGACTCATAATAGGGTCTGACCCTTGACAAGGTCTACTATACTTAAGGCATTGTAAATAAACTCCTAACAGGGTTAAGGATCTTCTAACAAGGATCATAAAACACTAGTACATAATATTAGTGGGTGTCAATTCCCACTGGGGTTTTTACCTATTTTGGTTTCCCTGTAACCATATTGGTGTTATTTTTTGATTTCATGTTTCATGTTTATGTGGATGTTCATTTCAGTAACTAATTATTTAAGTTCAGTTTAAAGATTAAGTGAAAAAGATAAAATACAGTGAACACTGATTCACCCCCCCCCCCCCCCCCCCCTCTTAGTGTTCCCATTCCTAATAGTTTGTATCAAAGAGTTGAGGAGATTCTTAGAAAGAGGTAAAGCATTGTACAGTCAATGTGCATTATCACACAGTCACATCTCAGATATTTTTGAGAAGCTGAGGAGCAAAGAAGCAGAGTTAAAAGTCACAGTGAATGAATTATAGAATCCAAGTATAAAGATCACTGATATTGAGAAGAAAATAAGAAGAATTCATGATGAGATAAGGCTTCTTGAAAATGAGAAGGAAATAAAATTGAAGAGATTTTCTCTACTCAAAGAGCACCTAACTTTGAAGATCAGTAATGTAGAGAATCAACTAGAAGAATGCCTCTTATCAAAGGCATCAATGGTAAATTTGCATATTCAAATCTTAAAGCAGTTGAGATAGCATCCTATGGGCTATGTGCATTACTTAGTGTATCTGATTCTGTCAAGAAGATTTGGGATAAAGAAAGTGAAAACCCAAAGGCAAACTTTGCAGATTGCATATCAAGTTTTCCAGCTTTACAATATTGAAGACAAGAAGGTAAATCAAAATTTTGACCAACATATACATATAATTGACACCTTTGTCATTGTTGTCAAAGGGGGAGTAGTATAGTATGAGAAAATTGTGTATATGTATAAGATATAGATATGCAAAATAGTATGAAGTATAATCTAAGGGGGAGTATTCTTATGGAGAAATAAGTAGACATGTATGATCCATAGATCTTTTACAAATAATGTAATGGTCGTATGTTACACTTTTTGAAATTTTGTGATAAGTTTTTTTTTTGGGACTTAGCCAATTTTCCCATATGTTGCCACCAATGACAAGGGGGAAGATTGTTGGTAATTTGGCTAAGTATGATATCATGATGTTGTCATAAACATATATTTAGTATTGAGACAACATGATTCGAGGAGGAAGTTATGTATAAGAACCTATGAAAATTGTCTAAGTATAATAGTTTTTATGTCTACACAAAGACTATATTGATTAGCGATGTTCATAGAAGGATGTTCAGTGCATGCACACTTGAACATAGATCATTCCAAGTATATTGAAGATACATCTAAGAGTGTAATTTTGTATGACATTTAGGGAAAGAGATATCGATTTTTTACAAAGACAATGTTGAGCCGACCAGAACATAGCAGTGATCAGAAATTGGTTATATTGAGTTAAGGAATTATTTTGTTTATCAAAATAATGACTTAACTAATTAGGGATGACATCATAGATGTTAACTCTAAGGAAACATGAAGTGACTTTATCTTTTGGGAAGCATGTAATGAATTGTAAGCCAACGAGAAGGTTATTTTTTAATAACTTACATATAAGTAAGATACTTGTAAATATAAAGATATACATATATACAAGTAATATATGTTATGTAAAGTTGCAAGCAAGTATTGTATTGATGTATAGTATGAAAAATCTTATATATGATCAGATTAATGTGAATTGATGATAAGTTTTGAAGAGACTACAAAAGCTAGATCAGAATATTGAAGATATTCAGCAACAGTAAAAGGTTTTTGTATTCTACCTTTTGTATCTAAGGTTATCATTGTGTATTGCATGTTTGGGAAGTGATCTCATGTTGCATACATTTATGTTTTGTAATAATAACTCCTAACAATTTTGAGGCTTCTAACAAGGCCTAAAATCCTTTAACTGGGACAAAGACACTATACAGATGTAATAGACTCCTAACATAGTTAATATCTTTAACTAGATACTTTTGATTAGTGGATCAGTTGTGGGTATCATCCCCACCAGGGCTTTCCCTTGGCTAGGGTTTCCTCAAGAAAAAACATGGTGTTATGAGTTCTTTCATTTTATTGTTATGTTTATTATTTAGTTTATTTAGTATAGTTTCTTATGCAAGCTACAAGTTAATTTCATATATCCATAAGTGGGCAAAGATAAAAGTTTGTGAAATACTAATTCAGCCCCCCTCTCAGTATTTCCTATTTATAACAGATATACCAATCATATCAAATATTAACTTTGATTTAAAATATTTTCCAGTCCATTCATTCAATTCAACGTAAAGCAATCACTTGCAAACCATCATTCATTCGCTAAGTTGTAGAAGAGTCTCATTTTAAAGGTTAGGTTTCGATCTTTAGGGTAATCAGTTACCTTTGACTATGTTCTCAATAATATTTAAAATAAATTATTCAAGGTTAAAAATAAAATGAGGTGACTTAGATAAAAGACAACATTCCAGTAATCGTATAAAATAGATTGGCCTTTTAAGCCATTGACCCCTATAAGAAGCGGCTTAAGGTTTGCCAGTCAAAGAAACATTGTTGATTATACACACGAGTTAATAAAAAGAGAGAATTCATTATTCAAGAAAAAATGATACATTCTATTTTATAGAATAATATAGTTCATGCATCAGAAAAGACTTCATCAAATTGTCATCAAATTCTATAGCTCCAAATGACTATAGAATTTTCTAAGAATTCCCTTGTTCCAAGAGCTATCTATAGGTCATATCTCAATCCAAAATTTAAAAAAAAAGGGTCCACCTAGGCATTTATTTTAGGAATTATAAAGCTCCTTGTTAGGCCATTTTCTTGTCTTAACTAAAATCCCAAGAAAATGGTCTATTCCCTACAAAATTTTGTGAAATTGCCTTTCCCTGGATGAAACTTGTCTTGGTTTGCGAAGGAAATCCATAAGGTTTCATGGCTTGCACCCTTGGCCAGAAGTATTTTATGATGTCACCAAGCTTCAATCAAGATCACATAGCCTAATGTGAAAAAACCAGTGAGATATTACCATTTTAAGGTGAAGAACTAGGGTTTATCCATTTACAAAGGGTTTCAAAAAATGACTAAGTCTAAAAAACCCTACCCTCGTTCTATTTTGAAGTTACTTTTTTTTTTATCACTTAAAGTACAAATAAAGCATGTGCTTTATTTTATTCATCGAGTGGGGCCATGTTTCTTAATTTTTCTTTTACCTAGGTGGACACTTCAATTTTTCCTAAGTCTAAGTCCTGATGATTTTAATTTTTCCTAAGTCCCAGTGATTATATTTTACTAAAGTTTTCGGTGTAGATTAAAGACTTAATCACCTTTTAATCTAACGGTTGTCGCACATCCGCAAAGTTTAATCTTGTTCTTTGTGATTTTGTGACAACCGTTAATCTTACTTACCACGCAACGCTTCTGTCAAGTGGGTCTGCTGCCAGGTGTACATAGGTGTTCAATTTTGATTGGTTTCAGTAAATGGTGATGTAGATCCTATTAGGTGAAGCCTTTTATTATAGTTTTATTCTCTGTCATTGATCATATTTTGATCCTATGGTTGTCACTTCTTTGCAAAGCCTTCATGACATCATCTTCTTTCCTTTGCGATCTTGCAACCGACTACCACCTGTCCAATGGGCCCGATTAGTGATAAGGATTGATAAATGTAGAAGATCAATGGTTGTCATATGTTTGGAAAGGAAGGCTTTTCCTTTTGTGATCTTGCGATAGTTGTTTGATGTGATGGTGATTTACAAATGGGTCCTGTGCCAGGTAGATCCAAGGTGCCTATTTTTTATTGGTCAAGCTAGATGATGACTTGGTAGTTGTCAGTGGGGCTAGAGTTTTCAGCATGTATAAAAGACTGATAGCTTCCTTTTAATCTAACAACTATCATATCTTTGGGAAGGAAAGATGCAAGTTAATTGATGATCACAAGTTTGTGAAAGCCATCCGATTGAAAGACAAATTAGATGGTGGGTGCTTTTTCCAGGTGTGTTGACGTGCATGTTTCTAATTGGCCAAAGGAAAGTTGATGCGGTCAAGTAATTTTTTAAAAGCTACGTAGCTATTGTAAATTAAAAAGAATTGCCCAATCTATCAGGAAAAGATGGGATCAACAACCATGTTTTAAAATTTGTCAGTTAATCGTTGAATCTAATATTTGAATTCTCTGCCAGGGTTTCTTGCCAAGGTTTGTTACAGTGAGCCATAAATGACAAAGGGGTTGTTCAGAATTGATTTTTTCAGGATGATTGCGGGTAAGGAAATGATGGAGAAGATATGGGTGGCCATCCTGGCTTGATTTTTTTTCCTAGGGTGCCATGCTGGTTAAATGCAAAAGGAATGATGTTTGAAAAGGGTGGCTACAGTTTGATGATTTTTAGAATTATTTCCATGCCCTATCTCACACAGGTTGCAGTTGGTTCAAGCATTTAAGTTTGTTTTGCCTACCATAAGAAATTGGTTCAAATTATATTTGCAGTAAGCCTTGATGATGAAAACCAAATAATTGTAGATCATATTTTATCTGATTCTTTCTAGGTTTCTAGGCTTTTCATGCATTCTTTCATTTCTTGTTGAGTCTAGTTGTTGAGGTTTTTGTAGACCTAATTTTTCCCTAAATGATCTATAGCTTGTTGCAATCCTTTATAAGGATTTTCAAGATCATTTAGAAGGGTTCCAGTTTCTTTTCCCATTCTAGTTCCATGAATGGTTTTACTCCTATAAATATATTGTACATTTCTTTGCATATAGGGTGTTCCTTCTTTCCTTTCTAGTTTTGAGAATATAATATGAGTTGTAACAGTTTGTCTTATGAATAAGATCTTAGTATTTTCATACTACTATCATACTGTCTCCATTTAATTCTTGAACTTGTTGATTAAAGTATCAAGGGTGTTGTAATATTTCTATTGTATTTCCAAGGTGTCTATAATAGAGTTGTTTTCACAGAAACAACTAAGTTTAGGACTATTTTTCAGATGTGTATGAGCTGGGGTATCAAGGGTATTTCATGCTTATTTTTCACTAGATGTTGATTAATGTATTGCTTGTTTCTAGGTCTCTTCTAAGGGCAGGGTTAAAATCCTTTGAATAAGTGATAGCATATATGAGTACAGAGGTGGATTGCTAAGTAGGATCTAATAAATGGTGTATGTTTGTTGTAAGGCATCAACATATTAGAGTATATTGTTTTCTTTATTCATAGCTCTCTGTTGCAATGATTTATTTGACTCTATTGCCCATTGGATAAGGCACTGGTCTATGAGAGACTTGAGGTATTTCAAGGGTCCATTCAACCCAAAAAACATCAACTTAATCAAATGAAATATTTTTCCCTTTTCACATAGATAGGAGGTAATATAAGTCCCTTCAAATTTTCAGACTCATTCTATGCAAGTAGGATATTGCATAAGACTTGATGATTCATTGAGGTACAGGATACCTATAGGAGTCTAAAGGCTATTCCATAGTCATATACCTACAGGCCTATTGTTTGACAAAAGGATTTATGTGTGTGCAGATGAGGTATACTTGCCTGAGTGATGTGGAGCTCAAAGTGTAGGAGGATCATTCTCTTGATCCTTGTTAATTAGTATTTTTCTTTCATGAATCGGGAGTTTAGGAATCATAAAGTTTCATTTAAGCATTTAGGGCTTGTGTGTTGGGTTACTAAAAGAAAGATAGCTAACAAAATGGTGACTCTATTGGGGAGGCCATAGTATAGAGTTAGTTTCAAAATTGTAAATCATCTCACCTAGTTGTGAGTGGCAACTCTGAGTTTTGTGTTTGATCAATGTAGTCCCTGATAAATAGTGTGTAAAATACTAGTGGAGTTTTATGTTGATTGGAAGGACATACAAAGATAAGTACAACATTTTCATCTTCAAGGAGGTGGTGACTCTACAAGAAAAGAACTTGATAGAGCTACAAAGAGAGCTCTAGATTTGCCATGTTTTCTTATCAACCTGCTAAGTTTCAGCTGTAGAACTTCTAGGTATTTTGATTTTCATGTGTCTTTATTTTATGAAAATGAGTTGTAAAAATGTTTCCCTATCAAGTGTTGAACACTAGTGTGAAGGGATGAGTAGTAGTGGGCAGTTTCTTATCCAGGAATACAAGCCTTTTTGTTTTGATGGCATTGAAGGTGCCCCTAATGAATTTTCTACTGAGGATGGGGATGGCTTGCCAAGATTCATGGTTGATGGATGAGTTTTGGAAATTCAACATATATATGATCTCATGGGTCTTGTTGGTGAAATGGATGTTGAGCATGAAGATGTTGCGATGAGGTTTCTTGTGTAGTCTTTTTCACTTAATGTAATGGATTGGTTCTTATCCCTTCCTTCATGTTCAATCCCTTCTTGGGATGTATTGAGACAAACATTTATAGAACATTTTGATGAAAGAGTTGGTGTCACTAGTACATTTGAGACCTTTTTTCAATGGTAGATTGTCATAATTTTGAAAATGGGTATCATAATTTTTTGAAATTTTGCAAATGGTATCAACACTTTAAGTGTGATATATCGTTGGAAAGGTCTTTCTAAGCCTAATCCAACCATGATGGTTTCATTTTCAGATTTTATCATTTGATCAGTTATTTTTGCAGATTATCTAATTTTTTTTCATGTACTAATCATTGTTAGATTTTGGATTTTGATTCTCCTAACTCTTGTTGGTCTAACAAGTTGTGGTTGTAGGTGCTTCTTGCTTGAAATTTGCTAAAATCGCATGTCAAAGAGGGCTACTAATGGTTTTTGCAGGGCTACCCTAAGCATAAAAACCAAATCAAGTGCTTGTTTAATTGCTTTCTTTATTAAGTGCAGCATATACTAGTTGTTTCCTTTCATAGGCACTTAATACCTTGTTGTAGAAATTTTGAGGTGGTAGGAGAGTATGCTCTTCACCCTTGTGGTGAAACAGAAATCCTGACCCATCTTGGGATTTTGAAAGCAAGGGGGTAATTGAATATTTTCTTAGTGTGTTTGGGAGAGATTCTTGAGATAGGGGAGTATGCTCTTCACCCTTGTGGTGAACCAAAAACCTTGAACCTCAAGAGTTAATCCACTTTTTGTTTAGTATAAGGATCCTTTAGCGGGCCTACTCTTGAGCAATCAAGAGGAATGACCCAAGTGGGGACAACCTTGTCATCATTTTCCTTGGTGGTGAGTGATTCCAACTCACTATAATCTCAAGGCTATCGAGGACACAAAACTTTGGTAGACATAACACTTGTCTTCACTTGATGTTAGTAGCTCATGGGATTGTGACCATGGGGAAAGCATTGAGCAAGAATGCTTAAGGTACTCTTGAGGCCACGCGGTCCTAGTCCTTTATGAGGAGCAAGAGGGTTGTTATGAATGGAAACCCTTACTATGAACTATTAGATAGAGGCCACCTTCTTTTAGCTGCTTAGCTTCTTGGTGCAAGGATTGATCCAAGTGGAATAACCCGGATCACCCCAAGACACTCACCATATGTGTTCCTTTGGTTGTGTTTTTTGACACTTCCATGACAATGCCAATATCTCTTGTGGGAAACCACTTGGTGTGAGGCAAGGGAGCATCAAGTTGTGGGCCACGTTGCTAAGTAATGAGCCTTGTCCTTCTAGGTAGTAATTTCTTGAATTGTCTTTGATTGTGCTATACCAATGTAAACATTCTCAACATTCAAACAAACAATAGCATTCATAAGGTTCCCTATTTTGATATCACAAGTGCTTGTCTTGGAAAAGTTTCTTTTGCCCTTGTTTCAAGTGTTCTATGACATGTTTGATCCCATACTGTTTGCAAACCTGTCTTTTATCTATTGCTATTGCTTGTCAAACTAAGAAATTGCACTGTTCAATCTACAAATTTGGTCCAAGCACTTCAAAACTAAGTTTTTCACGTTCACTGGTCAAGAGTCATATGATATTGAAGTATCCTTGCATACCCTCAACCAAGAATCCTGAGTTATTCTGCTATCCTATTACTGTTGCAATCTGGAGTTGCTAAACTTGCACTTTAACCTACTGTAGAGTGTCTTTTTCTGTTCTTACCTAAAACTGGTTTGTTACTTACATGCTTAGATTTGTTCTAGACTGAAACAAATGAGCTAAAACTATTGGATTTGAGTTTAATGAATGCTACTCTTGATCACTTGTCACATCACGGTTACCTCTCTAGCTACTTGCTTATTGAGCTTCTTGCTCGTTGCTCAGCTTTAGTCAATTGATTGTTGTAAGTGCTTGAGCACTTTTGACGAGCCATCTCCCTATTGTTCTACTTTGACAAGTGATCTTTATTAGCCTTGCTTATCTCAAATTTGAGAAACTTTGTCTCATTCTATTAGTTGACCAACATCTCTTTTCATGCCGGTTACAACTCGGTCTCAGTTTGAGCAAGAGAATCACCCTCCATTCAATTATACACAGTTACCTTCTCCAACTAGACATTCCAAAGCACCCATTAGCAATGACAGTTTTAGTTCTGACCAATCTGAGAAATCTAAGGCTACACCATGGTACAAAGGAGGTTTCCTCTTTTCCGTGTTCAAGACTCCCAAAAACATAGACATTGTCTCACTCACTTTGACTGCACAAGAAAAATTTCAACTCTTGCAAGAACACTTTGAGCGTAAGGATAACCAAGCACAATTAGAAAAAGAACACAATCAACAAAGGATGGATGCTGCTAGGTGCATGGCTTATAGAGGGACATTTCACGAGCAACCTAAGACTAGTAATCATGAGCATATACCTCTTTTTAACAATGGCAACAATGGCAACAACACGCCACCAAGATCTCCTCCAAGGCCAACTTTTTCTATGCCTTCTTCACCTCCTAGACCTCCTCCCTCTCAACATGAGGTAGAGGCTAATGATGAGATTTCTAGTGAGGATCTTATGATATGTGAACAAGATGTGGATTTCCAACGAATGATGCATAAGCTTTTAGAGCTTAATGGTGATCAATATTTTCAATATATGACTTCTAGAGGATACAAGCTTCCTCCCAGCCATGATGTCAGATAAATTGTCCAACAAAGAGTACCAACTAAATTGGAAGTCCTTCAGGAAGAACTACATCAGACAAATCAACACCTTACCCAAATGGCATTAGAAAGAGAGCCTCCAAAGGTCTCTTTTGTAGAATCAATTTGTGCTCTTCCTTTTGATAAAAGTCTATACATGGCCCCATTTCCTAGGGATATTGAGGTTCCCAAATATGACAAGTATGATGGAAATGGTGACCCCCATGACCATGTGCGTCACTTTTACGCTCTTAGCATGGACTTTCTTCATGAAGACACATTTCTACTACAATTATTCCCTCGAAGCTTAAGAGGACAAGCTTTAGAATGGTTTGCAAAGTTGACACCTCCTTTGAAGACTTTTGATGAGTTGGCTATGCGCTTCACACAACATTATTCTTACAACATCCAACAACCTATCACCATGATAGATCTTGGTAATTTAAGACAACATCAAGGTGAGCCATTTGCAACTTACTTACAATGTTGGAGGTCATTGTATTCTAGATATCCTCGTCCGCTACCTGAAAGAGAAAAGATTGACATTTTCATCAACACTCTTGTGCCTGAGCTATATTATGATTTAAGGAAACAACTATTCTCTTCTTTCAATGACATGGTTGAAAGTGCATATCAAATTGAGGATGTAGCTATAAGAAAAGGGGATATTGTTATTAATAAAGATGCTAAAGGCAATGGCAAAGACAAGAACAAACCTTGGAATAAAAACAAGTATGTTGTTAATGATGAGGTTGTTGATGCTCCTAAAGTTAAAGAGCCCACTTTCAATCTCTCCAATGCTATCTATGCAGCAAAACAATAAGAAGCTACCAATGCTCATAGTGCTCCTAAGCCTCAATATGCAGACAAGCCTAAGAAGTCATTTCGAAAGAGAGTCTATACCAAGTTGGTAGAACCCTATGATGTGATCCTTAAGACTTTGGTTGACAATGGATATCTTACGCTTCTTGATAAACCTGGTAACTGGGATCCACCAAATAAGCCTGATTGGTGGAGAGAGGATCATTACTGTCATTATCACAGAAACAAGGGACATCTGATAGATAATTATTTTAGGCTTAAGGATGATATTCAGGATCTTATTGAGAATGGCACAATCTCCACTGATGGCTTAACTAAAAGTGCTGATCACACAGCTTTCAAGGATCCTCTACCTAAGCATGACAAGGGGGAAACCTCTCAAAAGAAGAATTATGATGCAAAGATCAATTATACATATCCTTCTAATGCACCTCTGATTAACATGGTAGAGCCCATTGAGAGCATTCTAATGATGAGGTCTCAAGATGATAATAAAGTCAATCACAGTACACCAAAGTTGGTCTTGCAATCACATGACAGTTCATCTTCCCAAAGTGAGACACTGAATGCTGTTACTAGGGGGCAAGCCAAGATTGTCCTTAAAACTATGCAAGATCCCAAGCACGCTTTGCCTTCCAAACAAGTGGCTCCTTCAGCCACCCCTAGCTATGATCTTGTCCAACATTTGCAAAAGACACCAGCATAGATCTCTATCCTTGAGTTTCTTCGGTTATCCCCTTTGCATAGAGAGATTCTTGATGAGGCTTTACGTACAACATGTGTTCCCAATGACATTAATCCAAATCAATTTCAGGCTATGGCCAACCACATTTCATCTCCGCTATCTCTCTCTTTTTCTGTAGAAGATGACATATCTATTGCTCACCCGCATAATCTAGCTTTACACATTGAAGTTCTAGTCTACAATACTCGAGTCCGCTGAGTCCTGATAGATAATGGTGTAGGGTTAAATATTGTTTCTTTCAATGTCATACAACAATTGGGTTTGCCAGAATTGGCTGTGGATTCTAAGAAGAAGATTACTATAAAAGCTTACGATGAAGTGGAAAGATCTTCCAAAGGTCTTGTCATGCTACCTGTCTGAGTGGGCCCTGTCATGAAAGATATTAGCTTCCAAGTATTGGACATCCCACTCGCATATAACATTCTTTTGGGTCATTCTTGGATCCATGACATGCAAGCTATTCCTTCCACTTATCATCAGTGCACCAAATTTCCATACAATGGCACTGAAGTTGTGATTCCTGGAGACCATACTATTGCTATCAATGCTCTTGCTGCTACTGAAAAATTTGTTCCTCACAATGAACCTTCTATTGATCCTAGTATGTCTATAGTTGCTGCTGAGAAATCACTTAAGATGATGAGCCTTGGTATGGGTGAATATACACTGGATTCCTTTGCTTCTATACCTATTTCTCCTAGGTCATATGGGAAACCTTCTGATAACATGAAGCCTTCCACTTCTGCTATGGTGATCTTTGATACTTTTGTTCCTTCATCCGTTCCTTTAGAAGCAGATAGAGAAGAACAAGTTATTCAAGAGTGGATCTATAGAGAGGATTCTAGAAATACTCCCATGCTCAGTAATTCAGACACAGATATAGACGAGTCACCACTGCACACTATCGTTCAAATGGGAGATGATCTTCCTTCTACTTCACTTCTTTGGGGAGAAGAATGTATATCTACTGATGATATAGCTGAGGCCTCTATGTCTAGAACCTATGTGCCTAAAGAATCATTGAACTATGATAGACAACGTCGCAACATTGCACGACTACTACAAAGAGGTGATCTATCACATAATGACATGAGTATTTCTACTTCTCGGCATCTTAAGCCTCTTCCAGAAGATCCTCCCATGATAGATATGGATGTTGATGTAGTTCACACCTCTCATAACCCACCCGATGTAGTTGATGAGTCTTGTGCAGGGTCTGATGAGTTTGTTCCCCGTATTGCCTTAGTAGACTACATTGGTCCTTCTATGATGAATCTAGATCTAGCTACTTTTGGAGCTTACCCTATAGGCTCAACTTCTCTTGTCACCAAAGATGACACCCTTCACATAAATGTTATTGAACCAGTCACTTCATTTCATCTCACATCAACACCTGTTACTTCTTCCACCAGCGAACTAGCCACAAAAAAGATTGAATCAGAAATCAAACATCACAGTCATCAAGTCAAAAGAAAAGAGCAATGGTTGGATGGAAAAAACCACATTGTGGTGGTATCCGCACCTAAGAAAAGTAAAAATAAAAATCTGCTCAAAAATAATGATTCTCAAATAAAAGATGACAAGCTAATTCTCTACAAAAAAATGATGCACTACTTCAAGCATGATCTCATATATGTTATACTTCAGCCCATTCCTAGAGCTGAGAACAAATTTGATAATGCCTTGGTTACTTCGGCATCCATTTTACAAATGAAAAAGCATAAATTTTGCTTCAAGTTCCTGGTGGATGAATTACGCTATCTTGCTCACAAATCTTACAATCCTACCATCTTTTCATATCTTCCACCTCATATTCCTCTTGCAAATCCACCACACCATTCCTTCTGCCATCCCTTACACTTTGCCTTTGTCTCTGGTGACTTGTATAGGAAGGGTCTACATGGAACTCTCCTTAAGTGTCTAGAAATAGGGGAGTCAGAAAAAGTGCTAGCTGAAATCCATGATGGCATATGTGGATTACATTCTAACTATCCTTCGCTAGCTCAAACATTGCTTAGGGCTGGTTATTATTGGTTGGTCAAACTGGTTGAGAGCTCCTATCATCATAGTTGCAGCATTTGGGCCTGGGGCCTATCAGTTCTCTACATCAGAGGAAGCAAATTCTTGATGCCCATTTCTGTCTGGGGCATCCTTTGTACATATTTTATGATCCTGAAAAAATACCAAAAAAATTGATATATGATGCTAAAAAAATATAAAAAAATTAAAAAAATAAAAAAAAAATTTGAAAAAATGCCTTGGTGAAAACCTGGAAACAGGCACCTTGGTAGCAAAAATACAAAAAAAAAATAATAAAAAGTCCTGAAAAATTTGCAATAAATCTATCAAGTGGTGAAAACCTAAAAACAGGCACTACTTGAGACCCTCTGCATCTATGTCTATCAGTCTTGCGTGGCACTCATTCACTCCACTTCTCGCTTTGCCTCTCCTAGCCTAGAATTGACTCTTGTCTTAGTCTAGGGGGCATATGTTATTCTAGCTTATCTTGAGTCTCTTTATGCGTCAGGGTTTCTTAGGCAACTTGGTTCCAACAGTGTTTTTCAACACCACCCCAACTGTGTTTTTCAACACTACCCTTGTGTCGAGTGTTTCTTAACACTTATCAGATATCCTACTTGCAATCTAGATGATGCAATATTTCTCACTGGCAGATGCGATACTCAAAGTTTGACTCTATGACCTACACACACACACTTAAACACTTGCTAAGATTTGTTGACTTTACTTTTCTTTGTGTGTTGTCTATGACAATTTTTTTGATGAGTGTTTTCTCCTTGAGAAGTTTTCAATGATGCATAGCTAGAAGACTGAGGGTATGAGAACATATTTTTTTGCTTTTTCTGCTTGTGGGTATATTTTGGTTGTCCTAACTATCATGGGCATTTATGCTAGTCTTACTTGAAACTATGGACCTACAAGATATTATCCTTGACTGTTTTTCGCAAGTGCATGCTTATAGTCATCTTGACTTTCTTGTGTCTCGATGCAAGCATAATCTTTCTATATCAAACTTAGGTAATCTCACTGCACTAGTCATCTTGACCTACATGTCTTTGATGTCTAGGTGGGATTTCCACAATTCTATCTGATATAGATCATATTCAGATCCACATAGTTATGCTAGTGTGTATTGTATGATCTTGCGACGCTACCAATAACGCTCAATGATGAATATTAGATGTCTATGGCTTTGTGACCTTGCAAGTAAACCACTTTTCATGTAGCTTGCATTCTTAAGTTCATGTTAGTTAGTTTTGCATCTTGCATATGGAGAGAGCTCTCCTTTATCTTTCATGGACTTGTTAATCAACTGTGCTCACCTTTTGCTTCTTTCCGATCATGTCTTTCACTTCTTGTCTTTCATATCACATCATTTTCCTTTCATTTCAGGATCCAAACTGAAATCCAAGTTCACCTTGATCACCCAACTCATCTTTTTCCTTCTTCCATGCAGTTGGTTAACCTTTTGAGGCCTGATCCTTCAATCTTCACTGGGGCATTCTTCACCTCTTCATCCCCATCTCTTTCAAACTTCTAGTCTTTCATTCACTTTCAAATCCCAAGTTCAACTCCTCTCTTCATGGTTTTTACGGGTTGAGGGACCGATAGGTTCGTGCCCCGTGTCCCATGTGTGGGGCATATCTTCATTGCTTGATGGTTATTCTATTCTCTTTCTTCAATTATGATTTCTAGTGATTTGATCATGCTGCTCTTGCTTCTGCTTTCCCTCTACTTGGATTTCACTTTCGATCCCGAGGGGGCAGACACATCATATCTTATTGGCTATCTCTTTCCTAAGTGTTTAGTACTGTCGCTACCAGGCTGACCATGCAAGATTTGCTATCTCTCTGCACTTCATTCTTTGGAGTCAGATCACTATCTGCTTGCCTTGTTGGCTATCTCTTTCCTTCTTGGCTGATCTATTCTTTGATGTAATGTGTTCCCAAATCGATCACACATTAGTCAAAGAGGGGAAAATGTATACACCTAAAAATAGTCATCTAGACTATTAGTCCCTTTTGCTAAAATCATCAATTGCTTATTCTTGATCAAATCCTAGCTCTATCATTTATTCGATTATTTTCTATGGGCTAACCATCTTATCCTAAGTCTTTATTTATTTAAAAAGAATATTTCCTCCCATTTTAATAAATAAAAAGCCCCCACTTTTCCTCTTATCTTAAGTTGCACAAATAAAGCATTATTCTTATTTTATAAAAAGGGAAAAAGCACTTTTTGTCTCATATGGACACAAAAGTCAACTCCTATTTTCTCATTGGAGGATATTTGTGCACAAAGATTGATCCCCCTTCAAGCTCCACCATTGATTAAATCTTTTGCCTCTTAATCTCCATGGTCCATTCCTTCTCATTTCCTTTAAAAGGAGAGCTCTCTTCTTCATTCTAGATCCCCAACTTTTTATGCTAACTTTATGCTACATGATTTCTAGGTCACTTTGGAGCTTTTGAAGATTTGGAGCATTCTTAGCATCTACATCTCATTCTTGCATTCTTAGCTTAGTTTCATATTTATGCTTTCTTAGATTAGCTTCATTTTTATGCTCTAGATTAGCTCACATAGATTAATTAGCTTAGATTGTAACACTTGCATATTTCCTTTCATAGCTTAGCTTGCATTTCCATTTCTAGCATAGCATTGCATTGCATTTTCATTCTTGATTCTTGAGGATATTGGCATTCTTTCCCTTGTCTTCATTGAATCTCCCATTGCATGGTTTACTAGCAAGGTTATAGGCTAAATAGCTCTAGCTGAGAGCATTCTTAAAAGCCCTTACACTCCATGCCTAGGGAGCTATGGATCGATTTGTGAGGGCTCATTCTTGAGTTTCCTTGCATGTAATGATCCATAGAAGTGTGACACAATTATAGCACACAACAAGTACCTATCATTTGTAGTTTGTTTGCCAATGAAGATGTTGTTCATGTGATGGATACCCGTCAGACATTTACAATGGATAGTTTTCATTTGTAGTTTTTTAATGATAATGATGTTGTACATGTGACGGATACCCATCAGAAGTTTATGATGGATATCTGTCATTTGTAGATTTTTTCAACAACATTGTTGTACATGTAATGCCCCACCAAGGAACCCGAAAGAAATTAACCTAAACATGCATCTAAGTTTGCAAAATAATTTTTTTTAAAGTTAACATACAAGATAAACATCAATGTAGAAGAAATTACCATTTAATCACATTAATAAAATAACCAACATAGGTTACAACTCTCAAGGGTTCCTCGATGAAGATTACATTAACATTAATTAATTAATTTAGATTAGATACAATTACAAAACTCATATAAACAAATGAAAGATAAAATCAACATCACATATAAGATAACATAAATACAACTAATACCATATGGTATCCATAATAACCTACATCCACTACACAAGCCACGGGGTATGTAATACAATAATTGAAAAGAAGAACACATGATATCTCTAAAGAACTAATACAAAGATACAAGATCACAAGGAAGAAGAAGAAGAAGATAAGAACACAACTCCATCAATGGGGGTCAAGAAGGAACAACTACCACATGGAGCATCCAACACTGGTACACAAACTTTGAAATCTCAAATGGTAAAAGAATCACTACCAACTGACCTCGTGAACCTAAATGGTCTACTCTCATCATGCTGAGGAGGAAATAACAGATCCCACTTAGATAACAAAGAAAAATTGAACAAGCTAAGGAAAGGATCCTGAAAGCTCTCTAACTCAAGCAACCATACATGGTATCACTGACTCCTCATATAGACAAAGCCATTAACTATGCTAGATACACCTCTTAAGGTGACCAACATCATCTTCATTCCCATCTTAGTTTGTGCTAGCACTCAAGAATGGGTGAGGAAACATATCTTATTAGGTTCATTTTAATATCTCTCAATGTTATATTAAGTTATCACTTGATTACCAATACTTATAATAAGTGATCCTGGCAGCCACTTGTAGGCCCTGATGCTTATTGCAAGCCACCCCCTACTGCATATCTACGTAAACTACCCTAAGCTCACAGATCTCACATAGATCACAAGATGATAATAATGTCCCTCAGGACTGTTCCACAAAATAACAAGAACACACTGGTTCTCACATAACCATAATATCACAAAACACTCTCCAAGTGTTCACAAAAGAAAATACTCATGATCTCATGGATAGGACATAAAAATTCAACACCATATTCTCCTATATAGAATATGAAGCAAAACACAATACAACATGAGCCCAAATGGTCAAAACAAGGATGATAATCGGATCTCACACACACATCAAAACATAATACTGAAAATGTGAACAACTAACACATACCCCAACCTATGTCTTCCCCCTAGGTCTTCTAGTACCCGATAACACAATATGCACAAAAAGATAGTCCAGGAATGGAGAATACAACACTCACATCATAGAAAGTTAAAATCAAACTTTAAGCATTTAAACTCCACAATGATCATAATTGAATCCACATGTAGAAATGCATAGATCTGTTAAGAGATACTTAACATAAAAATTACAACCAAGCCTTAATGAAAGAATATTCCCTATATTCATCCTAAGGATTCCATAGAACAACAATGCCCAATATCAGTAAAAACATAACACCTATTAAGTTCATGTTGCCAATAGAGAAGTAATTCAACCTATTTCATTTAATTAAGATATAAACCAAAATTAGGATACATACAAATTAAAACAAGAAAAAGGTTGAGTTTAGACCATTTTCATTTTGATTGAATGCACCCAAGTTATGTAATTTAAAATCAACCTATTAGATCATAGCATAGATAGCCCATAATTCTTTAAAGAAATACAATAATCTAAGAGTATTGATTAGAAGCAAAATTTTGAATAAATTAAAGTCACTAGTATAAGAATACTATATTAAATCTTTACTTCCATTTAAATCAAATACTAAACAAATCCAATTTAAATATTAACATAAATTCTAACTTAACATAGTTAAATAACTTTTAATTTAATTAAGCTAAATCTTAACTAAATTAAATAATAACCAAAATGATAAACAAAAATTAATTAAATTAATTCATAAGTTAAAATTTAAAAGAAACTAAATTAATAAATTAAGATTTAATAACACTAAATTTAATGTTAATAATAATAATTAGGAATGCTCTGCTAAATAGCGAAAATGCAAAAATCTCACACAAAAAGGAAGGCTTTTTTTCAGCAGAGGCAAATAAACCTAGGTCTTATTCATGATACTCTGCGGATGGCGAAGGATGTAAATAAGAATTGCCATGACAATCAAAGGGCAGATAAATGCAGGAAGAACCCAGGGGAAGGAAAAACTCAAAGCAAATATGCAAAATTTATAGGGTACTATTTCAACTGTTAGAATTATGGACATAAAAAGAATGAATGTCGGATAAAGGAACAGCCGCATCCCTCTTATGATCACCTAAGAGAATTCATTGCCAAACAGAAGGAAAAAGCTAATAGCGAAGGTATGGAACAGTTAGGAAGCAATAAAGGAACAGGAGCCAAGCCTTCCCTCCTTAAAACTTCACAAATCAAGTACGGTAAGGAAATGACCTCACCATCTAATAGGAATATGATAGAATCTAGGGTAGATTCACATAGGAGTGCAGTTTTGGTTCCAAATCTATGCATAAAGGTGAGCCCATACAATAAAATCCCTCCTAGGGTTAGGGATTATAGACATAAAGTCTTCTCAGTCCATCTTTTGGACTAGCAATTGAAGGTTTTTTTGAAAACCAAGTATGCAAGGCAAGCACTGGGTCACAGGATCGCTAAGGAAGGAAAGGTTGAACAAATACATCATATGATTGGTAAGCCCACATATACAGAAAGAGAAGGCCGAGCCGTATCTATATAAATACATTCTGAAAGGCCTTTTGAACGATCTTCCATAAGACATATGATTAAGGGTAAGGAAGAGGAACTCCCTAAGAAATTGACAAAGCAAAATTCGAAATGGAAGGTGGTTAGAGGCAGAAAAAAGGTTTTAAAATAGTCCAAGCCTCTAAGTCCTTTCAAAATTTCCATGAATAATTCCTTTGGAAGGCTCAAGGAGGTTGATAACTGATGCAGGAGCATCCTGGGTGTAAGAGCAATCTTGCATCACCCAAAAATATTTCTATTTTTATATTCAATAAGGGCTATTTTGTGCAGAGCTGCTATTTATGGAAAGTTACTATTTTTGGTAATTTTTGTATGTGCTCAGAATGATTTGATTTCTTTCTTAGAGGTTCATTTTGGTCATATAAGTCTGCCAGTAAAGTTTCATTGCCAGATCAAGTGTATATTGGAAGATATTGAAGATTTTCGGTATTGGTAGCAGGGTATAAAAACTTTGAACTCAGTTTTGAAGGCTTTAGAGGCCCCGGATGAGGTCGAAAATTTGGGTGATGGGCGCTTGCGCCGATCAAGCCTGTAGAGCACTTCGTGTCTTTTTCGAAATGGGGTTATAATAGCTGATCGGGTCAACTAGTGATGACTTATGGTCTTCGGAAGTTGGACCACCTGAAATGGCAAAAAATAATTTTCTTCAAAATTTTTGTTCGGGTTTCAAAGGTTATCTTGAGCCGACTATGATGTAATAAAATGTAAAATAAAATAATGCTAAGTTTGGTCGGCCTTATTGGCTAAAATTCTGGAACCTTCCCAGGCGGTGGAAAATTGCCTATATAAGGAAGGCTGTATTATTGTCTTAGGCAGTTCAGCATAGTTCTGGGGTAGTAGATCTGGGTAATAGTTCAGGGCTTTGTCCTATAGAATATTGTAAGGGAATGCCCATGTGGCTTTGCATATTGTAATTCTGAAAGTTTGTAATTCCACATTTTTGGAGATAATAAGAAGCCAATTTTCTGTTCTTGCATATTGTTGTTGTTTCTCTATTTCTGTTATGTGTTTGTGGTATTAAGGGGAGCACCCTTCATCAAGTGGTATCAGAACAGGGGTTCTTGAGTGTGTAAATAGATCACCGACTGTGAGGCAGTTTGCACCAGGACCATGGTTAGGGTTTCAGCGCGCATCATGAAAATACCTCCACGAAGAGAATGTGGCGGAAGACCTGGTGTTGTGACACTTGAGGTTAGAGAGTTGCAAAAATAAGTGCGAGCATTGCAAGAAGAGATTCGTAGAGGAATGAATCTTAATGTCAGAGATGAAAGTGAGGATGAAGCCAAAGAAGAATATCAAGAAGGAGAAGTTGAAATTGTGAACCAGGAGGAAGAAAGACTTTTTCGGGCGATTTCCAAGATTGGGAAAAGACCTAAGATTGAGGTTCCTACATTTTCTGGAAATCTTAACCCAGAGGAATTGATCGACTGGATCAATGAATATGAGGAATATTTTGAGTATGAAGATGTTGAAGATCCTGATAGGGTCAAATTTGCGAAGGCCAGATTGAAAGGTCATGCGAAGATCTGGTGGCAAGAAATTCAATTGGAGTGAAATAGAAGAGGGAAAGATAAAATCACAAGATGGGATCAGATGGTGGATAAATTGAAGCGACAGTTCATTCCTGTTGATTATGAGCTTGACCTAGTAAATAAAATGTAGAGTTTGAAGCAAGCAGGAAGATCTGTTCAGGAGTATACAGAGGAGTTCTATCGACTTCTCATCAGAACAGGCCATGCAGAAGCTAATAAGGAGAAAGTTGCCCGATACCTTAATGGGTTAAGGCCAAGCATCCAGGAGGAGCTGAATCTGGTTTGAATGAACAGTATTGAAGAGGCATACCAGTTTGCCCTAAAAGTAGAGGAAAAGCTGAACAAGAAGTTTGAGAGCAGACAAAATGGAAGAGGTCACGGTGGACGATCTGGTGGACGATCATATGGTGGCCGAAATGAAGATCCGAAAAAGAAGGATGAGGCCAATAGCAGTCAAAATCAGTGAGGAAATAATTCCAATCACTTCCAGGATCAGAATAATAGAGATCAGAGAGGAAGAGGAAGAGGACAAGGATCTGGAAGAGGTGGCTTCCGTGGAACATGTTTTCACCGTGGAGAAGAAGGTCATAGGGCATTTGAATGTCCTCAGTGCCAAGGCAGAATAGACAGGAGAAATGAAGGCCAGGCCAGAATTGCACATGTAGATGAAGATGCCAGATCATCAAATTCTGAAGATACTGAAAGAGGAGAAACGTTGATTAACAAAAGAGTCCTGTTGAGTGGTGAGAATGAACCTGAGCAAATGAGGAGCCTATTTCGCACCAGGTGCAAGTGTGAAGGTAAATGTTGTGATGTGATTATTGATAGTGGAAGCACTGACAATTTGGTGTCAGAAGAGATGGTGACAAAGTTGAAGCTCAAGAGACAGAAACATCCACATCCATATCGGATTGCCTGGGTACAGGATGACCACAGGGTCATGGTCAATGAACAATGCCTGGTGAAGTTCAAGATTGGCGCATACCAAGATGAGGTATTGTGTGATATCATATCTATGGATGCATGTCATATGTTGTTGGGTAGACCATGGCAGTTTGACAAATGTGTTGTACACGATGGCCATGCGAATACCTATTCCCTGACAAAAGATGGAGTGCGGCATAAGCTAAAGCCATTGAAGAAGACCGAAGAAAAGGTATGTGGTAATGCAAGGATAACTTTTGTTGATGGAAGAAATTTCCTAGATGGTATGAGGCATGAGCATGTATGTTTTGCTTTAATTCCAAAAGCTGGTAAAGAGGAAGTAGAAGATGTTCCTGTAGAAGTTGTAGATTTGTTGAATGAGTTTCAGGACATTGTATCCAATAACGTGCCTGATGGATTACCACCAGTCAGAAAGATCAGTCATCAGATGGACTTGATCCCAGGAGTGAGTTTGCCGAATAAGGTAGCACACAAAATGACACCTGTAGAAAGTGAGGAGTTGAACAGACAAGTACATGAACTGTTACAGAAAGGATTGATCCGTGAGAGTCTGAGTCCCTGTTCTGTACCAGCGGTATTAGCACCAAAGAAGAATGGAGAATGGAGGATGTGTACAGATTCTAGGGCAATAAACAAGATCACAATCAAGTACAGGTTTCCATTGCCACGAATGGATGATATTATGGACTGTTTGAGTGGAGTTATGTATTTCTCCAATATAGATCTGAAGAGTGGATATCATCAGATTTGGATCAGAGAAGGAGATGAATGGAAGACTACCTTCAAGACAAAGGAAGGACTGTATGAGTGGTTAGTCATGTCTTTTGGGCTAACCAATGCACCGAGCACTTTCATGCGGCTCATGAACGAGGTTCTGAAAGAATTTCTGGGTAAGTTTGTCATTGTTTACCTAGATGATATTTTGATCTTTAGTAAGACACTAGATGAGCATATGATGCATATTCGTATGGTATTTGAGAAGTTGAGAGAAGAAAAATTGCTGATTAATTTGAAGAAGTGCAGTTTTGTGAAGAAAGAGTTGGTGTATTTGGGGTTTGTAGTTTCAGGAGAAGGTCTAAAAATGGACCCAGAGAAGGTACAGGCTATCTTTGAATGGCCTACGCCAAGGAGTGCTACTGAGGTAAGATATTTTCATGGTCTAGCTAGCTTTTATAGAGAGTTTATCAGAAATTTTAGCAGTATTTGTGGACCCTTGACTAAAACAAAGAGAGGGGATAGAAAAGAGTTTAAGTGGACTAATGGGGCAGAAAAGAGTTTTCAATTGTTGAAATGAAAAGTTACAGAACAACCTATTTTAGCACTTCCAAATTTTAATAAGGTGTTTCAAGTAGATTGTGATGCTAGTGGTACTGCAATAGGAGCTGTTATGAGCCAAGAAGGTAAACCTGTTGCTTATTCTAGTGAGAAGTTAAATGACGCCAAGAGGAAATATTCTATTTATGATCAAGAATTTTATGCTATAGTTCAGGCATTAAAGAAGTGGAGACATTATCTGCTTCCTAAGGAGTTTGTTTTGTATACTGATCATCAAGCTTTGATATATTTGAATAGTCAAGGAAAATTGAATCAAAGGCATTTGAAATGGGTTGAGTTTTTGCAGAGTTATACATTTGTTTTGAAAAACAGGAGTGGAAAGTCTAATAAGGTTGTAGATGCTCTTAGCAGAAGGCAACTATTGCTGACAGAAATGCAGATTGAAGTGGTTGGGTTCAAGGAACTCAAGAATTTGTATCCAGAGGATCCTGATTTTGGTGAAGCTTGGAAAGCTTGTACAGAACCTGTTACTCTAGACAGGACAAAATGGCTGGATTTCATCATCCAGGATGATATTCTATTCAAAGGGAGTCAATTGTGCATTCCATGAAGTTCTATGAGGGAGAATCTCATCAAGGAGAAGCATAGCGGAGGATTGGCTGGACATTTTGGTCGTGACAAAACCTTTTCTTTGGTTAGTGAGAATTACTATTGGCCACAGTTGCAGCAAGATGTGAAGAAGTTTGTACAGAGTTGCAGAGTATGTCAGATGGCGAAAGGAGTGAAGCAGAATACCGGGTTGTATCAGCCATTACCTGTACTAGAGAAGCCTTGGGAGGATATCAGCATGGACTTTGTTCTGGGTTTATCGACGACTCAGCAGGGACATGATTCAATTTTTGTGGTGGTTGACAAATTTTCAAAGATGGCACATTTCATTCCCTGCAAGAAGACTAATGATGCTATTCATGTAGCCGAATTGTTTTTCAGAGAAGTAGTGAGACTTCATGGTTTGCCAAAGACCATAGTTTCAGATCGGGACACTAAGTTTGTTGGATATTTCTGGTGTACATTGTGGAAGAAGTTGAAGATAGATTTGAAATTCAGTTCATCACATCATCCACAGACTGATGGACAGACAGAGGTGGTGAATAGGAGTTTGAGAAATTTGCTGAGATGTTTGGTTGGAGCTAAGCCAACAGGATGGGATTTGATTTTACCACAGGCAGAATTTGCATACAATAATTCTGTCAATAGGAGCACTAGTAAATCACCATTCTAAATTGTATATGGAAGTAGTCCAAGAAATGCATCTGAATTGAGAAAGATAGATAAAGGAGAAATAAGTAGTGCTGAAGCTGAAGATTTTGCAGAACACTTGAAGAACATCCATGAGGAGGTGAGGAAACATATTAACAAGATGAATGCGCAGTATAAGGCTAAGGCAGATGAGAAAAGGAGGCATAAAAAATTTCAGGTTGGCGATGAAGTCATGGTTCATTTGCGGAAGGAGCGGTTTTCGGTTGGTACATATAACAAGTTGAAAATGAAGAAGTTTGGGCCATGTAAGATACTGAAGAAGCATGATTCTGGAAATGCATATGAGGTAGAATTGCCTAGTGAGCTGAATATTTCACCAATGTTTAACATTTCAGATTTGACAGAGTATCACGAAGGAGGTGTTGAGGATGAGGTTGCAGCAGCACAGTGGAGTATTCTAGTAACCAGTTCAGATATCAAGGAGATTGAAGACATACTGGACAGTCGTGTTGGCAGAAGCACAAGGAACAGGACATATGAAGAGTATTTGGTCAAATGGAAAGGATGACCTATTGAAGATTCCTCATGGCTAACAAAGGAGGAGGTTAACCGTCTTGGTTTTCCTCTGCACACCTAAGTCGTGACAGGGTCACTTCTCAAATTACCCTAGGTGTCTGATGCAGGAGCATCCTGGGTGTAAGAGCAATCTTGCATCACCCAAAAATATTTCTATTTTTATATTCAATAAGGGCTATTTTGTGCAGAGCTGCTATTTATGGAAAGTTACTATTTTTGGTAATTTTCGTATGTGCTCAGAATGATCTGATTTCTTTCTTGGAGGTTCATTTTGGTCATATAAGTCTGCCAGTAAAGTTTCATTGCCAGATCAAGTGTATATTGGAAGATATTGAAGATTTTCGGTATTGGCAGCAGGGTACAGAAACTTTGAACTCAGTTTTGAAGGCTTTAGAGGCCCCGAATGAGGTCAAAAATTTGGGCGACAGGCGCTTGCGCCAGTCAAGCCTGTAGAGCGCTTCGTGGCATTTCTGAAATGGGGTTATAATAGCCGATCAGGTCAACTGGTGATGACTTATGGTCTTCGGAAGTTGGACCACCTGAAATGGCAGAAAATAATTTTCTTTAAAATTTTTGTTTGGGTTTCAAAGGTTATCTTGAGCCGACTATGATGTAATAAAATGTAAAATAAAATAATGCTAAGTTTGGTCGGCCTTATTGGCTAAAATTCTGGAACCTTCCCAGGCAGTGGAAAATTGCCTATATAAGGAAGGTTGTATTATTGTCTTAGGCAGTTCAGAATAGTTCTGGGGTAGTAGATCTGGGTAATAGTTCGGGGCTTTGTCCTACAGAATATTGTAAGGGAATGCCCATGTGGCTTTGCATATTGTAATTCTGAAAGTTTGTAATTCCACATTTGTGGAGATAATAAGAAGCCAATTTTTTGTTCTTGCATATTGTTGTTGTTTCTCTATTTCTGTTATGTGTTTGTGGTATTAAGGGGAGCACCCTTCATCAATAACAAAGTTAAATTATACACTCCCCCCCCATAAAAGGGATAGGGTTGTAGGGGAATAGGGCTATAGAGATGGATATTTGAAGAAAGATGAATCCCAAACAACATCCAAAGATATTTACCCCTGTTCCAATAAAACCTTCACCTTTTATGAAGGATTGAAGGAGCAAAGTATTTGTGACAAATCTATTGTTAGCTACAATCTGAACAACAATAATAAATATAGCCCTCCCCACTGGAGAAGGTTTGAGAGACCCACATTTGGTAATGCTACAGAAAATATAAATAATCATGACTGGATAGCAGAAAGTCTTCATCCTGACACCATCAATACATCTTATACTCCTCATAGGTGCCTCAGCAAAGAAAGAATAGGTAAAACACATGGTGAGATAATTTCATTAGATTACAATAAGATTATGCAGCAGCAAAATCTTTTAGCCGAAGCAGGTATGATTTGCTGCTTGAAAGGAATTGGTGTATCAATAAAGGAAGTGATAAGTGGATTAGCGACACAACTCCCGAGAGAGGTAAGTATAACAATTCTCAGAGATAATTTTTTATACATTAACTATCATAATGAATCCCTAAAAGAAAGAATTATGAGGAAGAAATCTTTGAAGTTCAGAAATCTACCTTTTTCCTTTTTTGACTGGATGCCTATATTCAATCCATTACATTTAAAAGATTTCATTCTAGAAAAATCTATCATCCTTAAAAATTTGCCTTTGGAATTATCTTCTAGAGAAACACTTCGTTTAATTGGCAATAAAATAGGTAGTTTTAAAAGAACTGCTGAGGAAACACCTCTACAGGCTGATAAAATAATCATTGTAGAGATGTATCATCACCAAAAATATATACCCCCCATTAAATTATGTTTTAACCATACAACTGTAATTATTAACCCAATAATAGTAGAAAACTTTATTGAAAATAATAAAAATACATCAGAAGCTCATAAAAACTTAAATTTTGCCTCCCAACCTTACAAAGATATTGAGATCTGTCTCTGTAGCAATAGAGGAGGATTTATATGTAGAACCCCAAAGGAGCAAGGTTTAGCCAACAATTCCTCTTACCCAACGATGGTGAATGAAACATCAAAGGATCAAGATGCCCAAAAGGAACAGAGTGTTAATACCCCTATCAACATTTTATAAAATCAACAAATAGATGAGACCTGGTTACCTTTAAGGAAAAATGCACAAGACACTATTAGATAGAAATCAGATAGTGTGCTTAGCAGGGACAAAAAATTAATGCAAATAGAGTCCGAAAAAAAGGATAACAAAATCTACCAACAAGAGGAAAGAGATCAAACGGATTTTCAAATAGAATTACTTTTGGAACCTGAACGTGCTAAAGTGGTAGAACTAGTAGATCAGGTAAACAAAATAGAAGAAGAGATAAATCAAATTATCAATTACCTGGGAGTGTCTCTACCTGAGGATTTAATAGATAGTTTCTTGGACAATAGATGCGACTTCAAGGAATTGAAATCCCAAAAGGAAATTTTAATTAAACAAATATAGGAGTATATTGTAGAAGAAAGTAGGGATCAGGAAAATAGGCTTGAACAGCCTCTCCTTCATATACCCTTAGATACGGAAGTTTCAGAAAAATTCCTGGCAGAATATCCAAAAAAACATCCAGACACACGAAAAGAAGATATAGACAAGCTAGGTGCAGAGGAGGTTGATGTAACTTATATAAAAAACATAAATATTAAAAAATTAGAAGAAGGGGAACAAGGTGTTTTAATCCCTTTGGAATTAGAAGAGTTAAATTTGGATATATCAGGAACAACTGAAGAGCTAATAGAGATATATGGTAAAGAACTCATTGATAGGGTTGTTCCCTCAGATCTCCCTGTAGATGCACAAAAAGACCTAGATGACTAGGTATCTCCAAAGATAGGGGATGGGAGAGAAGAAACCATGGTTAAAGATGCAATTGAAGGCTTATTTGTAATAACTAATGAGAACAAAGAACTAGGATTAGCTATGAACAGAGGTAGTCTTAGCACACCTAATATTAATAAATGTAAAAAGAAAAGAGGGAGAAAGTCAGCGATTGAGCTGAGAAATTTGGATGGTAATGCAGGTAACCAAATTAAAATAGTAGATATCCTGAATACAGGGAAGGGGAAGATCCTTCCCAAAGAGCAATGAAAGTCACTACTTGGAATGTTAGGGGTTTAAATGCCCCCAACAAATAATGCTTAATTAAAAGATACCTAAGAGACTTTGATTCAGAAATAATCTTGATACAGGAAACAAAGCTTAATAAAGAGGAAAGCATCCAGTTCAGCAAAAAACTTGGTATTTGGAAATCAAAATACGTTCCAGCAGTAGGTTTCTCAGGTGGTTTGGCAGTACTATGGGATCCCCATAAAACAATAGCACTACTCACACACACTAATGCTAACTGGATGACATTAACAATTAAAAGCCTGAAATCTGATTTAAAATTCAACTTGACCAATGTATATGGACCTATCTCTAATGAGGAAAAGAGAAAAGTACTATCAAAATTACAAAGTCTTCTAGCTGATAATCTAGAACAATTGTTCATCATTGGAGGGGATTTCAATGCTATCCTAAATCTCAAAGAAAAATACGGAGGCTCACAATATATATCACAAGCTCACAAGGATTTTAGCAAGTGGGCTATGGATAATCATCTTATAAGCTTAAATACAAGTAATGGAATTTACACATGGAATAATAGAAGAGAGGGTTTTAGCTACATAGCTGAAAAACTAGATAGATTTTTTACTAGAACGAATCCCAAGAATTTTAATCAAACAGTCAATACTGAAATATTACCAAACGTAGGATCAAATCACTTCCCAGTTAGACTTTCCATTATAGAAAATTCTAAATTGACAAGAAGCCCATTTAATTTTGAATTTATGTGGTTCCAGAACCCAAAATTCATAAATCTTTTAGAAGAATGGTGGGGACAAGTGTCGGTTAAAGGGTCGAAAATGATTTTCTTAGCAACGAAATTAAAAGCTATCAAACATAAAGTGTTAGAATGGAATAAGAATCACTTTAATAACATATTTAAAGAAAAATCTTAGGTAGAACAAGAACTAACTGACCTCAATAATACAGTAATAGAACAAGGAATGAATGCCCTTACCTACCACAAGGAAAAGGAGCTAATGGCTAAGTACAATGACATTCTCCTCAAAGAGGAGATATTCTGGAAGCAAAAGTCCAGGGAGTCATGGCTTAAAGAGGGGGATAGCAATACTAAATTCTTCCATAACACAACCAATTCCAAAAGGAACATTAACAAAATAGCCAGAATTAATACGGGTGAGGGATCGACAACAGAGGACCTGTTAGCTCTTTTTCATGTAGAATCACCAATATAGTTTTCAAACTTGACTCTCGGGTTCTCAACTTCGGATTCTTACAGGGAAAAGGCTAATTGACAAGGACCAAGTCCTTCTTCTACTTCAGGCTCCACAGACCCAGGTGGGTGTACCTATCTTTAGACTCAATGCTCCACAATGATATTAACGGAAGTAAAAATTCATTACAGAAAAATGGCAAGTGTGATAAGGATAAACTCCTTCTTTTCGAGCTTTGAACTCAGGCAGGTTAACCCCTTTTAGATCTACTTCTTGAAAGGATCACAACAATAGTTTATATCCTTGATACAAACTTTATCTTCATAGTCGTTCAAACATACATGAAAGTAAATTATTATTTGAATTTTGTTGAGGGTGAGATCTCTGCAAATCGAGGATAGACCAGTGCCTTATCTTCGGGTATAGAGTCAAACAGTGAAACATATACTTGCAGAAATCTTCTAAATGAAGCACAAACAAATCCCAGATGAAGTGCCTTACAATTCATCCTCTTTTAAACATGTTTGATCATCAAATTCTTGCCAAATTCCTAAGCTCTCAGAAATTAACCTAAAGACATTACCCTTTCCTTGAAAGGAGCTAGAGATTAAAATCATAGATACCTTGTAAATGGTATATCAAAACTACCTTATAGATTCAATACACAAAAGCCACATAATTCAAACAAGAAGACAATTAAAATCATGCAAGGGAATTCTATTGTATTCCAATAAAATCTCACTGTATCAATACATTTCAAAATATGATAAAAAATATTCTAAGATTTCAACAATGGTACCAAGCCTCTACAGTATATTTTTCAACCTCTTTTGAAATGATCAAGGACTTACTACTTATACCAATCAGCCATCTTGGAATCCTCGAAAGGATGCAACAAGCTTCAGATGGTTGTTAAAATATCTTGCACTAAAAACAAGATTACAAATAGAGAAAGTTATTTGCAACAACAGATTTACAAATATCTATTTCCAACAATCCCGCAGGTGGCATCTTTGTCTAAACATATTTTAGAGCAGTTGCTAAATTTGTTGCATGAATGATGACCACCATCCAGCTAATTTACATCATTCTTTATTTGAAACTTGCTCTCCCTCATTTTTTGGATTAGATGCCATCTGCAACTCTATTTGGCCAGGTGTCACATTTGTGTCTATGATAACTTGTTTGACATTTTTGTCCCTTTTTACCTTGACTTTCAAAAGTTTGGAATACTAACACCTGCTGCTTCTTCACCTGATTGCCCTTTCTTCTAAATTTCCTGATAGATATGTGGATTCCCAAGTCATGTAGGTTTCTTCACTTGGCCAATGAAAGGCAAGGACCTCATCTTTCTTTGGGGACAACTTTTCCCACTCAGCAACCAACTGATGAACTTCTATTCTCACATTAGCAAAGTATAACCTAGCATCCTGAAGGAGTTCAATAAAGTGTATGAATGGGGTATTATCATCTGTACATAGAATGTCATTTATTTTAGTCAGTACTTGTCTATCTATTTGCTCCATTCATTGACCTTTATCCTCGATTACCCCATCTACCTTAATAAGACTAGGGAAAATTTGGAAATCATCCTGGAAATATCTTGTCCTTAAGATTTCTGACCTTCTTCTTATACTCTCCCTATTTACCTCAAAGTCAAAAAGATCCTTGATAACCCTGTAAGTACTTGCAAGCTCAATATTTACAACACACTGATCCTTATTTTGATCAAACCATGACCTCAGAGTATCTTTCCTTGTAGTCCATCTTTCCAAAATTTTGTCCACAGTTTCCACCTCTTTCTAAAAATTCGCTAAGATATCTGCCAATTGTTTTGCAGATTTGTATATTTCTTTAGGTCTCACCTTTGCAACAAACTGTGACACAACACCTTTTATCTTATCAGCTAACCTATTCTTTACCTTTTGATCAATATCCTCTTCATCTATGGAAGGGGGAGAAGGGGAAGGGGGAAGTTCAATAATAGGGCTTGATGAGGAAGGCCCTGCAGAGGAGGAAGCTATTTGAATTTTCTCTGATAATTGTATTGGGCCCTGTTCTCCCAATTTCTTTCTTAAATCTACAATCAGAATATCTCTCTCAAGAATCCCCTGTTTCATCTCACCATAAACCTTCAAAACTTTTTCCAGTTTTGCAGTGAGCTCATCCTTCTCTTTAGCTTCCTTTTCTACCACCTTTGCTATTAATTGTGTCGTTGCCATTATCATACCTGATGCTTCCACCAAAGATGTATCAGTAACTCTTCTTACAATTAAACTCCCTGAGAGGTCATCTTTGACAATTTGCTTTCCTTTATCACTTTCATTCTTCCTCAAAGACCACATTACTAATGCTTGATGATTATCACTGAAAGTGACTCCTTTAACAACTTGTTCTGCTTCTTCTAGAGTCCTATGGAGAGGAGTGGTTTGTTTTCTGACTGCATCAAACACTACTGCATCAGCTATATCCCATTCTAGAAGGATCAGTACTCCTGACATCTTTACCATATCTCTTCCCTGTTCTGGAGTGATTTGTTTAAACTTTGCAGTCATCTTTGTTTTCACTTCTTCCTCTATAACTTGTAAATCCTTCTCTGGATTCTCTTCATGTCTCTTCTCACAGATTTCTTGAAATTGTTTGATGTTTAATTTCCAAAGAAACTGCATAAAGGCCCTAGTTTTAACAAAAGTGTCATCAACCAAAAATTCTTCACAAGCTTTCTTGATTATAGGGTCCAATTCAGTACCTGCTAACTCCCCTACTGTTAGATCCAACTTAGGTTCTTCTGGTAGCTCTGGCACTCCCTCATTTACTTCTTCATAAGTCATAAAGATCTGACCTAGAGCATCTACTTACTGTACTTGTTCTGCAATCTCTTGGTCATCAAAAATTCTTATAGGAGACTGTGATGGGGAGTACTCCTTTTCCACATGAGCAGATCTCTCTTCCAACCTTTGCCTTTTTGATGGGGGTGGAGAATCAATTATATCTTCAGAAGTCTGAGGAGGAGAATCGGGGATCTCCATAATCTCCTTTTGTTTTCCAGCCTGTTGTGAGGTTGATGGGATATCCCTTTTATCCATCTACTTTTGCTGGCTCTATTCTGGTATCACCACATTGTAACCAGTCTTCTTTTGTACCATATACCTCCCCAGGGGTAACCCTTTTGCAAACATAGGCTTGCTCAATAATTGTCTAGCCTTTTCTGGATCATCCTTCATAACCTTTTCCTTCTTCTCATTTAAATTCTAAAAAATATCCTGAAAACAATTCATGAGAGTGTCTATTTTCTTCCCCATTGGAGTTATGCTTTTCAGGGGATCCCATCCTAAATCAAATTACCGGATAAAATCTAGTGTCTTCTTGTATACCAACCATTTTTCTATCATAACCTCTTGTTCATGTATCTTTGCTACATTCCTGATGATATCTTCAGAGAAATTAAAAATATGGTTGATCATGGCACACTTGGCTCTCTTTTTAAACATTTCATTATAGAAACCTTCTGGATCTATTGTTCTAGCAATTGCAGTAGCCATATGGTATGGAGCCAAAATTTTATCCATGTAGACCCATCCACCCTTCATAATTATGAATTGATGGGCAATGGTAACATTTGGGAATAAAGTTCCCTTGCCTTTCCCAGTGAGGGCACACTCCTCAATATCTCCTAATTGCCTCAAAAACTCTACAATTCCAATCCTAAGGGGTACTTGATAGGGCAATATAAAAGGGGTCCCCCTAAAACCATACAACCTGATAACAGTTGATACATTGTAGAAAATAATATCTCCCTAATTGTGTATGATGTTCAGGTTCTTAGAAAATTGGTTTGGCCTAACAAGTTGTGCTAACATTGTTGGGATTCTTGGGTTATCTAAAACAAATAGCTTCCTGAGTCTAGCTGCAAAACATTTGTCAAAATTGATGAAACTATGATCCTTCTTATCCCAGGTCATTGTGAGGCTCCATAGTTGGACTGGCATGTCTTCACCATCCTTCTTTCTCACCAATTCCATCTCTTGTTCAAAATAGCTTGCTCCTTTGAACAGAAACATGTACATTATGAAAGAGTACCAGCAAAAGGGTCTGTCACCTTCATTCTTTTGAATCTTTACTAATCCATTATGGATTAATTCAGCAATGAAAGGAGCAAAATCAAAAGTGATAGACACGTGTGCATGTAAAATTTGGATCATCATGCACATCAAGTGTATTGGCATCCTTTCACTAACATCTTCTCCAAAAACTTGACACAATGACCAATATGCACCCCTAGCTCTGAGATCAAAATATTCTATTTTAAAAGGCTCCGGAGTGTTCTGCCCCACAACAACCATTTTTCCAATTTTGGTGCAGAAATCCTTCAACAACTTGCCTCTAAAATAGTTCCTTTGTGCATTGTACACTTGCCTTAGTTCTTCAAAGTTAATGCTTTCCAAACTTTCTGAAGGTTCACTCAACCCAAACACCTTCCTGATTTCTTCAGCTGAAACTTTAAACAATAACACTCCCTTTGCATCCCTAATTTCTTTAGTGATTGGATCATAATTGTTTGCAACCTGGGTCATCAAATCTAAATCTAAAAAGACACCAGGCACGACAAGTTTTCCTAAGTTAGACTGCCATATATTTCTTGCAGGGTGAGGGGCATTTCTCTGACTAAAACCTACTTTGAATAATTCCAGGCCTGTGGTATCAGAGTCACCTCTTGCGTTGATAGTACCAATCTTGGCCTCTCTAATAAAACTTGTCATGTCATATAAACCTTCTGCTATTTTTACCCTAGGGTCTTTGGGAATCAAACTCTTATTCTTCACCGGGGTAGTGGAAGAGCCAGGAAGTAACTGCAATAAATCTTCGTGCAAACCTCTTTCACTATACTCTATTTTACCCGACAATTCTTTCCTTGGGGCCATTTTAAGGTTTATCTTTAAAAGAAACCTTTTCAAGATACACTAAATATAGAGCTGTGATTCTTTTAATAAGGAAGCAAATCGCACAAAAATTTTACCAACCTTTTTTCTCATAAACCACCCGGGAATAGCAGCCAAACCTTAGAAATCTTCATGCCTGAATCTATGCAAATTTTGATCTCTTTGTGCTTCTGAAAGTGCATGAAATTTTGATATATGAGCCACTTAAAGTAGTCCTGTCAACAATTAATTCAGCACGATTGAAACAATTACTCCTCCGGAAGAGTGAACTGTCACTTCTTCAACAGGAAGCCTCACTTTGCACCATTTTATCTTTAGTTTGAATGAGAACCATCAATCCTCATTAGTAGATGATCTAATGGCTTATCGCATGATCACATGGCATAAAAAACATTCACATGAACATGCGACTAACCATCACATTACCTTTCTATTTTTGGCGGTCTCTTGTAACTTTCCTCCATTAACATAAAATGCTATTCGCATGATCACACAGCTTGGAAGAAGCTTATGCGAACATGTGAAAACCCGTTACCATTCACTGTCACTGTCTTCTTTTAAGCCGTCGGTCCCACCTCGCCTTTGTCAATAAAGAAATTCCACATTTACAACACCTGGCAGAATGTCAGGTACTTTCTTTCTTTTCGAGCACCGGTGTCTACTGAAGCTAACCAATGAGAAAACTTCATTTATGCACATCTATCAAAGGTTTCACCAGAGAATCACACTTGATTCAACACAAGATCAATGGCCTATCGCATAATCGCATAGCTTGGAAGATCCCATGTGATTATACGACAGCCGTCCGATCTTCCCTTTACTATTTTAAACCCTCGGAGATTCTTCTTTTACCAGCCCTACTGTTCTCGACAAATAGAAGGCCGCCACTTGTGAGATACTTGTCAGTGGTCCCACCTTGTTTTTGCATTAGGCTTTTGTTATAAGATCAATGGTTATTTCGCATGTTCGCATGGCTTGGAAATATTCCATGCGAACACGCGACCGCCGTTAGATCTTATTTGAAGATTCACGATTGGATGAACTTGAAACATAAGAAATGTTATTTATACCATTGGGTTTCTAGACTTAGGAAGAAATATAATGCCCGCATAAAAATAAATGCATGTGCTCTTTAATGGACCTAAGTGACTTAAAAAGTAACGCTCGAAAAGAAATAAAGTAATTGACTTAGGATTTATTTTGAAAATGGAAAACATTCTGGGGTTTTTTGACATGAATTCAAAATTCTTCAAGGACAATACCTAGGGTAAAGATTTTTGAAATAGGGTTATGACAATTTTTTGAAAACATTTTGGCACTTGTACCTAGGACAACTTCACAGACCAGAGGACTAAACCAATGTTTGGATAAAAACCTCAAAAATTTAAGAATACTCCCAACAGGACCCTGGAAAGATTTCAGAGGTTCTTATAATTTTTATTATTCCCTTCTCAATTCACTAGAAGCTTCAGATCTCAATACCCAAAAAGAAATGCCTAAAGCCATTCTGAAATTGATTACGGAAGCGGACAATAAAATACTAAATAACAAGCTATCTTTAGAAGAGGTAAGAGTAGCAGTATTTCAACTCCATCCAAATAAAGCTCCAGGCCTAGATGGCTTTCAAGCAGGCTTTTTCCAAAAATGTTGGCATTTTTTTGGAGTAGAGGTATGGCAAGCAGTGGAAGCCACTAGAAACTCAGGAGCTCTTTTAAGTGAAATCAACAACACCTTCTTCACCTTAATTCCAAAGAAAAATGAAAGTATGGAACCAAGGGACTTTAGACCTATCTCCCTATGTAATACCATCTAAAAGATCCTCTCAAAGTGTTTAGCAAATAGACTCAAAACCCTCCTCCCAAGAATTATCTCAGAAGAACAGACAGGTTTTGTACCTAACAGATAGATTCTGGATGGTATTATTATAACGCAAGAGTTAGTACATACCGCTCAGATTACAAAAGAACCGAGCATGCTAATGAAAATAGACATCCAAAAAGCATACAATAAAGTAGATTAGAGATTCCTATGTAAATGTATGGAAGCTTTCAGTTTCTCCAAACAATGGATCAACCTTATTTTTAATTGCATCTCATCTCCCAGAATTTCCATTCTTATCAATGGCTCACTAGAAGGTTTCTTTAGTATATCTAGGGGAATAAGGCAAGGAGACCCAATGTCCCCTTTTCTCTACGTTATTATGGCGGAAGCATTAGGAAGAGCAATTATGAAGCAACAAGTAGAAGGAAAAATCATGGGATTAAAGGCTTTAGAAAACGTCCCAAATATTACCCATCAGCAGTTCGTGGATGATACAATTCTACCTAGTTCCACCAACAGACAGGAAGTGAGAGCATTCAAAAGCATTCTGAACACTTATGCCAAAGCCTCTGGCCAACATGTTAATCCAACAAAATCAGAAATCTTCTTTATTAATACCTGCCTGAATATCGAAAAGGATATCTGTAGTATAATGGGATACAAAATCGGTAAGTTTCCATGTAAATACTTAGGAATTGACCTGGACACTGGCCTCTTATCTTCCAAACCATGGAAACAAGTATTATCTAAAGTACAAAATAAGAAAAGCTCATGGAAAGGGAAGTGGTTAACTAAAGCAAGTAGGACAACCATGATCAAATCTATACTCTCAGCTATACCTATGTATCACTTGTCAGTTCTCCCCCTTCCAATCAGCGTAAAAAAGGAATTAGATAAAATATTCCAAGAATTCTATTGGCAAGGACCCTCCGAAGACAAAAATATTGCTCTTATCAAATGGGAGAATCTGTGCAAACCAATATCAAAAGGAGGTCTAGGCATCAAAAACCTTCTTTGGCAAAACCAAGCTCTCGGGGCCAAACTCATTTAGAGAATGTATAAAGATTCAAGCAGTAAGTGGGCATCTATATTATTACATAAATACATCCCTGAAGGGGACCCCATTAATATCTTCAGAACACAATCACATGTTAAAGGTTCAAGGATATGGAATTATATCAAAGAATGTAGAGAGATAATTGGAAAATACCTATCTTGGAATGTAGGAAGGGGAGATCAAGCGTTATTCTAGGATGACTCATGGGCAGGCCTTACTCCCATAAACAAACTAGGATTTATCGAGGAATTTATGGAAGAATGCAAAAGAGTCTTAGGCGTATATATCAAGGATTACTTACAAAAGGAGAAAGATGATAGTTGGAGTGTCCTCAATAAAATTGATGAAAGATGGTAGGAAAAGCAGAATCTCCTAGCGGTGTTGAATAAGAGAGAAGTAACACTTAAAAATAGATCAGATATTCTAATATGGATGGGATCAAGTACTGGTAAATACTTAGTTAAGGAAGGTTAAAATTCTATTATTAGGGAAAAAAACATGGATAACATAGACATACCATTAAACCTTTGTTGGAATAAAGCATGTCTTCCTAAAGCTGGTATGTTTCTATGGGCAGCTCTACAAAACAGGATCCTTACAGCAGACAGGTTCAATAAATTAGGTTTCAAGGGACCATCTAGATGCCCCTTATGTGAAAATCATTCTGAGGATGTTAACCACATTCTCCTAAATTGCCCCTTTTCGCAAGAGTGCTAGAATTGGCTTTATCAAAGGTTAGGATGGAAATCTGCTTCCCATTATGATCTAATTAGCAATCTCAAAGCTTGGCCTGCACTCTATAAAGATAGTCTTTTCAAGGATATATGGATAGTGGCACCTTCCATAGTTGTATGTGAATTATGGAAAGAAAGAAATAGAAGGATTTTTACCGATCAAAAATTAACCTAGATCTCAATCACAAACAAGATAGAAGCTTCAATAGTAGAAATTATTAATAGCAAACTCAGGGATTCGTAGCATTTGGAAGATTCTTTTAGGAGCTGGGATAATAGAATCAGATGCAAATGGCCAAAGTTAGATATCCCTCCCCTCTTTGGCAAAGGGGGATCTAAAGCCAAAGTAGACAGATCTTCCTGTATATGGCTACCCCCAAAAGTTGGATGGTATAAACTCAACTTCGATGGAGCATCGTGAGGTAATCCTGGGGTAGCAGGGATTGGAGGGATCATTCACAATTGGAAGTCAGAAGTTATCACTAGATTCTCGAAACCCATTAACCCTACAACAAACAATATGGTAGAATGTACAGCAGCACTAGAGGGGCTTAAATTATGCAGGGACCTCAATATTAAGAAATTAATTATTGAAGGAGATTCCCAAATTATCATCAATGCCATCCGCACTAGGAAAACTCCTAATTGGATCTTGAACACAAAAATTGAAGAGATTAATTCAATTATGGAAAGTATTTCAAATTATGAGATCAGACATACCTATAGAGAAGGTAACATAGAGGCTGACAAGCTAGCCAATCTAGGGGCCAACGGAGTGGTAACTATGGAAAAATACTCTTGTTAAGGGTTGAAGAAGTGTTGGAAGGTAGATCTAGGCAAAGGACCAAGAAGGAAGATAAGCTCGCTGATCATCCTACTAAATACAGACACCTCTTAGAACCGTCAATTTTAGAATCTACCTAGGTTAGGCTTAAACATACTATAAGATTGACAGAGCTGAGGTAAGGCTTCCATCAATAAAATCTAGCTGAAATTAGTAGACTAAGATAGAAAATGTAAGCTTAAAAAGATAAGACAACCAGGGGTTCAAAGCTTCATTGTATAGAATCTAAGCCTTTTTATGAATTTTTTAGTATCGTGAGACTTTAAACCCCTCTATAGTACGGGAAAAGTTTAGATGTAAGTTAAGGAATCTACATACATGTAAGAGATATAAATATAGGAGGCTCTCTCTTGCTAATAAAGGAAAAATATAAATAGAAGATTTAAGAAGTGAGAGAGCTATGCTTGATCATTATATCAATAGGAGGTAGTATTACAATATATAGTTAAATCTTAGTATATTAAGCTAACTAATCACAGTATGGTCTAGGTATATATTTAATCATCCTAAAGATAGACTTCCTAGAGAACCCTTATTAATGGTCATAATTAAGGACATTGCTTTACTCATGATTACTTAAGTACAATGGCCTGGACCTTATATTTAATAAGGTAATCAAATACTAATTACCACTGAGTCTCTAGGAAGATTGTAATCGAAGCTTCTTCACTTTTATGGACAGTCTAATCCTTAAGCAATACAGCTACCAATAAACCTTTATATTTAATATAAACACCTCGGAAATCGTATTTCAAGTTAACCTCAATAATTTATTGGAATCCTTAATAGAAGTAGTCTTCCTTAGATTAGCCATTTATACTATGGCTGCTTTAGTCTTTAGATGACATGGTCCCGATTAGCTATTCTAGCTTAACTTGTTTTCAGGGAATCTAAGAAAACATGGGCCTCACCCATAGCGATACTGGTGTATCTCTTGAATCTTAAATATCCATCATAGTTATTTAACCAAATTGTCGAGCACTATCTTCTAATATTAGAACAGACTCTACTTTAGCTTAACCTATTTAGCGAAAAGGTGGAATCAAATGTTGAATCCTATGCATTTACCTCAGTCCAAATGGATACATTACCATCCATGGACCCACCGCCGGATTCATAGTCCCTGTTGACCGCTAAAGGCTTGTTGCATGGTCGCATGCACTTGGGAAGCTGCATGTGATCATGCGACAAGCATGTAACCGCACCACCGAAACCATTATGAAATGCCTTTACTATGACCGCTGACGGTTTGTCACATGGTTGCATGGGCTCGGAAGAGCCCATGTGATCATGTGATCAACTGTAAGATGTTAACCACTAACCACTGGCGGCTTGCTGTTTGCATGACTACTGACTGGCCCTGCGATGACGTTAGCAACTGGGACCCACCTGGTCATGATAACACGCTTAAGAAATATGCCACCTCACTCAAAAAGCACAAACCCATTGAGATTCTAATATGACCATTGTCGCATGATCTCATGGGCTCGAAAGATTCCATGAGATTATGTGATAGCCGTCAAATCTCCACTGCACTTGCACGGCTATGAGGATCTAGGACCCACCTGGTTGGAGTTGCGCACTTGAAGGTCGAAAATACAGAAGGTTTTCTAACTGGAGGTTGAAAACACAGAGAATTTTTGGACCAAAAGTCAAAAACATCTTGAGCCTTCAAAGTGAAGGTCAAAAACACATTGGGTTTTTGGGCCAAAAGGTAGAAAACACAGTGGGCTTTGACACTTGAGCATTTCTTGGAACAAATAGGATGCGACCAAAAAGGGAATGATAAGGAAATTTTGGGCAACAATACTTTCACAATAGTAGATTAAAGGGCGTCTCCTTAATACATTGGTGACATTACTATACACTCATAGAGCAAATACTTGGAATTGATAATCATGATCGGTTTCCCTTTGACATGAAGGTATTCATAGCTAATTGGTTATCATTATATGGATTAAGTCATGTTAATTATGTTACTGTAAGGAGTTAATAAAATCCCTAAGGTGATGCCCCTGGGAAGGGGGTCAATGGATACTCTTACTGTTTTGCTACACAGCTAGACATGGGTAAGAGTATATGAATATATGTATAAGTATATACATATAGTCATATTCTTCTTAACAAACCTTGCTAAGTGCTATATTAATGATGTCCTCAGACAGGATAATGGTATGTACATACACTTATATATATGCACATTATATATATGTATATATAAACATATGTATATACCATCTTATCTTACTTTAAGCTAGCAAGATCTTCTAAGCATTGTTTTTACTCAGGGAAACTTTTCGTGTTACAGAAGATGAGGCACAGTTAATGCATTTGAGAATACAGTATGGAACATAGTCACAATTGGTATTCCTATATTAAATTAAAGGATCCTAAAGTCAGAGTTTATATTAGGTATATAGATATATATATACTAGTAATAGTATATATAGATATATATACAGATGCCTAAAGCTAAGATATAATGATTTGCAAGATCAGAATCAGGAAGTCTTCAATCCTATTACCTTTTATAGATTAATATATATAAATATAGATATGTTGATAATAGTATATCTATATTTATATACATTTGATCACCTCTAGAAAACAATCTAAAAGAGGAAAGCACGGGATACATGTATGATAAGAACTGGGGATGTATTGAGCAACAAATAAAATTATTACTTGCTTTAATGGGCAACTTGCAACTAAATCTTTTCCTTAATTAAGAATGTAGTATCAAGAGATAGGGACATATGTTTTTATGGAATCTCCTAGGATCTAAGAATAGTGTTATGCTATTATGAAGGACTTAATAATAAGTTCAAACTACTAACGTTGCAAAGTCGAACCCTCATCGATCTAATGTATTTTCAAGTAACAGCAGAAACTGATGTTCTCCATGAAATGAATGTATAAATCAATTCGTTAAGTCTCCATGATCCTAACAGTGAAAATGGTGTACGATTTGATGTTGAAATGAGCCAGGTTGGGAATCCACATGCACCAATCATAGAGCGGTCGCATGATCACATGGAATAAAATAATGCCTTGTGATCATGCGACAATGGAGTTCGGGCAGGTGAATGTGCTCTACTAGGACCCACGTATGCTAACAGCGTAGATGTGATAATGAAAAGTTATAAGTCTAAGCCCAACAAGGATAGTATTAAATATTATTTCATGCGCCAATGATAAAGCGGTCACATGATCACGTGAATAAAATAAAACTCTTGCAATCATGCGACAATGGAGGACCAGGTGGGACCTGAGTCAATAGACTTACCTATGGTGGAACAAGGAAAGGATCCAACGGCCCTTGCATAATCACGATCCCTATCAAATACTTTTGTGAACTTGTGAGATCTTTCCACGTGTAAAGGTGGGGCTGAGAAAAGTTGTCTGGAAGGAGGTTGCATAAGATTCTTGATCAACAGCTCCTGCTTTGCCATTATGGAAAGAAAGATGCTTAGCAGGATATAGACACGTAGCCGTGGGACCAAAAGAGTTGTAGATACTAAATCAATGGTAGTCGCTTAGTCGCTATGGTGTGGAAGATGCTTTGTGACTAAGAGGGATCCTTCCATGTGTCCGGGTGGGGCCGAAAGATTTTGTATGCGATATCAAATCAACAGTTGTCACTTAGTTGCTATGGTGTGGAAGTTGCTTTGCGACTAAGCGGGATCCTTCCACATGTCTAGGTGGGGCCAAAAGAGTTTGTATGCGATATCAAATCAATGATAGTTGCTTAGTCGCTATGAGAAGAAAGATGCTTTACGACTAAGCGGGATGTTGACACATAGCCTGTGGGACTTGACTCTTAAAGGAACTGTTGGAGATGATATAATTGTGGCCGTTCATTTCAAAAGCTACCAGATCAATGGCATAAGTTCAAATTTGAGAATTTTTCAATGGACACCAAACTCAAATTTAGCGTCCTCTCAGATGTATTACCGCATATGTCGCATGATCACAAGAATTAAAACAATATCATGTGATCATGCGACGACATAAACCGGGCAGATGAGAGAAGATAAAGAACAATGAGGAGTCTGTACCTAATTATAAGGGGATTGAGGGACATTGTTGTGAAGTTATGAATGACTCAATAATAAGTTTTAATGGCCAAAAATGGATTGATTTCTATTAAGATGATGAGCATATGGATGATTATTGTAAATTGAATGACAAGTTTTATATACCTCAACTTAGCATGAAGTCGATGTGAAGAGTATGTAAATAGAGGAATCATTGAGCTACTGGAAGAAGTTGGCCAAGTGTCAAAGCAGTTTATGGTATATATAAATATATATATACGGGTGTTTGTATATATATATATATATATATATATTTATATATAAATTCTAACATCCTCCTATGAGTATCTCAAAATGGCTTATATATAATAACTAACAGGGCTTCAGAGCATATTTGGCTTAAGGTACTAAACGTTCTCCTCTTTCCCGTTACTTTTATATATAAGGGTCATAAATATAGGTATACTAATGACAGTATACATATATTATTATATAGAGCTATGAAAATATATATTTATATATTGGATTAGCCTTGGAAGATCTCACAGATCCGGTAAGGGTATGAACAAATGGTTATATATATATAATCTACATATATATATAACCATATGTTCAAACTAATTATTTTTTGCCTTACAATTTGAGGAGCTTGGAAATCTTTGCAGCTTTTTCTGAATGATGTAAATATTAGAGGCCCATTATGAACTCTGCTATTATCTTCTTTCCGATAGTTAGCTAGGTATGACTTGAATTTAGTTAGATCACTAGTATAGTACTGAGGAGTATATTTAGTTTTGATGTAAATATGCCTAAAATGTTAAGACTCTTGTGGCAGGAATTGTTAATCTTTAGCGGTAAGGATTTTTAATCACAAGACTATTTATTTCTAGTATTAAATTGTCAATAATAAAAGTATTTAACTACAGGCTTCATAGTCAATATCAAATATTCTTAGATAGGTTATGTAGCAGAGATGTAGAATTTTTATCTTGATGCAGGTTAACCTTGGTCTCGGAGGAATTTTGTCCTATTTTTTCAGGAAGGACTATCATTCGGATGTTCAACACATATACTTGACATAGTAGGAGGATCAGGAACTCTGCTTCAATTGTACAAATGATGTAATCCTTGTCTAATCACCTTTCTATGTATAATTCATGATTTTAAAAAAGCAATCTAGAGTTTTTTTTAGGACGTAGGTATGCCTATGTAAATTATGTACAAATCTCGATAGGTATCAAGTCGTGGGTGTGCCTACGAAAAAAATATATTTTAACAAATCTTGACAATTGTCGAGTCGTGGGTATGCCCATGTAAATTTTTGTATAAGGTCAGGACCTATGGTCCCAGGCAAGACTGGAGGTTTTCTCAGCCCCGCTCTTTCCTACCAGCACCTACAGTGAGCGAGGTCACATTGTAATATAATTATTTATATTAATAAAAATGTCTAGGGCTTCGGCCTTTTACCGATCAAAAAAATAAAAAATGTTAATAATAATAAATAAATAAAAACAATTAAAAAAAACCATATACAAAAAGGGGAAGGTGGGGGGACCCACGGCCTACTCACCACCCCTGCTGCATGGCAGCCTAAGTTGCTGTCGATAGCAGGCCCCGTGCGATAGTCTAGCTACCTTACAACAGTCTAGTCTGTCATGCGGCAGACCACTGTTGCCAGTGGCAGGTAAGGGGGTGGTGGCCCCCACCTCAACATTATTTTTTTTTATAATAAATGAAAACAAACTTTTTCTTATTGCAATGCACAATATATATATATATATATATATATATATATATATATATATATATATATATATATTTCTGAAAAATAGAAAAATTAAAAAGGAAATATAATAAAAAATTTTGAAACAAATAAAACATATCTTTTTTCATCACATAATTTGACTTTCCCAAATTGCCTTTTACCATTCTTTTGACTGTATTAATTTCCATCAAGCTTTTTATTTAAAAAATAAACTAGAGTTGGGTTTTCTACTAAAATTGGGTTTTCTCGCACAAATTAATTTTCTCTTCAAAGGTAAATTTATTAAACCAAATAGTATAGTCCAACCATAGTCTAGGATTAATTTATTGATTTCTAGGAAAACTATAGAGAATCTTTTAATGAAATTTTTTAAACATAACCCTATTGTACTAAAATTTAATAAAAACATAGAAACATCTAAACTAGGCTTTTCTAAATTCCCAAAATAGTAAAGAACACTAGATCTAACTTTTGAAACAAATTAAGATTGCATAAATAATAAAAACCAGATAATTGCAAGATAGAAATTAGCAAGCAAGAATTTAAAGCCTACCTTAGATCCAAAGAAAGAAACTAAAATTGAAAACCTTTGAAGATCTGTAGACCGGAACTCCTTTGAAGATGGATTCAACCTACAGATCTGAATCCATGAAGAACCCAACACCCAAAATTCAAGATGCACAATGTGGCCAAAATCAACAAGCAATCACAACAGACAAATTCTCCAAAATCCAAACACACAAGCTTTCTCTAAATTCTCTTCCAAAACCTATCTAATGCTAAAATGAATGCAATTCCCCCTAATAGGGATTCAAATCCCCATTTCATGCAACCCTAAAGATAACTCAACAACTAACTCCCACTTCAACTCTAAATCAGAAATTGAAAATAAATCTTAATTAATAATTAAAAACACTTTTCATGCACAACTCAACATTGACTTTTTGAAACAGGTTGATAACTTTTGAGAACAATTCAATTTTCAATTAATGTTAATGCACATGTTAATAATTAAAATATGTATTAAATAGATTAAATATTTAAAGCATCCTAAAACCATGCAATTAAATATTTAATTATTTAATAACGCACACAAGCATAATTAAATATAATTTTTAATTAAATAATCAATTAAATCTACATATTCAATAATTTGACTTTTAATTAAATTTCTCAAATCAAAATAGGAACATGATTAATATTAAATTTCAATTATAATCATCAATCAATGAATCATAGAAAATCTCCCACTTAAGAAATAAATCAATGTGAAGCCAAATGAAGTAAAATTAAACAAAGTAAAACCAAGCAAACACCAAAAAGGAATCCATGAATTCCTATCAACTAGATAAATTCAGGTAAGGTAGTCAAACTGATACTTATCCAATCCTAGGACAAATGGGCTTAGGTTAGGGTTTTGGACCTATGTTATCTCCCCTCTCTTACCCTTTGAGATATTGTGATAGGGCACGCTCATCTTGACAATTCAGGGAATTTGATGCCCGGTACCTACAAACCTACATACAAAACCCGCATGTACATATATATATAAATATATAATAGATAATGGAGGGGATCAGTCGATCATGTAGATCTCGCAAGAAAGTAACTATGACTCTGTCCCTCAACCACATCAGGCGTGTCAAACATAAATATAAAACAAACACATCAACCATACACATGCAAGTATGGGGTTAGTAAAATCATAGGCATCAATGATTTCCTAACATATCATCTATCATCCTAAAATAATCATAACATTTATAAAATCAGACTAGGGGCGGAGTACTACATCCACCCCTCTAGGATTAGGCTTACTCTTGGAAGCCTACAAACAAATAAGGATATACATCCCTCAAACACGAAGCATTTACTAAAAATAAAATACATCTGAGAACAACCCATAAAATAAGAATGTGATATACAGTCATTAAGGACAATATAATTCTAGTTAAGCATAACTAAAATTCACATTGATCAATCATTCATTAACAATTCAAAATAGATCTAAACCTTTATTCACTCATCTTTATAGAAAACATGTAGGATCAATTGCATAAAACACACATTCACATCTATATCAAATAATGAGTTGGAAAGTTCATGAAAATCTATCTAGTTAATACAACACTTATGCAAATATATAGGATACACAATGATTATATTTTCACACAAAAAACATAGTACCATCTCTGTGATGTCCTCCCTTATACATACTATCAAGGGTTCATGATGAACATGATAGAAACAACACTTATCATAGAACAGGGCCAACAATACCAAACATTTGGAGTAACCACCACAAAAATTAGAAAAGGTAAAACCCAAGAGGGGTAAATCACAAGTTCAACATTAAATCATAAAAGTACCATGGTAATTCAACAGTAAGTTGAGTGTGACTGGTGTCACAAAATAGATAATAAAAAGAGAGTTAGGTGACTAGTCCAACTATAAGAAAGTTCAAAATTTTAATGCTAGCCTCCACACATCATGAACAATTCATTAATCAACCAAAATAAATTATCAAGCATAAAACATCCACATAACAAGGTGACTAGTGGTAGCCACACTCAAGGGAGTAATCGCTTCATGACATCCAAAGGTACTTCACCCTAGATGCATTAGAGACGGTACCCAAACACAATAGATAGTCAAATCACCTATGACAATCGATAGACAAAGTGATATCTCAAAGACATTTAAGAGGAGCCAAAACATAAATGTTTAGTTGTAATTTAATGGCTCTCAAATATAAAATAGTTATATGTCTATGTTTGGTTTCAAGTTTTAAAAGTTTAGACATCTAATGGGCACACAACTTCCCAGAGTTCCCAGTGTAGAACTCAGTGCTCTGATACCAAGTGTAATGCCCGCCAGAGAACCCAGAAGAACTTAACCTAAACATGCATCTAAGTTTGTAGAATGATTTTTTTTAAAGTTAACATACAAGATAAACATCAATGCGGAAGAAATTACAATTTACTCACATTAATAAAATAACCAACATAAGTTACAACTCTCAAGGGTTCCTCGATGAAGATTACATTAACATTAATTAATTAATTTAGATTATATACAATTAAAAAACTCATATAAACAAATGAAAGACAAAATCAACATCACATATAAGTAACATAAATACAACTAATACCATATGGTATCCATAATAACTTACATCCACTACACAAGTCATAGGGTATGTAATACAATAACTGAAAAGAAGTATACATGATATCTCTAAAGAACTGATACGAAGATACAAAATCACAAGGAAGAAGAAGAAGATAAGAACACAACTCCATCAATGAGGATCAAGAAGGAACAACTGCCACAAGGATCATCCAACACTAGTACATGAACATCGGAATATCAAATGGTAAAAGAATCACTACCACCTAACCTCATGAACCTAAATGGTCCACTCCCACTATGCTGAGGAGGTGACAAAAAATCCCACTCGAATAACAAACAAAAGCAAAACAAGCTAAGGAAAGGATCCTGAAATCTCTCTAACTCAAGGTGCACAAAGATAACAATAGGTAAGACGTACTAATCCAGAGGCAACCAATACATGTAGAATAACTAGACTATGCATAGGAAGGTGTTATCATGTATGTGTAACCCTTGAGTCTCATCTTGGTAATCACTCTAGATCTCAGCACTCAAGCGACCTTACACAGTATCAATGACTCCTCGTACAAACAAAGCTATTAACTATGCTAGACACACCTCTCAAGGTGGCCAACATCATCTCCATTCCCATCTTAGTCTATACTAGCACTCAAGCATGGATGAGGAAACATATCTTATTAGGTTCATTTTAATATCTCTCAATGTTATATTAAGTTATCACTTGATTACCAATACTTACAATAAGTGATCCTGGCAGCCAATTGTGGGCCCCAACGCTTATTGCAAGCCACCCCCTACTACATATCTAGGTAAACTACACTAAGCTCACATATCTCACATAGATCACAAGATGATAATAATGTCCCTCAAGACTGTTCCACAAAATAATTGGAACACTGGTTCTCATATAATCATAATATCACAAAACACTCTCCAAGTGTTCACAAAAGAAAATACTCCTGATCTCATGGATAGGACATAAAAAGTCAACACCATATTCTCCTATATAGAATATGAAGTAGAACACAATACAACATGAGCCCAAATGGTCAAAACAGGGATGATAATCGGATCTCACTCACACATCAAAACATAATACTGAAAACATGAATAACTGACACATACCCCAGCCTTTGTCTTCCCCCTAGGTCTTCTAGTACCCAATAACACAATACGCACAAGAAGACAATCCAGGAATGAAGAATATAACACTCACATCATAGAAGGTTAAAATCAAACTTTAAGCATTTAAACTCCACGATGATCATAATTGAATCCACATGTAGAAATGCATAAATCTGTTAAGAGATACTTAACATAAACATTACAACCAAGCCTTAATGAAAGAATATTCCCTATATTCATCCTAAGGATTCCATAGAACAAAAACACCCAATATCAGTAAAAATATAACACCTATTAAGTTCATGTTGCCAATAGAGAAATAATTCAACCTATTTCATTTAGTTAAGATATAAACAAAATTAAGATATATACAACTTAAAACGAGAAAAAGGTTGAGTTTAGACTATTTTCATTTTGATTGAATACACCCAAGTTATGTAATTTAAAATCAACCTATTAGATCATAGCATAGATAGCCCATAATTCTATAAAGAAATACAATAATCTAAGAGTATTGATTAGAAGCAAAATTCTGAATAAATTTAAGTCACTAGTATAAGAATACTATATTAAATCTTTACTTCCATTTAGATAATATAATAAACAAATTCAATTTAAATATTAAAATAAATTCTAGCTTAACATAGTTAAATAACTTTTAATTTAATTAAGCTAAATATTAACTAAATTAAATAACAACCAAATTGATAAATTAAATTAAATTAATTAATTAATAAACAAATTAAAATTTAAAATAAACTAAACTAATAAATTAAGATATAATAACACTAAATTTAATGTTAATAATAATAAATAAATAAAACAATTTTAAAAAATCATATACAAAAAGGGGAAGGTTGGGGGACCCACAACCCACTCCCCACTCCTGCTGCACGGCAGCCTAAGCTGTTGCCGGTAGCAGGCCCTGTGCGGTAGCCTAGCTACCTTACGACAGTCTAGTCTGTCGTGCGAAAACCATTACAACCAGTGGGAGGTAAGGGGGCGGTGGCCCCCGCCTCATCATTATTTTTTTAAAAAAAATTTATAATAAACGAAAATAAACTTTTTCTTATTGCAATGCACAATATATATGTGTGTGTGTGTGTGTGTGTGTGTGTGTGTGTGTGTGTGTGTGTGTATATAGATATATCTATATGTATATGTATATGTATCTGTATGTATATGTATATGTATATACATATACATATACATACACACACACACACACACATATATATATATATGAAATATGTATATATATATATATATATATATATATATATATATATATATATATATAATATGTATATGTATATGTATGTATATATATATATATATATATACACATACATATACATATACATATTTTATATATATATATATATATATATATATCTGTATATGTATATGTGTGTGTGTGTGTGTGTATATATATATGTATGTATGTATGTATGTATGTATTTAATAATTTCTGAAAAATGGAAAAATTAAAAAGGAAATATAATAATTATTTTTGAAACAAATAAAACATATCTTCTTTTTTTATCACATAATTTGACTTTCCCAAATTGTCTTTTACCAGTCTTTTGACTGTGTAAATTTTTTACTGTATTAATTTTCAGCAAGCATTTTAAAAAAAAAAAATCAGAGTTGGGTTTTCTAATAAAATTGGGTTTTCTCACACAAATTAATTTTCTCTTCAAAGGTAAATTTATTAAATCAAACAATATAGTCTAACCATTGTCTAAGATTAATTTATTGATTTCTAGGAAAACTATAAAGAATTTTTTAATGAAATTTTGCTAGCATAACCCTGTTGTGCTAAAATTTAATAAAAACATAGAAACATCTAAACTAGGGTTCTCTAAATACCCAAAATAGTAAAGAACACCAGATCTAACTTTTGAAACAAATTAAGATTGCATGAACAATAAAAACTAGATAATTGCAAGATAGAAATTAACAAACAAGAATTTAAAGCCTACCTTAGATCCAAAGAAAGAAACTAAAATTGAAAACCTTTGAAGATCTGTAGACTAGAATTCCTCTGAAGATGGATTCAATCTGTAGATCTGAATCCATGAAGAACGCAACACCCAAAATTTCAGATGCACAATGTAGCCAAAATCAACAAGCAATCACAACAGACAAATTCTCCAAAATCCAAACACACAAGCTCTCCTTGAATTCTCCTCCAAAACTTGTCTAATGCTAAAATGAATGCAATTCCCCCTAATAGGGATTCAATTCCTCATTTCATAAAACCCTAAAGATAACTCAATAGCTAACTCCCACTTCAACTCCAAATCAGAAATTGAAAATAAATCTTAATTAATAATTAAAAACACTTTTCATGCACAACTCAACATTGACTTTTTGAAACAGGTTGATAACTTTTGAGAACAATTCAATTTTCAATTTAATGTTAATGCACATGGTAATAATTAAAATATGTATTAAATAGATTAAATATTTAAAGCATCATAAAACCATGCAATTAAATATTTAATTATTTAATAACGCACACAAGCATAATTAAATATAATTTTCAATTAAATAATCAATTAAATCCAAATATTTAATAATTTGACTTTTAATTAAATTTTCCAAATCAACATAGGAACATGATTAATATTAAATTTCAACTATAATCATCAATCAATGAATCACATAAAATCGCCCTTTTAAGAAATAAATCAACGTGAAGCCAAATGAAGTAAAATTAAACAAAGTAAAACCAAGCAAACACCAGAAAGGGATCCACGAATTTCTGTCAACTAGACAAATCTGGGTAAGGTAGTCAAACTGATACTTGTCCAATCATAGGACAAATGGGCTTAGGTTAGGGTTTTGGACCTGTGTTATCTCCCCTCTCTTACCATTTGAGATATTGTGATAGGGCATGCTCATCCTGACAATTTAGCGAAGATGATGCTCGGTACTTGCAAACCTGCATACAAAACCCACATGTACATACATATATAAATATATAACAAACAATGGCGGGGATCGGCCGATCATGTAGATCTCGCAAGTAAGTAACTACGACTTTGTCCCTCAACCACATCAAGCACGCCAAACAAAAATATAAAAAAAAATACATCAACCATACACATGCAAGTATGGGGTCAGTAAAATCATAGGCATCAATGATTTCCTAACATATAACCTATCATCCTAAAATAATCATAACATTTATAAAATCGGACTAGGGGCGGGGTACTACAGTACATGCGATGGCTGGCTGTCAGATGTTTTCGACAGATAGTTGTCACTTTTGTTTGGCCGTGGTAGTTGTGACAAAAATTAGTATTTTAATATATATATATATATATATATATATATATATATATATATATATATATATATATATATATATATATATATATATATATATATATATATATATATATTTGTCGGTCGAGTTGGTATCGATTCAAAACAGTGTTCTTGCCGATTTGGTTCGAGCTGGTTGCAAATCTAGTTCTAGTTGGCTGCATTACTTTCGGATCTCGATCGACTTGCAAGGTGGTTTGGTGAGTCGAGCTCTTTTATTCCTACTCGTGATTTGGTTATGTCATTCGGAGATGACTTTGCAGTAGATTCAGTAGCAGATCATGGATTATTGAGTCGAGTCTAGAGTCTTGGATTTGGAATAGATCCAACCGAATTGAGATTTGTAATAGTGACTGCTCCAGCACAAGAATCTAGTTCGGCAATCAAAGATGCATTCTTCCTGATGTTTTCATGGGATATATACGAACCTGATTGTATTTGGATCTGATTCAAGTGACTTCTTAACTTCTTTGGTCTGAATTGGATGTGCTTTGTTCCTATGGAGTGTAGCAATTACTTGACTTGGAGTTTGAGTAGACTGTGCATTGATCGGCTTGAAGACAAAATCGAGCTACTCTTTGCATTGTTGTTGAGATCGAGTTGTGACAGATCGCTGGGATCATCTACCATTTTTCTCATAGTTTTGAATGAGTTAGATGTGATGTCAAGAGAGTGACTTGCAGAACTTGCACATTAGAGATTCTTAGATCACTATGGTGTCCGTGATGACTTGGGAGAAGTCCTCTTCTTGGTGAACCAAGCTGAGAGACTTATATTACTGAGTGACTTATATATTTGTCGTATGTGGATTAAGGTCTTAAATTATTGAGCTTCTCTTTGTTTCGAGAATAGTTTAACATTCTCTACTTAATAGGGCCAACCACGTGAAGGTGGAAGCTCATCTAACCCCTCCTAGGAGCCTCTTATGACATTTTATGACATTTTAAGACCTTTAAGATGTATTCTTAGGGATTGTAAAGGGTCGTAAAGGGTCATAAGGGGTCCTGGGACATAACAACTGAGAAACATAAATGTAGGCATCATGGTTACAATTTTTTGGAAACACAACATAATTGAGTGGTATACCCAAATGATGCAACACAACCACTACTCCTCAAGTTCCAAGTCAACACTGCAGGAAAAAAAACCCATATAGATAAAGAATAAATTTATAAAGCAAAGGAGGAGGGCCATAACAACCAAAATAATATAGGGACCCTATATTATTTTGGTCATTATGGCTCTCCTCTGCTCTCTAAATTTATTCCTTATCTATAGATTTTGGATCCCGCAGTGTCAACTTGGAACCGAAGGAGTGATAGTTGTGTTGCATCGTCTGGGTATACCATTCAATTATGTTGTGTCTCCAAAAATTGTGACCATGATGCCTACATTTATGTTTCTTAGCTATTGTGATATCTACATTTATGTTTCTCAACTGTTGTGTTTATGTGCATGTTCTTTATGTGTATCTACTAGAAATTCTTAAAAAAAAATTATTATCTACAATAGCCCTCTGTTAACCACATTTACGTATATGGTCCCAACAAAGTAGTGCACAAACTACACAAAGAAGGCATCTCAAAAATATGATTTCTGCTTTCGCCATTAAAGAAATCTTGGCAGCACTAGCTGCCTCTCAAGCCTTGCACAAGTTTCACTCATTTCCTACATCAAGTATAGATGTAGATGGGGTAGATGTAAATGTAGTTTCATCGACCCATTGAAAGTATTGACATCCACTATTTCCCTGCAATACCAAATCTACATCAGTTCTTCATAAAATGATTAGCTGTCCCATTATTTTTAAACATAAAATATAATTATGTATCCATACCTTTTTCCTATTTGGGCAAACCCAAAATTGACGCCCAGGATTACTTGTTGTGCATGAATTCTTCAACACGCATGGGCCAACACCACATTGACACATAGGCACATTGACCAAAGTTATCGACGCTATTTTGACAAATATTACATTATCACAAATATTGCATTCTCATTATTTTGTTCATTCATACTAATTATAATAACAATAAAAAGAAACATACTAATGTAGACTTGCACATTTTTTGGTTAAGTCGAAGTCTTTGGTTTAAATCACTAGACACTCAATATAAAATGACAAACCAAAGACAACCATGTAATAAAAAACAATTACTAAGGAACCAAGGAACTAATTATAATTGCAATAAATAGTAACATACTAATGTAGACAAAATCTCAAATGGGAAGATGATGAAGGGTGCCCCCCTTAATACCACAAACACATAACAGAAATAGAGAAATAACAACAATATGCAAGAACAAAAAATTGGCTTCTTATTATCTCCACAAATGTGGAATTACAAACTTTTAAAATTACAATATGCAAAGCCACATGGGCATTCCCTTACAATATTCTATAGGACAAAGCCTCAAATCAATACCTAGATCTACTACCTAGAATTGTCCCAAACTCTTAAGACAACAGTACAGCCTTCCTTATATAGGCAATTTTCCACTACCTGGGAAGGTTCCAGAATTTTTAACCAACAAGGCCAACCAAACTTAAAATTATTTTATTTTTCATTTTATTACATCAAAGTCGGCTCAAAATAATTTTTGAAACCCAAACAAAAATTTTGAAGGAAAATCATTTTCTGCCATTTTAGGTGACCCAACTTCCGGAGACCATAAGTCATCACCCATTGACCCAATTGACTATTATAACCCCATTTCAAAAAGGGCACAACGAGCTCTACAATGTCTAAATCAAGCAAGCTTCATTCAACCAAAAATTTGACCTCGTCCGGGGCCTCTAAAGCCTTCAAAATTGAGTTCAAAGTTTATGTACCCTGTTTCCAAAACCCAAAAGTTTCAATATCTTCAAAACCAGACTTGATCTAGCAATGAAACTTTACAGGAAGGCTGATATGACTAAGATGAACCTCCAACTTTGAAATTAGAACATTCTAAGATCGTATGACCAACTTACTAAAAATAGCAAGTCTCCACAAATAGCAGCTCTACACAAGATAGCCCTTATTAAAAAGAAATCAAAAATATTTTTGGGTGATGCAAGATTGCTCTTACACCCAAGATGCTCCTGCATCAGACACCCGGGGTAATTTGAGAAGTGACCCTGTTAGGACTCAAGTGTGAAGAGGGAAACCAAGATGGTTAACCTCCTACTTTGTCATCCATGATGAATCTTCAACAGGTCATCCTTTCCACTTAACCAGATATTCTTCATATGTCTTGTTCCTTGTGCTTCTACCAACACGACTGTCCAGTATATCCTCAATCTCTTTAGTATCTGAACTAGTTACTGGAATACTCCACCGTGCTGTTGTGATCTCATCTTCAACACCTCCTTCATCATACTTTGTCAAATTTGAAATGTTAAATGCTGGTGAAATATTCAGCTCAGTAGGCAATTTTACCTCATATGCATTTCCTAAATCATGCTTCTTCAGTATCTTATATGGCCCAAACTTCTTCATTTTCAGCTTGTTGTATGTACCAACTAGAAAGCGCTCCTTCCACAAATGAATCATGACTTCATCTCCAACCTAAAATTCCTTATGCTTCCTTTTCTCATCTGCCTTAGCCTTATACTACGCATTCATCTTGGTAATGTGCTTCCTCACTTCCTCATGGATGTTCTTCAAATATTCTGCAAAATCCTCAACTTCAGCACTACTTATTTCTCATTTATCTATCTTCCTCAACTCATATGCATTTTTGGGACTACTTCCATATACAATCTGGAATGGTGATTTACCAATGCTCTTGTTGACAAAATTATTATATGCAAATTCTACATGTCGTAAAATTAAATCCCATCCTGTTGGCTTATCTTCAACCAAACATCTCAGCAAATTCTCCAAACTCCTATTCACCACCTCTGTCTGTCCATTATTCTGTGGATGATGTGATGAACTAAACTTCAAATCTATCTTCAACTTCTTCCACAATGTATGCCAGAAATATCCAACAAACTTAGTGTCTCGATCTGAAACTATGGTCTTTGGCAAACCATGTAGTCTCACTACTTCTTTGAAAAATAATTTTGCTACATGAATAGCATCATTAGTCTTCTTTGAGGGAATAAAATGTGCCATCTTTGAAAATCAGTCAACCACCATAAAAATTGAATCATGTCCCCGGTGAGTCCTTGGTAAACCAAAAACAAAGTGATATCCTCCCAAGGCTTCTCTGGTATAGGTAATGGTTGATACAACCCTGTATTCTACTTCACTCCTTTCACAATCTAACATACTCTGCAACTCTATACAAACTTCTTCACAGCTTGCTGCAACTACGGCCAATAATAATTCTCACTAACCAAAGCAAGGGTTTTATCATGACCAAAATGTCTATCCAATCCTCTGCTATGCTTCTCTTTCATGAGATTCTGTAATACCTCTCCTATGGTGATACTTAGACTTTTCTGATTTAGACATTTTTATTATGGTCAAAACTATACATTTACATTTATGTTTTGTGGATGATGACATGATGAATATGCTCATTTATGGTTAGTAATTACATGTTTATGAGATTAGAAAATTATCTATTTTTATATGTTTATGGATCTAACCCAATTATTTGAATCTAACCACTATCATGATGTTTTATGTCTCATAGATGTGTCTGATGTGTTTTTCATGACTCCAGGATGAAGTCGTAGTTACTCACTTAGTTGAGGTCTACACGATGTATCGATCCTGGTCATATGCTTGCATATATCTGATTTGTATCTCCATATGTATATATATGTATCTCTTCTTGGTGATGCAGGATTGCAGGTACTGGGTATCGTCTCCACCTAGCTTCATAGGTCTGAGCGATCCCTCAAAATCCTTGATCGTTGTTGTTGTTAAAAAGGTATCACCAGGTCCACAGGAAGAAACTTCACCTTTGATCCTTTTATCCTTAGGTGGGAAGTGTCGAGTCAGTCCCTTGTGTGAATGTCTTATGTGGTTTTGTAGTTGATGGAATTGTGGATCTTGTAGCTAGTTCTTGCCTTCGTGATATGTTCAATTCTGTTAGTAGATCATGGATGTAGATTATTGTTCATTTGAGGGTATGATTTAGTAGCATATCTCATTAGGAGCGATTTGGAGTGCAATTAAACCATGTGGTTTTAATACCTATGATAAGGATTAATTTTATGGTATTTTAATGTCTAAGGAAATATTAATAATAAAAGGTTTTAAATAATAGTGGTAAAATTCTAACCTATGTTAGTGGCTACTTAATATATACATATATATTTTAGAATGGGGATTAAGGTATGAATAAATAATATATTTTATAATAATGTTATTCTAATGTTTAACATTAATAATAATGTACCTTATTTATGGTATTATTTTATAATACTAATAACGACAAAGAGTCTATAGCAATAAAAATAATAATATGTTTCATAATAATAATATTATGCTTGTAATAATATTTATAATAATAATAATATATGTACACATAGGCATATGGGTGCACACATATGCATATGCATACATATATTTATATATAATTATTACCATGTAATTATTTATCATATTAATAAATAAAGAGATCAATTAGCGGTATGGTAAATAGGATTATCCTATTACCATAGTTAAATAATTTAATAAATTGTTTTAAGATTATAATATTTATTTTAATATCCTTAAATTTAGGGACTTAGATTATAGTTTATTTATTCCTTTACGGGAATGAGTTTTCAAAACCATCTCATTAACGGATGGATAGTTGAGATGGTTGCACCGGTTGGATTACCTGTGCAACCACCTCCTCCATTCTATTTACAGGAAAGATTTCCTGTGTAATAGGAGTTGGGAGAGAAGAGTTGATTGTGAGAAGAAGATTATTATTATTATTGTAGAAAATTTATATTTTCAAAGAGAGAAGTCCCGTATTCTGTGAGCTTGGCATTTGGATTGTTATGGGTAGAGGCTGGGAGATTGCAAGCAAAGGGATTCAAAGGAGTGTTGGAAACATTGGAGAGGATTTGATCTTCCTTCTTCTCCAACAGGTCTTTGCAGGACTCCAGGTTGGAATCCATCCTGAGAAGTAGATTTATTTTGTAGAATGAATGTAAAATTTAGATTTTTTGAAAATTTTCTGTATATTGTACTATGGTTGCAAAATATATATATATGCATTATTGTAGTATTATTATCTTGGGTAATAGTATTGCAGATTGTTTGTGTGTGAATTAATATTATTATTTTGTGTAATACTATTGCAGAGTGTTTGTGTGTGCATTAAATTTATTATTTTGTGTAATATTAGTGCAGAATGTCTGTGTGTGCATTAATGTACTATTATTATATTGTGTATTACTTTTACGGAATGTTAATACACTAATATACCATGTAATAATGTATTAAGGTATTCTGTAATAATGTATTATTACAGAATATTGATACAATATTGCATCATTGCTGGTTATATATATATATATATATATATATATATATATATATATATATATATATATATATATATATATATATATATATATATATATATATATATATATATATATATATATATATATTATTGCTAGTCATATACATATATATTAATGTGCAATGCCAGCCATTCAATGTTCATGCTGTGGGATTGTTTTCTGTTTCGGTTTGTACAAATTACAAGTTGCAAAATGTTTATGCAAATAGGCCATTAAAGTTTAGGACATATATTATTGTTGTATTCTCCAGCCATCTCTGCCGTTTATAAAAAGCCAGCCGTTTATAGAAAGCCAGTCGTTTATAATACACTGTCATTTCAATATAAACAAGATAACATTCTGTGAGGCCAGCCAGGCTGTTGTAGAAGTTTATCAGGAATGAATATCTCTGTCATTTGGCTGAATAATATTTTCTTCCTACATTGTTTACGTGCATTTAGTTGCTGCATGTATATTAGGGTTAGGGTGGAAGAATTTGAATATTTAAACCGAAGTAAAATTTTTAGACCAAGTGGCACAATAATTATACTTTCACTTTATACAAGTATAACATTAAAGTATAAGTTTACGTTACTTTAATTTCTTATACTTTAAGTTATACTTGTATAAAGGGATTAGGTACCCTTTGAATCCATTGGAATAGGTTTCAGGTTCCTAGGAGTTAAGTTGTGACTTTTAAATTTTAGATTTTTAATTAAATCACACTTAGTCAATTTCTAGGATTAGCCAAGTTTTAGGTTTAGAAAAAAAATTTGTATAAACCTGAAGATTGTTCATTCCTTGTTTAGTGGAGATTATGTTCAGTACATTTAGATGCCTTTATTGAGATAGAATGTTTGTAAGGAACAGTTTAGGGTTTAGAGCCTTCTAAGAGGTTCAAGACATTCTAAACATTCTTAAACGTAACTAATTTCTCTAAACATACATAACTATCCTATTATTTTCAATTCTTTGTAGTAGTTCTCAAATGCATTTATTATATGCTTTTACTATGTGTATGATGTGATTGCGATATGTGGTTTGAGGGTAGAAAACCTAACGACACCTAGTGAGTGGCTCTCAGTGCGGGGCTGGGGCCCTAAGTGGCTAGAACCAGGATAACCGACTGAAGAGTTATTTAACAAGTGAAAACCTAATTAAACTTATGGGAATGGGTTAAAATATTAAAAAGATTAAATATGCCTCACCCATGCCATTAGCACTAGTAAAGGCTATGGATGGGAGTGGGAGAAGGTACCTATGCGTAGGTACGATCGAATGATGCTTGTCAGTACGAAAGGCATTCGATCCCGCATGTGCCTACTTGGGGACCGGGGCCCAGAGTGGCTAGTACCAGGACAACCCAAGGGGTGAGGGCTATGTGATGACACTCACTTAGGTTGTTGCTTAGAGTTTCTACCAAGCCTTAGAACCTTTTGGGAAAGATCTATACTTTGACTCTCTTTTCATTTGCTATTTTGGGAAAGATTACCCAACCCTAGTTTTGGCCTAGCTATTCCTTTTTTGTGGACCTTGGTGTTTATCTCCTAGCATGGGGGAGTGGGCCTTATAGGTATCCACGTGGTTGGGTGGTAAACATTTTTATCAAGGTATCTTTTGCAGATACAGTGCTTGAAGATTCATGCTTGCTTATGTACCAGTTTTGAAGAATGAAGGCCTTGTGATTATATTTCATCATGTAAAATCTTGTTACCTCTCATGAGGAGTTGAATGCAATGTAATCAGTAATGTATTTCAAAATGATGTATTTGGAATGGGTAGACTTAGGGAAAAGGGAAATGTGAACTTTATGTTTAAGATGTATGTTGGGAAAGAAAAAAAAAGATTTTGAAAAAAAAAAAATCCAAGTTATGTAGTATATTTTCATTATTGTTGTTTAAGTGAAGCTTTTGAAAAATAAAATGTAGTATATTTGTAATGTATCAAATGAGTTAGATAAATTCTATTTGATTTAAAAGTTATGATGTTCATAAAAGATTCTTAGGAATATAGATGGTGTTAAGAAGGGAAAAAAAAAATTGAAATTAAAGTACTTTGTATTTCATAAAGAATCTTCTAATGATATGATGTAATTTTCTTGAGAAGTTATCTTGTTGTTAGTTTAATTATGGACTTAAATGAATCATGGATTTAATAAGAAGGGAACCTAGGAGGAATCTAAGTTTAAGTTCTGATTACATAACTCTTTTCAAAGTTCAAAATTTTTCATAAATTTTTACTTAGGTTTTCTTTTGTCAAGAGAATCTTTGTTCTCTTCCCTGGTTCCCTTGCGGGGTGTGAAAAATTCTCCCTCATAGAACTTCATGTAATGCACAACTAACTCCCCCTAAATAGCATATCATCCTGAATGATAAAATCCAACCACTTCATTCTATCTAGAGTAACAGGTTCTTTACAAGCTTTCCAAGCTTCACCAAAATTAGGATCCTCTAGATAATAATTCTTGAGTTCCTTGAACCCAACCACCTCAACCTACATCTTTGTCAGCAATAGTTGCCTTCTGCTAAGTGCATCTACAACCCTGTTAAACTTTCCACTTCTATGTTTCAAAACAAATGTATAACTCTACAAAAACTCAACCCATTTCAAATGCCTCTGATTCAACTTTCCTTGACTATTCAAATATTGCAAAGCTTGATGATCAGTATACAAAACAAACTCCTTAGGAAGTAGATAGTGTCTCCACTTCTTCAATGCTTGAACTATAGCATAAAACTCCTGATCATAAATAGAATAGTTTCTCTTGGCATCATTCAACTTCTCACTAAAATAAGCAATAGGTTTACCTTCTTGGCTCATAACAGCTCCTATTGTAGTACCACTAGCATCACAGTCTACTTGAAACACCTTATTAAAATCTGGAAGTGCTAAAATAGGTTGTTTTGTAACTTTCTATTTCAACAATTTAAAACTCTTATCTGCCCCATTAGTCCACTTGAACTCTTTTCTATCCCTTCTCATTGTTTCAGTCAAGGGTCCACAAATACTGCTAAAATTTTTGATAAACTTTTTGTAAAAGCTAGCCAAACCATGAAAAGACCTTACCTCAGTAGCACTCCTTGGAGTATGCCATTCAAGGATAGCTTGTACCTTCTCTGAGTCCATTTTTAGACCTTCTGCTGAAACTACAAACCCCAAATACACTAACTCTTTCTTCACAAAACTAAACTTCTTCGAATTAATCAATAATTTATCTTCTCTTAGCTTCTCAAACACCATATGAATATTCATCATATGCTCTTCCAATATCTTTCTAAAGATCAAAATATCATCTAGGTAAATAATGAGAAACTTACCCAGAAACTCTTTCAGAACCTCGTTCATGAGCCGCATGAAAGTGCTCGGTGCATTGGTTAGCCCAAAAGGTATGACTAACCACTCATACAGTCCTTCCTTTGTCTTGAAGGTAGTCTTCCATTCATCCCCTTCTCTGATCCAAATCTGGTGATATCCACTCTTCAGATCTATCTTTGAGAAATACATAGCCCCACTCAAACAGTCCATAATATCATTCATTCATGGAAATGGAAACTGATACTTGATTGTGATCTTGTTTATTGCTCTATAATCTATACACATCCTCCATTCTCCATTCTTCTTTGGTGCTAATACAACTAGTATAGCACAGGGACTCAGACTCTCTCAAATCAACCTCTTTTACAATAACTCATGTACTTGTCTATTCAACTCTTCACTTTCTACTAGTGTCATTCTATGTGCTGCCTTGTTTAGAAAACTCACTCTTGGAATCAAATCCATCTGATGATTGATCTTCCTTACCAGTGGTAATCCATCAGGTACATTATCAGATACAATATCTTGAAACTCATTCAACAAATCTGCAACCTCTACAGGCACATCCTCTACTTCCTCCTTGCCAGCTTTCAGAATTAAAAAAAAACACACATGCTCATGCCTCATACCATCTAGGAATTTTTTTCCATCAACAAATGTTATTCTTGCATTACCACATGCCTTTTCTTCGGTCTCTTTCAATGGCTTTAGCTTATGTCGCACTCCATCTTTTGTCAGGAAATAGGTATTCGCATGACCATCATGTACAACACATCTTTCAAACTGCCATGGCCTACCCAAGAACATATGACATGCATCCATAGATATGATATCACATAGTACCTCATCTTGGTACCTACCGATCTTGGACTTTACTAGGCACTGTTCACTGACCATGACCTTGTGGTCATCCTGCACCCAAGCAATCTGATATGGATGTGGGTGTTTCTATCTCTTGAGCTTCAACTTTGTCACCATCTCTTCTGACACTAAATTGTCAGTGCTTCCACTATGAATAATCACATCATAGCATTTACCCTCACACTTGCATCTAGTGTGAAACAAGCTCCTGCTTTGTTCAGGTTCATTCTCACCACTCAGCAAGAATCTTTTGTTAATCAATGTTTCTCCTCTTTTAGCATCTTCAAATTTTGAAGATCTGGCATCTTCATCTACATGTGCCACTCTGGCCTAGCCTTCATTTCTCCTATCTATCCTTCCTTGGTGTTGAGGACATTCAAATACCCTTTGACCTTCTTCTCCACAATGAAAACATATTCCACAGAAGCCTCCTCTTCCTGAACCTTGTCCTCTTCCTCTTCCTCTATGATCTCTATTGTTCTATTCTTGAAAATGATAGGAATTGTTTCCTCTCTAATTTTGACTACTACTGGCAACATCCTTCTTTTTCAGATCTTCATTTTGGCCTCCATATGACTATCCACCAAATCATCCACCGTGACCTCTTCCATTTTGTCTACTCTTGAACTTCTTGTTCAGTTTTTCCTCTACTTTTAGGGTAAACTGGTATGTCTCTTCAATAATGTTCATTCGAGCCAGATTTAGCTCCTCTTGAATAATCGGCCTTAACCCATTAAGTTAATGGGAAACTTTCTCATTATCATCTTTTGCATGGTCTGTTCTGATAGGGATTCGATAGAACTCCTCTATATACTCCTGAACAGATCTTCCTGCTTGCTTCAAACTTAACATCTTCTTCAGAAGGTCAAGCTCATAATCAACAGGAATGAACTGTTGCTTCAATTTATCCACCATCCAATCCCATCTTGTGATTTTATCTTTCCCTCTTCTATTTCACTCCAATTGAATCTCTTGCCACTAGATCTTCACATGACCTTTCAGTCTGGACTTTGCAAACTTGACCCAATCAAGATCCTCAATATCTTCACACTCAAAATATTCTTTACATTCATTGATCCAGTTGATCAATTTCTCTGGGTTAAGATTCCCTAAAAATGTAAGAACCTCAATCTTAGGTCTTTTCCCAATCTTGGAAATGACCTGAAAAAGTCTTTCTTCCTCTTGATTCAAAACTTTGACTTCTCCTTCTTGATCTTCTTCTTCGGCTTCATCCTCACTTTCATCTCTGACATTAAGATTCATTCCTCTGAAAATCTCCTCTTGTAATGCTCACACTTGTCTTTGCAATTCCCTAACCTCAGGTGTTACAACACAAGCTCTTCCACCACGTTCCCTTTGTGGAGGCATTTTCACACTTCTCGTTGAAACCTTAACCATAGCCCTAGTGCAAATTATCTCACAGTCAGTAATCTGTTTACACAAAAACCCTAACCCACGGTCCTAGTGCAAACTACCTCACAATTGGTGATCTATTTACACACTCAGGAACTCCTACTTTGATACCACTTGATGAAGGGTGCTCCCCGTAATACCACAAACACATAACAAAAATAGAGAAATAACAACAATATGCAAAAACAAAAAATTGGCTTCTTATTATCTCCACAAGTGTGAAATTACAAACTTTTAGAATTATAATATGCAAAGCCACATGGGCATTCCCTTACAATATTCTGTAGAAAAAAACCTCGAATCGATACCCAAATCTACTACTCAGAACTGTCCCAAACTCCTAAGATAACACTACAGCCTTTCTTATATAAGCAATTTTCCACTGCCTAGGAAGGTTCCATAATTTTTAGCCAACAAGGCTGACCAAACTTAGAATTATTTTATTTTTCATTTTATTACATCAAAGTCAGCTCAAAATAACTTTTGAAACCCAAATAAAAATTTTGAAGGAAAATCATTTTCTACCATTTCAAGTGACCAAACATCTAGAGACCATAAGTCATCACCCGTTGACCCGATTGACTGTTATAACCCCATTTCAAAAAGGGCATGAGGAGCTCTACAACACCTGAATCAAGCAAGCTTCATTTGGTCAAAAACTCGACCTCATCCAGGGCCTCTAAAGCCTTCAAAATTGAGTTCAAAGTTTCTGTACCCTATTTTCAAAATTGAAAAGTTTCAATATCTCCAAAACTAGACTTGATCTAGCAATGAAACTTTAAAGGCAGGCTAATATGACTAAGATGAACCTCCAACTATGAAATCAAAACATTCTGAGATTATATGACCAAATTACTAAAAATAGCAAGTCTCCACAAATAGCAGCTCTACACAAGATAGCCCTTATTGAAAAGAAACTAGAAATATTTTTGGGTGATGCAAGATTAGTCTTACACCCAGGATGCTCCTGCATCAGACACCCAGGGTAATTTGAGAAGTGACCTTGTCACGACTCAGGTGTGAAGAGGGAAACCAAGATAGTTAACCTCCTACTTTGTTAGCCATGATGAATCTTCAACAGGTCATCCTTTCTACTTGACCAGATATTCTTCATATGTCTTGTTCCTTGTGCTTCTACCAACATGACTATCTAGTATATCCTCAATCTCCTTAGTATCTGAACTAGTTACTAGAATACTCCACTGTGCTGCTATGAACTCATCTTCAACACCTCCTTCATGATACTTTGTCAAATTTGAAATGTTAAACATTGGTGAAATATTTAGCTCAGTAGGAAATTCTACCTCATATGCATTTCCTGAATCATGCTTCTTCAGTATCTTACATGGCCCAAACTTCTTCATTTTCAGCTTGTTGTATGTACCAATTGGAAAGTGCTCCTTCCGCAAATGAACCATGACTTCATCTCCAACCTAAAAAATTTTATGCCTCTTTTTCTCATCTATCTTAGCCTTATACTATGCATTCATCTTGGTAATATTCTTCCTCACTTCCTCATGGATGTTCTTCAAATGTTCTGCGAAATCCTCAGCTTCAAGACTACTTATTTCTCTTTTATGTATCTTTTTCAACTCAGATATTTTTTTGGGACTACTTCCATATACAATCTAGAATGGTGATTTACTAGTGCTCCTATTGACAAAATTATTATATGCAAATTCTGCCTGTGGTAAAATCAAATTCCATCCTGTTGGCTTATCTCCAACCAAACATCACAGCAAATTCCCCAAACTCCTATTCACCAACTCTGTCTGTCCATCAGTTTGTGGATGATGTGATGAACTAAAATTCAAATCTATCTTCAACTTATTCCACAATGTATGCTAGAAATATACAACAAACTTAGTGTCTTGATCTAAAACTATGGTCTTTGGCAAACCATGTAGTCTCACTATTTCTCTGAAAAATAATTCTGTTACATGAACAACATCATTAGTCTTCTTACAAGGAATAAAATGTGTCATCTTTAAAAATCTATCAACCACCACAAAAATTAAATCATGTCCCTGTTGAGTCCTCGGTAAACCAAGAACAAAGTGATATCATCCCAAGGCTTCTTTGGTATAGGTAATGGTTGATACAACCCTGTATTTTGTTTCACTCCTTTCACCATCTGACATACTCTGCAACTCTGTACAAACTTCTTCACATCTTGCTGCAACTTCGGCCAATAATAATTCTCACTAACCAAAGAAAAGATTTTATCACGACCAAAATATCCAGCCAATCCTCTGCTATGCTTCTCTTTGATGAGATTCTCTCTCATAGAACTTTGTGAAATGCACAACTGACTCCCCCTAAATAGCATATCATCCTGAATGATAAAATCCAACCACTTCATTCTGTCTAGAGTAACAGGTTCTTTACAAGCTTTCCAAGCTTCACCAAAATCAGGATCCTCTAGATATAAATTTTTGAGTTCCTTGAACCCAACCACCTTAATCTACATCCTTGTTAGCAATAGTTGCCTTCTGCTAAGCGCATCTACGACCCTATTAGACTTTCCACTTCTATGTTTCAAAACAAATGTATAACTCTGCAAAATTCAACCCATTTCAAATGCCTCTGATTCAACTTTCTTTGACTATTCAAATATTGCAAAGCTTGATGATTAGTATACAAAACAAACTCCTTAGGAAGCAGATAGTGTCTCCACTTCTTCAATGCTTGAACTATAGCATAAAATTTCTGATCATAAATAGAATATTTTTTCTTGGCATCATTCAACTTCTCACTGAAATAAGCAATAGGTTTACCTTCTTGGCTCATAATAGCTTATATTGTAGTACCACTAGCATCATAGTCTACTTGAAACACCTTATTAAAATCTGGAAGTTCTAAAACAGTTTGTTTTGTAACTTTCTATTTCAACAGTTTAAAACTCTTATCTACCCCATTAGTCCACTTGAACTATTTTCTATCCCTTCTCATTATTTCAGTCAAGGGTCCACAAATACTGCTAAAATTTCTAATAAACTTTTTGTAAAAGCTAGCCAAACCATGAAAAGACCTTACCTCAGTAGCACTCTTTGGAGTAGGCCATTCAAGGATAGCTTGTACCTTCTTTGAGTCCATTTTTAGACTTTCTGTTGAAACTACAAACCCCAAGTACACTAACTCTTTCTTCACAAAACTACACTTCTTCAAATTAATCAATAATTTATCTTCTCTCAACTTCTCAAACACCATACGAATATGCATCATATGCTCTTCCAATGTCTTACTAAAGATCAAAATATCATCTAGGTAAACAATGACAAACTTACCCAGAAACTCTTTTAAAACCTCGTTCATGAGCCGCATGAAAGTGCTCGATGCATTGATTAGCCCAAAAGGCATGACTAACCACTCATACAGTCCTTCCTTTATCTTGAAGGTAGTCTTCCATTCATCCCCTTCTCTGATCTGAATCTGGTGATATCCACTCTTTTGATCTATCTTTGAGAAATACATAGTCCCACTCAAACAGTCCATAATATCATCCATTCGTGGCAATGGAAACCGGTACTTGATTGTGATCTTGTTGATTGCTCTAGAATCTGTACACATCCTCCATTCTCCATTCTTCTTTAGTGCTAATACCACTAGTACAACACAGGGACTCAGACTCTCTCAAATCAACCCCTTCTACAATAACTCATGTACTTATCTATTCAACTCTTCACTTTCTACTGGTGTCATTCTATGTGCTACCTTGTTTGAAAAACTCACTCTTGGAATCAAATCCATCTGATGATTGATCTTCCTTACCAGTGGTAACCCATCAGGTACATTATCAGATACAATATCCTAAAACTCATTCAACAAATCTATAACTTCTACAAGCACATCCTATATAGGCACATCCTCTACTTCCTCCTTACCAGCTTTCAGAATTAAAGAAAAACACACATGGTCATGCCTCATACCATCTAAGAATTTTCTTCCATCAACAAATTTTATTCTTGCATCACCACATACCTTTTCTTCGGTCTCCTTCAATGGCTTTAGCTTATGTCACACTCCATCCTTTGTCAAGGAATAGGTATTTGCATGACCATCATGTATAGCACATCTTTCAAACTGCCACAGCCTACTCAACAACATATGACATGAATCCATAGATATGATATCACATAGTACCTCATCTTGGTACCTGCCGATCTTGAACTTTACTAGGCACCGTTCACTAACCATGACCTTGTGGTCATCCTGCACCCAAGAAATCTGATATGGATGTGGGTGTTTCTGTCTCTTGAGCTTCAACTTTGTCACCATCTTTTCTGACACCAAATTGTTAGTGCTTCTACTATCAATAATCACATCATAGCATATACCCTCACACTTGTATCTAGTGTGAAATAGGCTCCTCCTTTGTTCAGGTTCATTCTCATCACTCAGCAAGACTCTTCTGTTAATCAACATTTCTCCTTTTTCAACATTTTTAAAATTTGAGGATCTGGCATCTTCATCTACATGTGCCACTCTGGTCTGGCCTTCATTCCTCCTATATGTCCTTCCTTGGTGTTGAGGACATTCAAATGCCCTTTAACCTTCCTCTCCACAGTGAAAACATGTTCCACGAAAACCTCCTCTTCCTGAACCTTGTCCTCTTCCTCTTCCTCTATGATCTCTATTGTTCTGTTCTTGGAAATGATTGGAATTGTTTCCTCTTTAATTTTAACTACTACTGGCCTCATCTTTTTTTTTCGGATCTTCATTTCGGCCTCCATATGACTATCCACCAAATCATCCACCGTGACCTCTTCCATTTTGTCTGCTCTCAAACTTCTTGTTCAACTTTCCCTCTACTTTTAAGGTAAAATGGTATGCCTCTTTAATACTGTTCATTCGAGCCAGATTCAGCTCCTCCTAAATGCTCAGCCTTAACCCATTAAGGTAATTGGAAAATTTCTCCTTATCAACTTTCACATGGTTTGTTCTGATGAGGATTTGATAGAACTCCTCTGTATACTCCTGAACAGATCTTTTTGCTTGCTTCAAACTTTGCATCTGCTTCAGAAGGTCAAGCTCATAATCAACAGGAATGAACTGTTACTTTAATTTATCCACCATCCCATCCCATCTTGTGATTTTATCTTTCCCTCTTCTATTTCACTCCAATTGAATCTCTTGCCACCAGATCTTTGCATGACCTTTTAGTGTGGCTTTCAGAAACTTGACCCGATCAGGATCCTCAATATCTTCATACTCAAAATATTCTTCACATTCATTGATCTAGTCGATCAATTCCTCTGGGTTAAGATTCTCTAAAAATGTAGGAAGCTCGATCTTAGGTCTTTTCTCGATCTTGAAAATGGCCTGAAAAAGCCTTTCTTCCTCTTGATTCAAAACTTCAACTTCTTCTTGATCTTCTTCTTTGGCTTCATCCCCGTTTTCATCTCTGACATTAAGATTCATTCATCTGTGAATCTCCTTTTTCAATACTTGCACTTGTCTCTGCAGTTCCCTAACCTCAAGTGTTACAACACCAGCTCTTCCACCATGTTCCCTTTGTAGAGGCATTTTTGCACTTCTCGCTGAAACCCTAACCATGGCCCTGGTGCAAACTGCCTCATAGTCAGCAATCTATTTACACAAAAAACCCTAACCCTCGGTCCTGGTGCAAACTACCTCACAATCGGCAATTTTTTTACACACTCAGGAACTCCTGCTTTGATACCACTTGATGAAAGGTGCTCCCCTTAATACCACAAACACATAACAAAAATAGAGAAATAACAACAATATTCAAGAATAGAAAATTGGCATCTTATTATCTCCATAAATGTGGAATTACAAACTTTCAGAATTACAAGATGCAAAGCCACATGGGCATTCCCTTACAATATTCTGTAGGACAAAGCCTCAAATCAATACCCAGATCTACTACCTAGAACTATCCCGAACTCCTAAGACAACACTACAGCCTTCCTTATATAGGCAATTTTCCACTGCTTGGGAAGGTTCTAGAATTTTTAGCCAACAAGGCTGACCAAACTTAGAATTATTTTATTTTTCATTTTATTACATCAAAGTCGGCTCAAAATAACTTTTGAAACCCAAACAAAAATTTTGAAGGAAAATTATTTTTTGCCATTTTAGGTGACTCAATTTTCGGAGACCATAAGTCATCACCCGTTGACCCAATTGACCATTATAATTCCATTTTGAAAAGGGCACAAGGAGCTCCATAGTGCCTAAATCATGAAAGCTTCATTCAGCCAAAAATTCAACTTCATCCAAGGCCTCTAAAACCTTCAAAAATTAAGTTCAAAATTTTTATACCCTATTTTCAAAACTAAAAATTTTCAATATCTTCAAAACCAGACTTGATCTAGCAATGAAACTTTACAGGCAGGCTAATATGACTAAGATGAACCTCCAATTGTGAAATCAGAATATTTCGAGATCGTATGACCAACTTACTAAAAACAGCAAGTCTCCACAAATAGTAGCTCTACACAAGATATCCCTTATTGAAAAAAAACCAAAAATATTTTTAGTTGATGCAAGATTGCTCTTACACCCAGGATGCTCCTACATTAGAAGATATCTTTGTAGAAAGTTAATTTTCTTAATCACATCACTAATTTGTGCATGTCTAAATACTGGTGCCTTTCAAGTGATTTGATTCTTGTCATGCCCACTACAAATGAGAACAGTCTTAACTAATGAGGTTGTTTAAGCATATAGAGATTAAATACACTCTTTTAGAATAAAATTTCTCTAAACAAAAGATCAAAGATATAAGTAGGACATATAAAACAAGGTGAATAAAAGTAGTACATATAAAATAATCATTTGAACATGCCAATCATTTGGCATAATTGTACATTTCATTCATGTCATTGATATTCTTCTTCATCCATCTCATCATCAAGATCATCATCGTTTACGACATCATCACCACCACTATCATCATTGTTTTCATTGTCATCACCATCAGTATCATCATCATCATCATCATCATCATCATTAGCATCATCATCATTAGTAGCAACATCATTGTCATTAGTAGCAGCATCATCATCATCTTCTTCTTCATATTCTTCTTCGACTAGCTCTCGATCATGATCATCATCAACATCATCTTCCACTTCTTCATCTTCCTCGGTATCTTCTTCTATCACATTATACTTTATCAGCCTTCCTCTTGGATCATGTCTAACAACAAATGACCAACCTCATTTATGTAGAACCTCTAAGTAAAATACTTGCTCACATTGGCTTGGAAGAACATAGGGCTCTTCTCCAACTGGCTCAAAAAACCTTATATTAATCATTGGAAATCTATTGTCATGTTCAATAATAGTTCTATTAGGATCATTTTTATTGAGTCGTAGTCTATACCATTTCACAATGAAGAGAACTAATTTTAAGAATTAAAATCACAGTTAAGTATATCAACCAAAATACCATAGTATCAATTTTCTAACTCTCAAAAATGTAAGTCATTTCTAAATGAAATATTAGTCACCTGGAACACTGCACTTATCCCGAAATCACAAGTTCTCTTCGTGTCATCCAACTTTTTGATGCAAAATTTATAACTATTGCATAACATAGCCTTGTGGTGTTTCACCTGCAATAATGTCAAACATGTATAAATTATTGCATCACGAGTTGAAAAATATACGGTTGATTAATTAACAAATTTATAAGTACCTGGTAATCTTTTAAACTAAATGCTAAATCTATTTCCTTTTGTGTAACATTGGGATCTCCATTACGATGAGCTTGTATAACCAATGAAGACACAGATTCCCATGTTAATCTATGACCATCATGTTGACATCATTCAATCCATATTGTCATCCAATCTTAATTGTTTGCATTAAACAAATGTATTGCATCCCACTCTTTAGCAGCTGTACAAAAGTAAATAGATGACTTACAATAAACTTATTTTGAAGATTAAGAATTAATTGACTACAATAACATCTCATAATTTATTACTTTTCAATTTCCTAAATCTACCATTGCCCACCAAGTACTCCTTTTCAAATTTTTTAATGGAGTCAAGATTCCAAATGCAATCTATATGAGTCTTTGCTGCAAGATTAGGAAGATATTGAGTAATGTACACCATCATCTGGTATACCATATATCTGATGAAGGGTGCTCCCTTTAATAACACAAACACATAACAGAAATAGAGAAACAACAACAATATGCAAGAACAGAAAATTGGCTTCTTATTATCTCCACAAATGTGAAATTACAAACTTTCCGAATTATAATATGCAAAGCCACATGGGCATTCCCTTACAATATTCTGTAGGACAAAGCCTCGAACTATTACGCAGATCTACTACCCAGAACTATTCTGAACTGCCTAAGACAATAATACAGCCTTCCTTATATAGGCAATTTCCACCGCCTGGGAAGGTTTCAAAATTTTAGCCAATAAGGCCGACCAAACTTAGAATTATTTTATTTTACATTTTATTACATCATATTCGGCTCAAGATAACCTTTGAAACCCGAGCAAAAATTTTGAAAAAAATTATTTTCTGCCATTTTAGGTGGTCCAACTTTCGAAGACCATAAGTCATCACCAGTCGACCCGATCGGCTATTATAACCCCATTTCAAAAATGTCACGAAGCGCTCTACAGGCTTGACCTGGGCAAGCGCCTGTCACCCAAATTTTTGACCTCATTCAAGGCCTCTAAAGCCTTCAAAACTGAGTTCAAAGTTTTTGTACCCTACTGCCAATACCAAAAATCTTTAATATCTTCCAATATACACTTGATCCGGCAATGAAACTTTACTGGCAGACTTATATGACCAAAATGAACCTCCAAGAAAGAAATCAGATCATTCTGAGCACATACAAAAATTACTAAAAAAATAGTAACTTTCCATAAATAGCAGCTCTGCACAAAATAGCCTTTATTGAAAATAAAAATAGAAATATTTTTTTGGGTGATGCAAGATTGCTCTTACACTCAGGATGCTCCTGCATCAGACACCCAGGGTAATTTGAGAAGTGACCCTGTCACATCTCAGGTGTGCAGAGGAAAACTAAGATGGCTAACCTCCTCCTTTGTCAGCCATGATGAATCTTCAACAGGTCATCCTTTCCACTTGACTAGATATTCTTCATATGTCCTGTTCCTTGTGCTTCTGCCAACACGACTGTCCAATATATCTTCGATCTCCTTAGTGTCTGAACTAGTTGCTGGAATACTCCACTGTGTTGTTGTGATCTCATCTTCAACACCTCCTTCATGATACTCTGTCAGATCTGAAATGTTAAACACTGGTGAAATATTTAGCTCAGTAGGCAATTCTACCTCATATGCATTTCTTGAATCATGTTTCTTCAGTATCCTACATGGTCTGAACTTCTTCATTTTCAGTTTGTTATATGTACCAACTGAAAACTGCTCCTTCCGCAAATGAACCATTACTTCATCACCAACCTAAAATTTCTTATACCTCCTTTTTTCATCTACCTTAAGCTTATACTGTGCGTTCATCTTGGTAATATGCTTTCTCACCTCCCCATGGATGTTCTTCAAGTGTTCTGCAAAATCCTCAGCTTCAGCACTACTTATTTCTCTTTTATCTATCTTCCTCAATTCAGATGTATTTCTTGGACTACTTCCATATACAATCTAGAATGGTGATTTATCAGTGCTCCTGTTGACAGAATTATTGTATGCAAATTCTGTTTGTGGTAAAATCAAATCCCATCCTATTGGGTTATCTCCAACCAAACATCTCAGTAGATTTTTCAAACTTCTATTCACCACCTCTGTCTATCCATCAGTCTGTGGATGATGTGATGAACTGAACTTCAAATCTGTCTTCAACTTCTTCCACAATGTCCACCAAAAATATCCAACAAACTTAGTATCTCGATCTGAAACTATGGTCTTTGGCAAACCATGTAGTCTCACCACTTCTCTGAAAAACAATTCCGCTACATGAATAGCATCATTAGTCTTCTTGCAGGGAATGAAATGTGCCATCTTTGAAAATCTGTCAACCACCACAAAAATTGAATCATGTCCCCGCTGTGTCCTTGGTAAACCAAGAACAAAGTCCATAATAATATCCTCCCAAGGCTTCTCTGGTATAGGTAATGGCTGATACAACCCTACATTCTGCTTCACTCCTTTCACCATCTGACATACTCTGCAACTCTGTACAAACTTCTTCACATCTTGCTGTAATTGTGGCCAATAATAATTCTCACCAACCAAAGCAAAGGTCTTATCACGACCAAAATGTCCAGCCAATCCTCCGCTATGCTTCTCCTTGATGAGATTCTCCCTCATAGAACTTCATGGAATGCACAACTGACTCCCTCTGAATAGCATATCATCCTGGATGATGAAATCCAACCATTTCATCCTGTCTAGAGTAACAGGTTCTGTACAAGCTTTCTAAGCTTCACCAAAATCAAGATCCTCTGGATACAAATTCTTGAGTTCCTTGAACCCAACCACTTCAATCTACATTTCTGTCAGCAATAGTTCCCTTCTGCTAAGAGCATCTGCAACCCTATTAGACTTTTCGCTCTTGTATTTCAAAATAAATGTATAACTCTGCAAAAACTCAACCCATTTCAAATGTCTTTGATTCAATTTTCCTTGACTATTCAAATATTGCAAAGCTTGATGATCAGTATACAAAATAAACTCCTTAGGAAGTAGATAATGTCTCCACTTCTTTAATGCCTGAACTATAGCATAAAATTCTTGATCATAAATAGAATATTTCCTCTTGGCATCATTTAACTTCTCACTGAAATAAGCAACAGGTTTACCTTCTTGGCTCATAACAGCTCCTATTGCAGTACCACTAGCATCACAATCTACTTGAAACACCTTATTAAAATCTGGAAGTGCTAAAATAGGTTATTCTGTAACTTTTTATTTCAACAATTAAAAACTCTTTTCTGCCCCGTTAGTCCACTTAAACTCTTTTCTATCCCCTCTCATTGTTTCAGTCAAGGGTCCACAAATACTACTAAAATTTCTGATAAACTTTCTGTAAAAGCTAGCTAGACCATGAAAAGATCTTACCTCAGTAGCACTCCTTGGGGTAGGCCATTCAAGAATAGTCTGTACCTTCTCTGGGTCTATTTTTAGACCTTCTACTGAAACTACAAATCCCAAATTAACTAACTCTTTCTTCACAAAATTGCACTTCTTCAAATTAATCAACAATTTCTCTTCTCTCAACTTCTCAAATACCATACGAATATGCATCATATGCTCATCCAATGTCTTACTAAAGATCAAAATATCATCTAGGTAAACAATGACAAACTTACCCAGAAACTCTTTCAGAACCTCATTCATGAGCCGCATGAAAGTGCTCGGTGCATTGGTTAGCCCAAAAGGCATGACTAACCACTCATACAGTCTTTCCTTTGTCTTGAAGGTAGTCTTCCATTCATCTCCTTTTATGATCTGAATCTGGTGATATCCGCTCTTCAGATCTATCTTCGAGAAATACACAGCTCCACTCAAATAATCCATAATATCATCCATTCGTGACAATAGAAACCTATACTTGATTGTGATCTTGTTTATTACTCTGGAATATGTACATATCCTCCACTCTCCATTCTTCTTTGGTGCTAATACCGCTAGTACAGCACAGGGACTCAGACTCTCTCGAATCAACCCCTTTTGCAATAACTCATGTACTTGTCTGTTCAACTCTTCACTTTCTACTGGTGTCATTCTATATGCTGCCTTGTTTGGCAAACTGGCTCGTGGAATCAAATCCATCTGATGACTGATCTTCCTTACCGGTGGTAATCCATCAGGTACATTATCAGATACAATATCCTGAAACTCATTCAACAAATCTGCAACCTCTACAGGTACATCCTCTACTTCTTCTTTACCAACTTTTGGAATTAAAGCAAAACACACATGCTCATGCCTCATACCATCTAGAAATTTTCTTCCATCAACAAATGTTATTCTTGCATTACCACATAGCTTTTCTTCGGTCTCCTTCAATGGCTTTAGCTTATGTCGCACTCCATCCTTTGTCAGGGAATAGGTATTCACATGACCATCGTGTACAGCACATCTGTCAAACTACCATGATCTACCCAATAATGTATGACATGCATCCATAGAGATGATATCACATAGTACCTCATCTTGGTAACCGCCGATCTTGAACTTTACCAGGCACTGTTCACTGACCATGACCTTGTGGTCATCCTGCACCCAGGCAATCCAATATGGATGTCGGTGTTTCTGTCTCTTGAGCTTCAACTTTGTCACCATCTCTTCTGACACCAAATTGTCAGTACTTCCACTATCGATAATCACATCACAGAATTTACCCTCACACTTGCATCGAGTGCGAAACAGGCTCCTCCTTTATTCAGGTTCGTTCTCACCACTCAGCAAGACTCTTCTATTAATTAGTGTTTCTCCTCTTTCAACATCTTCAAAATTTGATGATCTAGCATCTTCATCTACATGTGCAATTCTGGCCTGGCCTTCATTTCTTCTGTCTATTCTACCTTGGCGCTGAGGACATTCAAATGCCCTATGACCTTCTTCTCCACAGTGAAAACATGTTCCACAGAAGCCTCCTCTTCCAGATCCTTGTCCTCTTCCTCTTCCTCTCTAATCTCTATTACTCTGATCCTGGAAACGATTGGAATTATTTTCTCTCTGATTCTGACTGCTACTGGCCTCATCCTTCTTTTTTGGATCTTCATTTCGGCCACCATATGACCGTCCGCCAGATCTTCCACCACGACCTCTTCCATTTTGTCTGCTCTCAAACTTCTTGTTCAGCTTTTCCTCTACTTTTAGGGCAAACTGGTATGCCTCCTCAATACTGTTCATTCGAACCAGATTCAACTCCTCCTGAATGCTTGGCCTTAACCCATTAAGGTATTGGGAAACTTTCTCCTTATCAGCTTCTGCATGGCCTGTTCTAATGAGGAGTCGATAGAACTCCTCTGTATACTCCTGAACAGATCTTCCTGCTTGCTTCAAACTTTGCATTTTCTTTAGTAGGTCAAGCTCATAATCAACAGGAATGAACTGTCGCTTCAATTTAATCACCATCTGATCTCATCTTGTGATTTTATCTTTCCCTCTTCTATTTGGCTCCAATTGAATTTCTTGCCACCAGATCTTCGCATGACCTTTCAGTCTGGCCTTCGCAAATTTGACCCTATCAGGATCCTCAACATCTTCGTACTCAAAATATTCCTCACATTCATTGATCCAGTCGATCAATTCTTTTGGGTTAAATTTTTTAGAAAATGTAGGAACCTCAATCTTAGGTCTTTTCCCAATCTTGGAAATTGCCCGAAAAAGTCTTTTTTCCTCCTGGTTTACAATTTTAGCTTCTCCTTCTTGATATTTTTCTTCAGCTTCATCCTTGCTTTCGTCTCTGACATTAAGATTCATTCCTCTACAAATCTCTTCTTGAAATGCTTTCACTTATCTCTGCAGCTCTCTAACCTCATGTGTCACAGCACCAGCTCTTCCACCATGTTCTCTTCATGGAGGCATTTTTGCGATGCGCACTGAAACCCTAACCACGGTCCTAGTGCAAACTGCCTCACAGTCGGTGATCTGTTTACACACTCAGGAACTCCTGCTCTAATACCACTTGATGAAGGGTGCTCCCCTTAATACCACAAACACATAACAGAAATAGAGAAACAACAACAATATGCAAGAACAGAAAATTGGCTTCTTATTATCTCCACAAATGTGGAATTACAAACTTTCAGAATTATAATATGCAAAGCCACATGGGCATTCCCTTACAATATTCTATAGGACAAAGCCTCAAACTATTACGCAGATCTACTACCCAGAACTATTCTGAACTGCCTAAGACAATAATACAGCCTTCCTTATATAGGCAATTTTCATCACCTGGGAAGGTTTCAGAATTTTAGCCAATAAGGCCGACCAAACTTAGAATTATTTTATTTTACATTTTATTACATCATAGTCGGCTCAAGATAACCTTTGAAACCCGAACATAAATTTTGAAGAAAATTATTTTTCGCCATTTCAAGTGGTCCAACTTCCGAAGACCATAAGTCATCACCAGTTGACCCGATCGGCTATTATAACTCTATTTCAAAAATGCCACGAAACACTCTACAGGCTTGACCCGCGCAAGCGCCCATCACCCAAATTTTTGACCTCATCCGGGGCCTCTAAAACCTTCAAAACTGAGTTCAATATTTTTGTACCCTGCTGCCAATACCGAAAATCTTCAATATCTTCCAATATACACTTGATCTGGCAATGAAACTTTACTGGCAGACTTATATGACCAAAATGAACCTCCAAGAAAGAAATCAGATCATTCTGAGCACATACGAAAATTACCAAAAAAATAGTAACTTTCCATAAATAGCAACTCTGCACAAAATAGCCCTTATTGAAAATAAAAATAGAAATATTTTTTTGGGTGATGCAAGATTGCTCTTACACCCAGGATGCTCCTGCATCAATATCTCTCAACCATAAAACCTTCGAGATGTTATCTTTGTTGTACCAAACTCTTAAAATATTTTAAATGTCTCTCAACCATACACATGTACCTAGCATGTACAGGTCCACACAATTCAATCTCCTTAACTTGGTGTATAAGGTAGTGTTCTTGTACATTGAAAAAAGCTAAAAGTAAACACTGTTGCATTTCACACATTAGTCGACAAATTTTTTTCTTCCGATATTTTATATCTTCTTTATAAATTTTTTTAGATGACAACCACCTACAAGGGATTCAAAACACATAAATATATAAATAAGAGACTTTACAATATATTACTTATTTGATATTATTGTTTGATATATTGAACAAATATCACTGCTTATCTCATGTATTTTCTAAGATCATATATCACTTGTTTGATATTATTGTCAAAGTTCTCTAGGAGAGATAGGAGTAGAAAATACTACAACAATTGTCAACTGATCATTTCATATAATAAAAATTGAATATAGTTACATAAATATATTGTAAATACAAAAGACTATGACTTACCTTGATGAAGGTATGTCAATCATGTGTTTTCATCCTTGACCCAAAATCATTTTTCTTTGATATGAGATTGCTTATATCTACAGAAAATCTTGTAGAAAATCAAATTTTTTGGATGACTTCTTTTATGGCATTACTTTGTTTCTCTGTTAATTACCAAGAGCACTTGCATTAATCCAATCTCCATTGCTATTTGATTCAATGATATTTTTCAATGTATGATTGCAATCATGAATGTCACTACAAATTTTGTCAAGTTATTTTTTGTCACACCTTCTGTCCAATATTTTTTATAGTGTCTCTGTTACATTCTTTCCAATATGCATAATATCAAACAAATGTATAATTTGTAGCTTCTCATAGTAGGGAAGCCTACTAAATTCTTTGCAATAACATTTTAGTCCCTTTGGAAGCTGGTCGGTGATGCCTTCACGACCTTCAAGATCATCAACTACATAATTAGCCAACAAAACACAATCAAAATATATAATTTTCAAACATCGACCATTAGGTGGAATGATATTACCATGAATTCTATTATATTCCATCTGCCATAGGTGAGGTATCATTCTTCGAGGCTTTGATGTAGTCTCTTCTTTTCCATTGAAAAGATGTATTTCTGCACTTCGATACTTATGATTTCTGGGGAGGAAGTGCCTATACTCATCAAACACCTGCTTTCTTAAACTTTTGGAATGATGAGATTTCATGTTTGGACCACACATTGGACATGCAAATTTTCCCTTTATTTGAAGACCTACAAGATAACAATACAATTGGATTAAATATGTATATTTTAAAAATTTGAATTATCGCGTACAACTAGAATTCACCATAACATACCATAGAAATGTGTCAATCTTGGAGCATCATGAATTGTCCACACAAGTATTGCATGGAATTCAAATTATCTTTGTCCAATTGGTCTAGAGATGTCATACATAATGAAACCATTCCATAACACCAACAACTCATCGATAAGAGGTGCAATATATACATTCATATCTTTCACTTGGTACTTACCTAGTTGAATTAACAACAACATCAGATAATTATTATGGTCATTTCACTCCAAGACTTGTAATTACATGTAGATAATTATAAAATAATAAGATACTTGGAACAATCATTTCCAACATAATGTGCTCTTTTTTTATTGACATCCATGGAGGAAGGTTATTGTTTATAACAAAAATAGGCCACACCGAGTAAATAAATCTCATATCTCTATGCAGATTAACACCGTCTGCTGTCAGAGAAAGCTTGAGATTTTGAGATTCTTCTTTAAAGTGTGGCCACTTTTTCTCTATATCCATAAATGATGAACCATCCACAGGAATTTGAATAATGTCATATTGACTCTTACAACATGCATGGTAATCCATAAATTGTGCCAAGCTATTGCACTTAAATAATCATTTCAGATGTGTAATAATGGGGATGCAACAAAGAACTTTGCGAGGCACCTTTTTTATCATTTGATCATCTCAATATTTTCTCGTATGGAATTTAGGAAATTCTATTGCATTTTGGTATTCTTTATGATAAATAATATGATCTTTGGGACAAGCATCTATTGTTTGATACTTCATTCCAATATGTTTCATAGTGGCACATAATTCTCGGTACGAGTGAGAGATAACATTTGATGGTGGTAATAGAAACTCACATATCAATCTGCAATAAATAATATAAGTCATTACTATAAACAATCTTAATGGTACATGTTTTGCCTTTTATAGACTATAATAACATATATGAAAAACTTTAGCATACGTGACATTGCTATGTTGGATAAACCATTCATAACCTTCAAATTTACAAACAATAATACAACAAAGAGAAGAGTAGATTATATCTTTCATAATGGGTCATGTCCACCTTCTCAAGTAGAGGTATACCATGGATGATGTCAATGTCATCCTCATCATAATCATCATCATCAACACCAGCACTAGCACCAGAAGCATCAGTATGAAATGTGTCAACGATCAATACATTCATATCATCATCTTCAAATGTGTTTTCTAGTGCATGATCGTCATCTTCCATGGGATCATGATCTTCAACTTCAATACTCGCACCTCCATGTTCTTCTATATTCACACTGGAGAGATCGACCTATATAAAAATGATGATAATCAAACCCCCCTTCAATGTGATAATCAATCCTCCTTCCATGGTTCATATGTATATTAATTGTGAAAATAATATAACAAACAACTTACCACTAGATGATAATCAAACCCTCCTTCAATGTGACCATTCTCCCTACAATGTATCTTTGATGTTTTGATTTTGATTCATCTTTTCTTTAAGCCATTACAACTCTTGCATGGACAATAAAATTTGTCATTGCCTTCTCTTTGAAAGTTAGACAACAATCTAGCGATTATCTCCCTATTTTGATCGAATTCCCTTGTATTATCTGACATGATCCTTAATGTGTATATCTACAAAACAAATTGGAGATGCCTCCTTTCATTAGCTTCATGTCACCTTCTCATAGCTTCCTATGTGTTTCATCCTTCATTTATACACTTTGACCAAACTTTTAATTTTCTGACAAATTTCACCAAAGGCTTTGTAGGAAACCAAGTAAGGGGTATTCTTGAGTTCAAACACATTGAGTTGCTACAACCAAATTATAAATCATGAATTCACTATAAAATTAATTCACTGTAAATCAAGGGGCATTATAAATAATGAATTCTCTATAAAATTAATGTATTGCTCTAGATTTCATATGGACATTTTGTAAAATGGTTGGCATGTATGTTTATTCAAATGGAATTATATCATTTGGAATGGATATATGATAGGTTGATATTGAATTCTATGTCAAGATTTACAACATTAAATCAATCATAGTTAGAAGAGTCAGACCTACAAGCTTTGAGAGCTAGGGCATCATTATTATTACCTTCAAGGCATTGTGTAAAGTGTTTGATCTCTTTTTATTTATTTATTTGTTGATATCCACTATGTGATACTCCCCTTTTATGATCATTTCATGAGGAAATGTCTTGATGGCTCACGGGCTACAAAGCTAGGGCATCATGCATTATTTATGAGCTCACTATTTGAGCACCATCCAATCAAATAGGGACATGAGGTGCTCAAATAGTGAGCTCATAAATAATGCATGATGCCCTAGCTTGTAGCCCATGAGCTATCAAGACATTTCCTTGTGAAATGATCATAAATGGGGAATACCACATAGTGAATATCAACACCAAAAAAAATAAAGAGAGATCAAACACTTCACACAATGCCTTGAAGGTAATAGCAATGATGCCCTAGCTCTCAAAGCTCGTAGGTCATCAAGCATTCCAAATCAAAAGATGTAAACAATGTCACTATTAACATTCATATTGTGCCATTAAATCAAAAAATGTCATCAAAATGAAACTGAGTTAATGAGAAGACAAAGCTTGAATTCCTACCTCAAGTTTCAATGCCCTCTTCCCATGCGGTGCCTTCCTCTTTGCGCATGCCAAACTCGAATGCCCTCTTCATGCCACACAAAAGTGTAGTGTCATCTTTGTGGCAACTCTTTGAATTCACAAAAATTACAAATGACACTTTCTTTTTCTTTTTTTTTATAACCAAGCAGGTGTCACAATTATGATGTCATTATCGCTATTACAACACCATTGGGGGCACTTACCAAAAAAATACAAAAAACAAACACAAATGGTAGTGGCATCACAAATTAGCATTGAAATTCGACCCCAAATGTTGTAGTGTGTGGATCAGTATGAAGAAAAGAATGAAAATCATATGAAAGACATTAATGTATCTGTTGATCCCATCATGAGTGATTCTGATTATGAAAATCTGTTCATTAAGATTTCTACTCTCAAGAAGAAACTTAGAGAGAAGAGTGTTGAGATCTGGCAATTAGAGGAGGATAAAAGATTGAGAGAACTGGCAGTTCTTTATGTTGATCATGAAGAGGCCAGTTGTTATGATGCTAAATTTGAGCTCAATGCATATGAGGATGTTGAAGATCAGTCCGTGGTTGACAATATTTCTAGTTTGTTTGCAGATTTTTCTTCTTGTTAGCATGAGAAGGTAATCTTCTTGTCCCAATTTGAGGATGTTTTGTGTGAAGGGAAAGAAATTAAATATGATGCAGATGATGATTCTTGTATTTTTTTCTTTACACAATATGATTTGAGGCCAGATATGTATGTCCTTTTTTTAGGTAGGGATGATGTTTGCAGCACTAGGGGTGAGGCCAGTGAAAATGATAGTAAGATCCAAAGTCCATTGAGCAGTGAAAAGATTTCAGCACTCTTGGCTGATGAATTCCAAAGGTATGAACCTAGTATGAACTTTGATTTGTGGCCCCCCTTTGATATATCCTTTGACACTGATAATGAGGTGGGTGTTCAAAGTGATGATGATGATCCATTTTTACCAAAGTTCCCCTCATGAAGTGACTCTGCAAAAGAAGAGGTTGAAGGTCATGGCAGTGTGTTTTCCTATCATAAAGATTCAAGTGATGAGCAAGTTTCTTGTTCATATCCTTTTCCTTCTTTTGCCAAATATGACAGTGAAGGTGACAGTATTGAGGACCTAGTCTTCAATGATTGAGATAGTAATTCTTTTGATAGAAATAATGATGTAGATCAATTGCCCCCCTGTCACAATGTTTATGAAAAAGACCTACACTTGGTTCATGATCTAGTTAGTGAAGATATCATGGAGGAACCAAGTTTCTTAGTGGCTAAAGAAATGCATGAAGGTGAATCTAAGGATCCAAGTCCTTCTCAGCCAGGTATTTTTATGGTGATGCATGATGATTACTATGCTTTATTTTCTAATGCATTACTAGATCAATTTTTTGTTTCCAATCCACAAGATGAAATAAATGATGCCCCATACTTCTTGGAGTATGAGAACGATAATGGTTGTGACTGGAAGAACATGGGTAGTGATAATTGCAACTTCATTCTTCAACTCATAGTTATTCACATGTATTGGAAACAAGATGGTCATGACACTTTCAGGTGGCAGGTTGCATATGTGGATGAAAATCAAACCTTTGACTTAGGAGGTTCTTTGATTTTATTTTGGTGGCCAGGGGACACCAAGTAAAATTTTAATCTTGTAAGATATGTGTACATATTTGCCTTTCTGTTGTGTGTTTCCTGTCCTATTTTCCTGGTTCGGTTGCCAGTTTTTGAGAGGGTTCCCTATAAGTTTTTGTCTTGTGGGTGGTCAAATTCCTCTAGTAATTATGAATCCTTGTCATTCCTACAAGAGGCATGCATCCCCAAACAAAACCACTATTAGGCCATTTTCATTTCTTAACGAAAATCCTAAAAAAATGGTCTATTCCCTACAAAATTTTGTGAAATTTCCTTGCCCTAGCTAAAACTTGTCTTGGTTTGTGAAGGAAATAAATAAGGTTTCATGGCTTGTGCCCTTGGCTAGAGATAGTTTATGATGTCACCAAGCTTCAGTCAAGATCGCATAGCCTAATGTGCAAAAACCAGTGAGATATTGCCATTTTGAGGTGAAGAACTAGGGTTTATCCATTTACAAAGGGCTTCAAAAAATGACTAAGTCTAAAAAACCCTACCCTCGTTCTATTTTGAACTTACTTTTTGTCAATCACTTAAAGTCCAAATAAAGCATGTGCTTTATTTTATTCATTGGGTGGGGCCATGTTCCTTAATTTTTCTTTTACCTAGGTGGACACTTCATTTTTTCCTAAGTTTAAGTCCCGATGATTTTAATTTTTCCTAAGTCCTGGTGATTATATTTCACTAAATTTTTTGGCCTAGATTAAAGGCTTAATCAAATTTTAATCCAACAGTTACCACATGTTCGCAAAGCTTAATCTTGTTCTTTGCAATGTTACAACAATCATCGATCTTACTTACCATGCAATGCTTCTGTCAAGTGGGTCTACTGCCAGGTGTACATAGGTGTTCAATTTTGATTGGTTGCAATAAATGGTGATGTGGATCCTATCAAGTGAAGCCTTTTCTTCTAGTTTTATTCTCTATCATTGATCATATTTTGATCCTGTGGTTGTCACTTCTTCACAAAGCCTTCATGACATTAACTTCTTTCCTTTACGATCTTGTGACCAACTACCACTTGTCTTGTTGGTTCCCCTTTTCATTTCTACTTGCAGGTTTACACTATGATTGACAAATTAATGTCACTGACTCTATCACCACTCCAAAGTCTACAAGGAAAAGGGCCAATTAACAAGGATCAACAAGGATCCTCCTACACTTTGAGCCTAGATGCTCAAGCGGGTGTACCTTTGACTCACTTCTTCAAAGGAGTCACAAAATGTTATACAACTATACCCTTTACAAATTGTTTTGAAGATTTATCATTTAAATGTGTGGTGGATGATGATGAATAGTTGCTTCTAGAGAAAAGATCAGTGCCTTATCCTAGGGAAAAGAGTCACCCAATTACATATATCCACTAAAAATCCTAAATCAAATGCTCCTGAACTCAGAATAAGTGCTTTGCCTATTATCCCTCTCACTCCCAAACCTGATCATCAAATTCCTACCCAAACATGAACTCACTGAAATCACCTTAAAGACTTTAATCCTAACTTTTTTAGGAACTCAAAGATAATTCCACAATACTCTCTGTTTACCATATGCTAATTCACTTTGTGACATTAACATATATGAGCCCAAGATCAAAATAAGAAGAAAAACATGAATTTGAGATTGGAATCCAAGTGTATTCTCATTAAAATTTGTAGAATCAATACATTACCAGAATAACAAAATGCTAGGAAACAGACCCAAAATCCAGGCTCTCCTTGTTCAGTCTTTTACATTGATTTTCAACATAACATCAACAACCTTTAAAAAATACAAACTACTGCAATATATACCATCAGTCACCTTGGAATCCCAAAAATTTCAAGATGCAACAAGCTACGGATGACTGAGGCAAGGGCTAGAGTTTTCACCCACCAAACCAACCAAATACAATCAAAATTTAATTCATTGGAGGGAAAACCAAGCACCCTGGAGCAAACAGATCCCAAAAAGATCCTCATTAATGAAAAATTTCTTGATTTGTACTGAGGATCATGAATCTGTTGTGTTATCAGTCTGATTGTCCTCCTACAACATGCCTCAAGCAACACCCTCATGGTACAAACCCACCCTACAATCAATTATCAAACCCCTAGACCACTCTGCAATAGTCGATGAAATCAAATCAGCCAGATCTAGCTGCCCAAGCATTAAAATCAGTCCTTCAGTCGATGAGAAACTTTTTAAAAATTTGAATTTGGGAGAAACAGCTACTCAAACAAATTTAAAACATGACCGTCGATCCTAGCACTTTCCCAAAAAATTGGGCGGTCCTCATTAATTTTCGTAACATTCACAAAGTCATTTGAAAAGTCTCTGGCCACATTAACACACCACAACCAATGAAAACCGAGCAAGTCAGCACCATTTGACAGTGGACCCACAACTTAGAAGCTTTCAAATCAGATGGTGGGCACATGATCTCATGGGCTCAAAAGATTCCATGAGATCATATGCCAGTCGTAGATCTACCTACGCTGTCACTCCTTTCAAAAGATTCAGGCCCACCTAAAAATCCTTGTCGATAAACAATTCAGCCAATCAGGATGTCACAACTCGAAAACACCTGGCAAACGGTCCCACTACCTTCCCTATGGTCTGATACTAAATCAATGGTTGTCGCATGATCTCAAAGAGAAGGAATATTCCATGCACTTCTATGCCAGCCATTGATTCTCTTTCAACTGAATGTAGGGCCCCGCTGAAAACACTCCACCTCACCATCCCGCAACCGATAAAAAATTGCCACCCATGCACACTTGGTAGTGGACCCACTCTAGTCAGAATGAACATGATGGAAGATTAGACGGTTGGCACATGATCTCAAGGGGGAAGAATATTCCATGAGATCATGCGACTGTCGTAATATCTAAAGACAAGCAAAGATACTGGGCCTGTCGGGATAGATGGTGCCTCATCGCTATACCGCATGTTAGAACTTCTAACGCTAGGAAACCTTGCAGAGTAACAATAGCCACACAAAATTAAAAGGTGGAACTTAGGAAGAATTAAAATGGGAGACCTAGGCTTAGACATAAAATATTAAAGGGGGTCCCGCTATTAAAACCTAACCACGTAACATGCAAAGTGGTCATAGTGAAATTTAGCATATGGATAAATGGGACTTAAGTGATCGAAAAAGGTAAATGCTTTAATAGAAATTGGTCTAGGAAAATTAGGGCTTCCCCTCCAATAGCTAGAAATTTTGAATTTTTGAACTAGGGTTTGAGGGCCAGAGCACAAAAAACCATTGCAGAGACCAGGGAAAATTACAAATAGCCCTAAAAAATTTTGCGGGTCCTAACATGTCTGATGGGCCCGGTTACTGATAAGGACTCACAGATGGAGAAGATCAATGATTATCGTATGTTTAGAAAGGAAGGCTTTTCCCTTTGCGATCTTGTGACAACCATTCGATGTGATGGTGATTTAGAGGTGGGTCTTGTTCCAGGTAGATCTGAGGTGCCTATTTTTTATTGGTCAATTTGGATGATGACTTGGTAGTTGTCAATGGGGCCAAAGTTTTTAGCATGTATAAAAGACTAATAGCTTCCTTTTAATCTAATGACTTTTGTATCTTCGGGAAGGAAAGATGTAGGTTAATTGATGATCGCAAGTTTGTGACAACCATCTAATTGAAAGACAAATAAGATGGTGGGTCTTTTTGCTAGGTGTGTTGATGTGCACATTTCTGATTGGCCTAAGGGAAGTTGACGTGGTTAAGTGATTTTTTAAAAGCTATGTAACTATTGTAAATTAAAAAGAACCACCCGATCTGGTGAGAAGAGATGAGATCAATGATCATGTTTTAAACTTTGTCAATTAACCGTTGAAGCCAGTATTTGAATTCTCTGCCAAGGTTTCTTGTTAGGGTTTGTTACAATGAGCCATAAATGACAAAGGGGTTGTTTAGAATTGATTTTTATGGGACGGTTGTGGGTAATAAAATGATGGAGAAGATTTGGGTGGTCGTCTTGGCCTGATTTTGTTTTCTTGGGGTGCCATGCTAGTTAAATGCAGAAGGACTGATGTTTGACAAGGGTGGCTAGGGTTTGATGATTATCAAAATTATTTCCATGCCTTGTCTCATGTAGGTTGCAGTTGGTTTAGGCATTTAAGTTTGTTTTTCCTATGACAAGAAACTGATTCAAATTGTATTTGTAGTAAGACTTGATGATGAAAACCAAATAATTGTACATCAAATTTTATCTGATTCTTCTCGAGTTTCTAGGCTTTTCTTGCATTCTTTCATTTCTTATTGAGACTAGTTGTTGAGGTTTTTGTAGACCTAATTTTTTCCTAAATGATCTGTAGCTTGTTGCAATCCTTTATAAAGATTTTCAAGATCATTTAGAAGGGTTCCAGTTTCTTTTCCAGTTCTAATTCCATGAATGGTTTTCTTCCTATAAATATATTGCCTATTTCTCTACATATAAGGTGTTCCCTCTTTCCTTTCTAGTTTTTAGAATATAATATGACTTGTAATAGTTTGTCTTATGAATAAGATCTCAGTATTTTCATACTACTATCAGATTGTCTCCATTTAATTCTTGAACTTTTTGATTAAAGTATCAAGGGTGTTGTAATGTTTCTATTGTATTTCCAAGGCGTTTGCAATAGAGTTGTTTTCACAAAAACAATTGAGTTTAGGACTGGTTTTCAGATGTGTATGAGCTAGGGTATCAAGGGTATTTCATGCTTATCTTTCAGTGGATGTTGATTAATGTATTGCTTGTTCCTAGGTCTCTTCTAAGGGGAGGGTTAAAATCCTTTGAATAAGCGATATCATATATGAGTACATAGGTGGATTTCTAAGTAGGATCTGATCAATGGTGTATGTTTGATGTAAGGCATCAAAATATTAGAGTATATTATTTTCTTTATTCATAGATCTCTATTGCAGTGATTTATTTGACTCTGTTGCCCATTGGATAAGGCATTGGTCTATGAGAGACTTGGGGTATTTCAGGGGTCCATTCAACCCAAAAAATATCAACTCAATCAAATGAAATCCTTTTCCCTTTTCATGTTGATAGGAGGTAATAGAAGTCCCTTCTAGTTTTTAGACTCATTCTATGCAAGTAGGATATTGCATAAGACTTGGTGATTCATTGAGGTATAGGATACCTATAGGAGTTTGAAGGCTATTCCCTAGTCATATACCTGTAGGCCTATTATTTTACAAAAGGAGTTATGTGTGTGCAGATGAGGTATACCCGCCTGAGTGATGTGGAGCTCAAAGTGTAGGAGGATAATTCTCTTGATCCTTGTTAATTAGTGTTTTTCTTGATTGAATCAGAAGTTTAGGAATCATAGAGTTCCATTTAAGCATTCAAGGATTGTGTGTTGGGTTCTTGCAAGAAAGATAGCTAACACTCCTAAAAAATGTATAAAATGAATACCCTACTGGATGGTTCTTAAGTCGTCACTTGGAAAAGGTGACTGCAAAACATACATTTATCCCAACAATTATAATAAACCAAAAAAGGATAAAAACCACATCTTTTACAGTGATAAGTAACACATTTCTTTTGGTAGGTCTGAAAAGAAAACGTGCTCTTCTTAGCTTGTTGAGCCAATACCAAAGCTACCAACACAAACATGATATTTTGCTACTAATATTTTAAGTTTTACTCCCTATTTCATAATGGTTTTGAGTTTAGTGAAAGAATGAGTGCATAAGTTCTAAAAGAAATGGTCTTGGTTTAGATATTGATACAACCCAATGAATTGTTTCAGAGGAGAACCAAGGCTAATGGTTGTGGTTGAAAAAAATGCAACAAAAATTTACTTTTGATAGTTTGAATAAAAGATTGGTGGTTATCTTACCTTCACAAGACATCCACTATTTTATCATAATGTATCTTCTTGATTGCAAGATGAAAGGATACAATTTTAAGTTGTTAGTATTAATGAAAGAAGAAGTATTAAACTCAAACATTTCTAATGACATTTCAAGTTTGGAGAAAATAAAGTCTATCAGTTACAAACTATCATCAAACCACAACAATAGCATATTCATCAAACAAGGTGTAATTACATATACTTCAAACTCAAAAATAAGAATGATTTAGAGAAGTGATTATCACATTGCTAATCATATATCAACATACTACGTCTCATTTTGTACCTCTAACAGAACTATATTTAAACATAATACCCCTTTCCAATTGAAGATAATAAATGGTTTGAAGTTGAGAGTACAATGGTAACCAAATTCATTCAAATTCAGCTAAAGGAAAGAAGCTTAAATAAAACCCCTAAATGGAGACTAGAAACAAACTCAGGGTAAGTCCATGTACGCTTCAAGCATCACATAGTATGTCTCATTCATGTGGCATAAATAAATAGTAAAAACATTATAATATATTAAGAAACATTGCAAAAAAATTAAATATATATCGCTACACTTCCAACCCAATCTGAGTTAGTATTTCCATGTAGATTTAGATCTACATTATTATATCTTAAACCATATCCAGTTGTACCATGCAGGTATCCCAGAATGTGTTTTTCTGCAACTATATGTAACTATTTTGGTTCACACATGAACTGACTGAGTCCATTTACTTCATAACAAATATCTAGTCTACTGATGACCAATTACATCAAGAACCCAATCATTTGTTGGTAGAGAGTCGAATCTGTTAATTCTAAGTTTGGCGTTGCTTCTTTTAACTTATGTAAGTTTGTCTCCATAGGAGTAGTCATAGGTTTACAATCCATCATTCTAAACCTTTTTAGAATGTTAATAGTATATTTTTCCTTGATTAAGAGTAATACCATCAGCTTGCTGCCACACTTCTAAACCAAGAAAATAGTGTAGAAGACCCAAATCCTTCATGTCAAATTCTGATGCTAGGTCTTGTTTACATTTACTAATGAGAATGAGAATCAACATGTCACCATAAATAATGAGAATCAACATGTCACCAATTATTACCTTGAAGTATAAATTCAGATCTGCATCATTCTTGGAGAAGCTCAATCCTGAAAGTTAGTGATCTATCCTCTCATACCAAGCTCAAGGAACCTATCTAAGACCATAGAGAGACTTCTTTAATTTTCAAACATGAGAACCATTACCATGTACTAAAAATATTTCAACTTTCTCTAGGTACACTTCATCTTCTATTATTCCATTAAGAAAAGAAGTCTTCGCATCCATTTGGTGAATTTTTCATCCTTTTGATGTGGTAATAGAAATCACATCCCCAATGGAGATACTTGAGCAACTAGAGAAATTTTTTCTTCATAATCAATTCCCTCCTTTTGAGAAAGGCCTTAGGCAAAAAACCTTTCTTTATATTTTTCAATACTCCCATCTATAGCATATTTGATTTTGAAGAGTCATTTAAATGAAACCACTTATTTGTCTTTTGGTCTAGGTACAATGTCCCAGACATAGTTTTTAAGTATAGATTGGTATTCCTCTGTCATGACATCTTTCCAAACTCGATGTTTGAAAGCTTCCTCAACACTAGAAGGTTCTGATTTGATAATTTCACTCATAAGTGCAACATAGCTGGAATTTATATTAGGTCTTTTTCTTTCCCTGCAGATTCCTTTTGGAGCTACATAATTTTTAGCCTCTTGAATCATTTTCCTTTCCCGTAGAGTTCTTTTTTGATTCACAATAGTGTCTCTAGGATCATCAGCAAAATCTATAGGTTTATTGTGTTTATCATCTTCCATGGGTTCATGGGTCTCCCTTTGATTCTCAGAAGCATGATCCTCTTCCATATTTTGACCCGAGACTTGTGATCTTTAATATCTATTTCATTAATGTCTTTGAATCTTTTGAATGCAACATCTTCTTCAAATATTACATCCCTACTTAGCTCAATTAATTTTTGTCCAAGGATATAAATCCTAAAGGCTTAAATGTTTCACTATAGCCAACAAATATTCCCTCTTTTCCTAAGGGTTCTAGTTTGCATCTCTTCTCTTTGGGTATGTGAATGTAAACATGACAACCAAAGATCTCAAATGGCTTATGTCAGGTTTTATCTATGTAAATACTTCTTATGGGGTTTTGTTATCCAAAAGGGAGTGAGGACATCGATTTTAAATATAAATAGTAGTGCTAGAGGCTTCAACCCAAAATGAAGTATGAAAGTTTTGGTCATGCATCATGGCTTTGGTTGCATCTACAATAGTCTTATTTTTCCTTTTTGCCACCCCATTTTGTTAAGGGTTGTAAGGGACAGTAAACCCCCTCTTAATCCCAACATTATTACAAAAGGTTTTGAAGTTATCAAATATGTATTCCCTCCCATTATCTGATCTCAAAATTTTGATTCTTTTACATGACATATTTTCTACTAGAGCCTTAAATTACTTAAGCTTCATAAGGACTTCATCAGACTCTTTACATTTCAAAAAACATATCCATGTTTTCCTAAATTAGTCATCTACAAAAATAACATAGTACAAAAATCCTCCTAAGGATGTTACTATCATAGGTCCACATAAATATGAATGAATAAGTTCTAATCATTTTTAGATCTACTTTCACTACTATGAAAGGTACCTTTTGTGTTCTTTCCCAAGGTACACCCTTTGCAATTTTCTTCATGTTCTTGAATAAGTTTAGGTATTCTTGTCACCATTTTCTCTATTGAAGGTAGAGCATGAAAGTGGAGATACGCTAATATTCTATGTCAAATCTCACATGTATTTGAAGATTCATGAATTAAGGCTTGAGAAGGAGAAGTGAAAATCTTGTATAAGCATCCATGTTGAACTCCTATGGTGTGATCTTTCTCAATGTTTGAATTCTTGGGCCATGCTAGAACTTTACCATCCATGAAGGTAATTTGGTATCCTTTTTCTTCAAGGGTTGAAATGGAAAAAAAATTATGCTTGATACTTAGTGCAAATAATACACCTATCAGTTGAAGAGAGTGTTGGATATTGCTAATGCATGGGGAGGTGATTGAGACATTTAATATGTTTAATCACTATGTTACTGAATGGGCATTCATACTGTTGTCATTTGTGTTTGTCACTGATGTCAACATATGTTTTTGTGAGGGAATCAGATTGGTAAACACAGTGTACGGACACTGTATGGATGTTTTAGATTTTGTGAAGACTGATGAGAGTTCAGAAGGATTTTGTGATCTTATATCCAAGATCACATCATATAATGTTTCATATTGAATGAGTTATAGATGTTTTGGTGAAGACTAGTCATTGACTATGACAATGAGAAATGACAAAGTTAGTCTCTAAGTTTTGTAGATAGCTTTATGGTGATATGAAATTATTGCATGCGAACTTCAAGGATGAAAGATAGAGTATTGAGGAATGTTCTATGAATTGTGCAAGGTACAGAATGCAGGATGACATGAGCTATGGCATGCACTCTAGAAGGTGATCTATTTGGAAGCTGACTACAAAGATGTGGTGTGTATGATGGATGGTGAACTTGAATTAAGGATGTTGGTCCTTAATTGTTGTAATTTAATCATTTTAGACTTGTTCTAGATACCGTGTGTATCTTAGAAAGGGTTTATATAATTTTTTGTAATTAGGAAAGCCTTATGGGCCGACCTATTTATAAGAATTGTAATAAGATATAAATGAAAGGTCTTTTCTTTGGAAAAGAAAGGGATGAGAAGAAGAAGATATAGATAGGTTGTGAAAGTTGTGAGCTTGTGTATGTTGTATGTAGAGAAGAGGTTTATTGGTGGACTTCATTGGAACTAATCAAGCAAAGATAGTTGCTGCCAAATAGTTCAAAAGATTTTGTATTTCTTCATATACACTTGTTGTGAATAGTGAGTTCTGAAGGTGGACTTAACCTTCTTTGGGCACTGAGCCCTCCCTTTTGTTCGACTCCTAACAGGGTTTGTCCTCAAACAAGGACTATGTACTATAATGTTTCACTAAGCTCCTAATAGGGCTATATCTTCTAACAAAGATAATTATACTCTCAATACATCATTTGTGGGTGCTAATTCCCACCGGGGTTTTTACCTTTAATAGGGTTTCCCCGAGACCAAAACATTGTGTTATTATGTTGGCATTCATTGTGTTCATTGGATATGATATTGTGGTGCTCAAAGTTTAAAGTTTAATAATCTATTGTACTACTGATTCAGCCCCCCTCTCAATTATATTATGGACTATTATTCCTAACAATTGGTATCAGAGCTTGTGGTCCTTAGAGAGAAAGCTTAACAACTTGAGGTGATCTTGGAGATGGCATTCTTTAGGAAGGATAGTCTGAAGTTTGATCCTAAAAACTTTGACAATTGGAAGAACAAGATGCGAACTCACCTATTTTGTTTGGGGATCGACTATTGGTTGATTACAAGGAACAAGATAGCTATAAAGACCGGAGATGAATTGACAACTGCTACTAACGATGAAAAGAAGATATTTTTGCTAAATATGATCGCAAGAGAAGCACTGATCAGCACACTCTCTGAAGGAGAGTTTACTAAAGTTAAAGACTTGGATTTGGCTTTTCAAATTTGGGAAATATTAGAGGCACTATATGAAGGAGACAAGTATACCAAACAAGCAAAGTTACAAAACTAGAAGACAAAAATGGAGAAGCTGAAAATGAATGAGGATAAAAGCATTAGGGCCTATGTTCAAAGGGTTATAGAATCTATAATTGGAATTAGAAATTTTGGAGGTACTTATGATGAAGAAGAAGTTATTGTGAAGATCCTCATATCACTAACACCTGCTTACAAGTTCAAGGCTATGTCTATTGAAGAAACTATACCTCTAACTCTGAACTTTAGCAGAGAGATGTTGATTGCAAAGCTAAATACTTTTGAAGCTATAGAATTGGGAGGAGTTGTACCTAAAGTTGAATCTGCATTTAAGGCATCCACACACAAGAAATTATCTGCACTTCGGAGCACCAAAAAAGAAGACCTAAAAAAAGAGCTTGGTGAGTATGCTGCGGAATGGGAATAAATAATGACTAAAGAAAGAAAGATGGATGAACTTGTTGCATTGGTTGCTAGAAGAGAAAAATGAGGTAAGGGCAAGTTTGAAGGCAAATTACCCTTAAAATGTTTTTCATGTAATAAGGTAGGTCATTTTGCATCTAGATGTCCTACAAGAGTTTCTAAGTACAAACCTAAGTATGAAAAGATTAAAAGGGACAGAGAATGTTATTATGCTAGTGAAGGAATCTTTGATGATGATGATTTAGATTATGAAGAGATTGGATTTGTTGCTATTATAGATGAACCAGTACATGAAGAAAAAGTTTTAGTATCTCATGTTGACAAGAAAACTAAATGGATAATTGATAGTGGTTGTTCTCATCATATGACTAGTGATAAGAAAATTTTTGTTAAATTAGTAAGGTATGATGGAGGTGTTGTGAGGTTTGGAGACAATCTCCCTAAATCTATCATAGGAGTAGGATCCATTTCTCTGGATGGAAAGACTAACATAGATAATGTACTACTTATTGAAGGACTGAAACATAATCTATTGAGTGTTGGACTGTTAATGGATAAAGAATTTCAGTTAAGTTTTTTTAATGGTAAATGTTTTATCAGAAGTAAGGAAGGAAAATTGATTGCTACCGGTTCAAAATCTAGGGGTAATGTATTTGAACTAAATGCATCTGGAGCCTCTTGTTTTGTTGCGAAGGTAGATGACAATTGGTTATAGAATAGGAGATTTTGTCATGTTAATTTTGATAACATTGTGAAGGAAAGTATGGCTAATGCTGTAAGAGATCTACCAAAGATTGTGAAGCCATCTAACACTATATGCAGAGAATGTGTTATGGGAAAGTAGACTAGAAGCAGTTACAAAATCAAAGCATATACATCAAAAGGAAAGTTGGATCTGGTACATATAGATCTGTGTGGACCTACAAGAACAAATTCATACTATGGTGAAATGTATTTTATACTCTTTGTTGATGAATTTTCTAGAATGATATGGGTTACTTATTTAAGAGAGAAATCAGAAGCATTTGATAAATTCAAGTTGTTCAAAGAAAAAGTAGAGAATGAATCAAGTTTAAAGATCAAGTGCCTAAGGTCAGACAAAGGTGGAGAGTTTACTTCAGACTTATTCAATTTATACTACGAAGATCATGAGATAAAGAGACAAACATCTGCTCCTAGGACTCCACAAAAGAATGGGATAGTAGAGCGAAGGAATAGGACTATACTTCATGCTGCTAGGACAATGTTGATCGAAGGAAATGTATCTCATGTACATTGGAGAGAGTCTTTTGGAACAATAGTATATACATTGAATAGAATTCAAATTAGAGAAGGTACAAGTAAGACTCCCTATGAATTATGGTTTGATCATACTCCTACTATAAAATATTTCAGAATATTTGGTAGTAAGCGTTATATCAAGAGAGATGATGAAATAGGGAAGTTTGATGCTAGAAGTGATGAAGGAATCTTCCTTGGTTACTCTATTAAAAGAAAGGCTTACAAATGTTTCAATCTGAGATTGAGGAAGATGATTGAAAGCAACAATGTAAGAATAGATGATAAATTTCAGATACAAGAAAGAATTTATGATAGTAATCAGATTGCAGAGATAAAAGAAACTACTACTGCTGTAGAAGGAGAAGAACTTGTTGAGGAAGAAAGTGAAAAAGAGGCTTGTGATGCTAGCACAAGTAAAGCTACTGAGACTCCTAAAACACCAAGGTATGTAAAAAATAACCATCCTGAAAATCAAATTATTGGCAATACTAGTCAGGGAGTGCTAACTAGATCTAAAGTAAGAGAAGAAATTTGTTTAATTTCTCAAGTTGAGCCAAAAACTATAGATGAAGCATTTAAAGATGAATCGTGGATAAATACTATGAAAGAAGAATTAGATCAGATAAAGAAGAATAATACTTGGGAATTGGTTCCTAAACCTAAAAATAAAAATGTAATAGGAACAAAATGGGTTTTTAGAAACAAAATGGATGAAGAAGGAACTATTGTAAGGAACAAAGAAAGACTAGTGTGTAAGGGATACTCACAGCAAGAAGGCATAGACTTTGAAGAAACATTTTCTCCTATTGCTAGAATAGAGGTAGTAAGATTGTTCCTATCTTATGCTACACATAAAAACATCAAAGTGTATCAGATGGATGTAAAAAATACATTTCTAAATGGAGATCTTGAAGAAGAAGTCTATATAGAACAACCAGATGGATTTCCTCTATGCAAAGATAAAGACATGGTGTGCAAATTGAAGAAAGCTCTGTATGGGCTGAAGCAAGCTCCTAAAGCTTGGTATGAAAGGTTAGACAAGTATCTACTTGGGCTTGGGTTCAGAAAAGGTAATGCAGACAGTAATTTGTATTTAAGAACTAGTGAAGATGGAATTCTGATAATAGAAGTATTTGTGGATGACATTATCTTTGGAGGTAATGATGATCTATGTAAGAAATTTTCTAAAGAAATGGAAAGTGAATTTGAGATGTCCATGATAGGTGAAATGGAATTCTTTCTTGGATTGCAAATAACTCAAAATGAGAATAGTATTTTCATTTCTCAGACCAAGTATCTCAAAGAATTGCTTAAGAAGTTTGGAATGAAAGATTGTAAACTAGTAGGAACACCTATGGTGACTGGTAACCAAGCTAACAATTGATGATGAATCAATGTTTATTTTTCAAACTTTGTATAGATCAATGGTTGGAGGACTACAACATCTGACCCACACCAGACCAGATATTGCTAATGTTGTTGGAATTGTGGCTAGATATCAGACAGAATCCAAAGAAACACATCTAGTTGCTGTGAAAAGGATACTGAGGTATCTAAGAGGAACCATAGACTATGGATTATGGTATGATAGAAATGATATCTTTGAACTTCATGCTTATACTGATGTTGATTGGGTAGGAAATATTGATGATAGAAAAAGTACTAGTGGTGGTGCATTTTTCCTTGGGAAAAATTTATTTCTTGGCTAAGTAAGAAAGAAGATTGTATAGCACAATCTATTACTGAATCAAAGTATGTTATTGCTTCTATAAATTGCACTTAGATTGTTTGGATGAAATAAATGCTGATAGACATTGGAATAACTTTTGATGATCCTATGGTTATCCATTGTGACAACATCGGTATAGTAAATATGTCAAAGAATTTGGTGATGCACTCCAAAACTAAACACATTTCTATCAAGTATCACTTCTTGAGAGACAAGGTGGCAGAAAAGGAAATCAAACTATAATATATCAGTACAAAAGAGAAGATTGCAGACATCTTCACAAACCACTATCAAAAGATACCTTTGAATATCTCAGAGGTATGTTGGGGGTTCAAGCCCCTTCTAGTCAGAATTAAATGATGTAGAGATGCATCAGTCCAGGGGTTTTTAGAGCGTTATCATAATCTAGACCAGATTTAGGGATCTACTCCTTAGGGGGAGTGATCATGGAAGAGAGATGTTGAAAAGAAGTTGATGACTCATGGAACCCTTTGCCATTGTTGTCAAAGGGGAAGTGTTTCTATGAGAAAATCCCTACTATATGGGGAGATTGTTTGGTTTCAAAACTTTGGATTGATATAAACTTTGGGATAAGATTTTTCCATATGTTGACATCAATGCCAAAGGGAGAGATTGTTAGATATTGCTAATGCTTAGGGAGGTGATTGAGACATTTAATATGTTTAATCACTATGTTAATGAATGGGCACTCATACTGTTGTCATTTGTGTTTGTCACTGATATCAACATATGTTTCTATGAGGGAATCAGACTGGTAATCACAGTGTACGAACACTGTACGGATGTTTCAGATGTTGTGAAGACAGATGAGAGTTTAGAAGGATGTTGTGATCTTATATCCAAGATCGTATCATTTAATGTTTCATATTGAATGAGTTACAGATGTTTTGGTGAAGACTAGTCACTGACTGTGACATTGAGAAATGACAGAGTTAGTCTCTGAGTTTTGTATATAGCTTTTTGGTGATACAAAATCAGTGCATATGAACTTCAAGGATGAAAGATAGAGTATTGAGGAATGTTCTATGAACTACGTAAGGTAAAGAATTCAAGATGACATTAGATGTGGCATGCACTCTATAAGGTGATCTATTTGGAAGCTGACTATAGAGATGTAGCATGTATGATGGATGGTGAACTTGAATTAAGGATGTCGGTCCTTAATTGTTGTAATGTAATCATTGTAGACTTGTTCTAGATACCATGTGTATCTTAGCAAGGGTTTATATAATTTTTTGTAATTAGGAAAGCCTTATGGGCCAACATGTTTATAAGAATTGTAATAAGGTATAAATGAAAGGTCTTTTCTTTGGAAAAGAAAGGGATGAGAAGAAGATGATATAGAGAGGTTTTGAAAGTTGTGAGCTTGTGTTTGTTGTATGTAGAGAAGAAGTTTATTGGTGGACTTCATTGGAACTGATGAAGCAAAGACAATTGTTGTCGAACAATTCAAAAGATTGTGTATTTCTTCATATACACTTGTTGCGAATAGTGATTTCTGAAGGTGGACTTAACCTTCTTTGGGAAATGAGCCCTCCCTTTTGTTCTTGACTCCTAATAGGGTCTATCCTCTAACAAGGACTATGTACTGTAATGTTTCAATAAGCTCCTAACAGGGCTATATCTTCTAACAAGGATAATTATACTCTCATTACATCATTTGTGGGTGCTAATTCCCACCGGGGGTTTTACCTTTAACAAGGTTTCCCTGAGACCAAAACATTGTGTTATTGTGTTGGAATTCATTGTGTTCATTGGATTTGATATTGTGGTGCTCAAAGTTTAAAGTTTAATATTTTTTTATACAATTGATTCACACCCCCCTCTCAGTTGTATTGTGGATTTTTATTCCTAATAGAGATGTTTGATTTTAGTTGAATAGTGCAAGTTCTGATTCCTTTCACAAGGTAGTTGGAATCATCTCCAATGGTAACTTCCTCATCTGAATTTTCCATCAATGTATCTAGGTGTTCTCTAAATCATGTTATGTGACGAGATGCCCCACTGTCTATGACCCAAGTATTAAGGCTAGTAGACACTTGACTCGACAGGGTTGAATAAAATAAAAGTCTTTCAAAGTCCTTATCTGAGCTTGCCTTACTAACTTCAGCAATGGAGGCTTGAGGTTTAGGCATGTTTGAGCACTTCACTGCAAGATTACCATACTTGTCACATCTAAAGAATTGTACTTTAGACATGTCCCTCAATCTTTTGAATGACCGTTTTCCATTAGATTCTTTTCCTTTCTTCCTTCTGAAGTTTCATTTCTTACCCTTCTTGTGAGAATGAGGATTTAGAACTTGAACATATTCATTGTTGGAGTTTAGAACAATCACTATGGTTATCAACCTTGACTCTTCTTGAATACAATCAATTTTTAAATGATAAAACTTAGGAAGTTTAGACCGAGCACTTATTTCTTAAACGAATGCTTCCCAAGATGTAGGGAGTCTGTTGAGAGCCAACATCATTAGCTCCTTGCTATCAATTATGTGGCCAGTGGTGGTGTTAGTGCTTAAATCTGCAGATGATTAATAATTCATGAACTCATATAATCCCAATAGATGCATCTGACAAAATTGCAAGAACTAAGGTATTAAGGTTATAAAAACCTTCTTCACTTTGAGTATAAAAACTCAGGCGGGTTTACCTATAACAATTCACCTTTTGAAATGAGCTTTGAATTGAGAATTAGCTCCTTCACTATTATATTGCCCTTCTCAGAATTGACTCAATAAGACATTGCAACTCTTAGTATGGCCCAAACAATCCTGATACACAACACTATGATACAAATTATGAAAGCAACAATATTGATTAGTGGCTTAAAGATATTCATCCTTCTTCTTTTTATGAGTTAAACTAAAGGAAGGCTAACCTCACTCAATGCTTCTGTAAAGCATTACAATATACATCCATGACTTTATCATAGAATGATTCAGATAAGGATTATGCAAATAAAGTAAAATGAATCAAATGTTTATATTTTCAGGTGGTAACATGTGCAAGTGTATCTCAAACTAGTGCCTTATTCTACTTGGGCATCAGAGTCAAACCCTATCTCCACAAAAATCTATCAAGACAAATATACTAGAACCCAAATGACATGCCTGACATTCCATTCTTTTAATTCCTTTCACTGTCATCAAATTTATATAGGGACAATTAATTCACAGAGACCTCCCTTAAGATTTTACTCTTCCCTTGAAAGAAACTTAAGTTTAACCCCTATATTCACCTTTTGAACAATGCATTGAAAAAGCCTTACAATTTGAATGCATAAGAAAACTAAAGTATCCATACACAAAGACAATAAGTAGTAGTAACAGAGTTCCGATATGCTTTGTATTAATATCAAAAAGTTTTAATACAGTATTCTCTTCACTTCAAAGAAAACAAGGTTCTCTATTTCAGAACTTCTTGACAAAATGTATCGACCACCCCCTTGAAGAGAAAAAACTTGCTATATATATATCCACAGCCATCTTGGAATCCTCAAAGGATGCAACAAGCTTCAGATGGCTGGGAAAAGATATTTCACTAAAAACAAAATAACAAACTGACAAAATTTGATTGCAACAATAGATTACAATTATCTACTTCTCAAACATATCGTAGGTGGCACCTTTGTCTAAGGATATTTCAGAGTAGTTGCTAAATTTGTTGCATGAATGATGACCACCATCTGGCTAACTTACATCACCCTCTATTTAAAACTGCTCTCCCTCAAATTTTGGATCAGGTGCCATGTGCATTCTATTCTTCTTCCTCTTCTATAAGCTGGACAACTGGCTTCTTTTTCTTTATTGTTAACTTCTCCCAAGCTGCCACATCATCATCAGATGGCTAGTTGTAAGTCTCCAATAGCTGTAGTAATCCAATCTGCTGATTCCACATGGAGTCAGTTATATTCTTTGCCTCAGCTACAAACCTTACACAATCATTTTCAATTTTGAACAAACTATCAATTATGTTGTTACACCTCTCCAAATCCAAAGTATTGTTATCACTAAGGAAAGCATCTTGTGTAATTGTTAGTTGATCCATTAACACTTTCCACTCTTTCAAACTGACCATATTTCCACTATCATCACATATTGGAGGCAGATACCTGCTGTAATTCTTATCAAACATAATCAACTTGGCCTTTACCTGTTTAGACTTACCCTTAAAAAACATTTAAATAGTGCTAACTAGGCTAATATTCTCAAAGACTTTAGTCACCACCCCAGGGATCTCAGGCTTATGCTCTTGTAGGCTATCAAGTTTATCAAATAACAAACTTCTCTTAGACCAAATGCTATGAAATGGCTCTAGAGCAGCCAATGATTCATTCACCGTTTTGTTGGCCTGGTGCAATTGACTAATTGATTGATAAACTATTTCCATCCTTTCTATTATTTTATCTCACCTATATTGCATAATCTTTGCCACGGTGTCCAAAGATGCATCTATCCTTATCTTTTCTAGGTCCTCAGTAGGTTTCTCAGGTGCTTCCTCATTAATCTGAATAGGGACCTTAATCTGCAAAAGGGGCGAAATAACTACCTTTGAAGCCTCTTCAAGTTTGACTTTCACTTCTGCCAACTCATCCTCTAACTATTTGATTCTCATCATTTTCAAATCTCTGTCTTTAGCAACTACACTTGCCCTTTCAAACAATTTTGAATATCTCTCAGATAACTGAACTATTTTTGCTTCATTCAAGTTAGCCCAATGAGTTACTGCCTTGGAAACTTCAAGGTCAGTTGTGTTTTGCACAGTCCATATGATCTTAATTCCTTCCATCCGATCTTCTATACTCAATAAAGTTGGCTTTTGAGTTTTAGGGGCAAGAATCCACATTGCAACAGCTTGAGATTTAGGGTCGTAGCCACTGCCTCTAATCATATCACCAATATGGACCTCATATGATAAGCTACCCTATGGTTTATTTCTTATCTGATCAATGATGAATGCAAAAGTCAAATCCCACCCTGGAGTCAATAGCATTCCACTTGACTTAACCATTTCTCTAGCTTCATCTACAGTTATAGGATCAAGACTAGGATCATAAGATCCTAGAGCTCTCAAAGTTTCTTCACTTGGTTCCACTCCTTTAGGCAGAGCTTTCCAGACTTCTTCATGTTTCCTCCAAATAAGGAAACTCTTGAATTCCTCACTCTTAATAAATTGATCATCACTCAAAAATTCCTCTTGATACACCTCTCTGATATCATGTCCTGCCCATAGGAATTGCTCATCACTTTCTTCATTAGTAGCCACCCTCTTACTGGCTCTAATTGCTTTCCTCAACTGATGATGGTAGGCCCTATCACTGAGAACAATAGCAGATGCTTTATCAATCCCTTTCTTTTATTTTCCTTGCCTTGAAGATTCTCCTTCCTCAAGTCTCTGCTTCTTCGAAGGTGGCTCTTGGACATCCTCTGCCTCTGGCTAGTCTTCAATAGGCTTAGCAATCTGTACATCCCCAACTTTTGGTGGGCTATTCCCTTTTGGGGACTCATCAAAAGACTCCTCTTGATCAGAAGATGAATAATCCTTCCTTTTCTTTGGTTGCTTTTGATCAATCAATTTCTCCAACTAGTTTGATAGAGTATCATGCATCTCTATCATCTTGTCAATTCTTTTCAAATAAGGAAGGTCAGGAAAGAAACCCTCAAAAGGAATCTGAGCTTCCATCACCTATTTTGATAGATCTATCAAATCAAAGAACCTATTCCACCTCCTTTTAACTTCATCCATATCCACAATATTTATGATTATGTCCTCTTCATCAAGGTCTTCATGTTCCTTGATGACACCAATATTAGGGATTAGGGTTAACCTCGCAATCCTAATAAAACCCTCAGGGTCCACATGTCTACAAAAACTAGACACCATCTTGAATTGATTCAACCATGCAATGACTTGTGGGAAGGCTCTCTTGCCAATCAAGAAATCACCAATTTTGAACTACCTAGGTGTGAAAATACCCTTCTTATGGGGGGCCAAAAGCTCTTTGTCCATCTACATCAGCTGCCAAATGAATTCCAAACAGGCAACTCATGGTGGCACAAATTTTGGTAACAAATGTGGGGGCTGGGGGCAACTGTAGACTCTCAAGATTGTGGAATTTTCCCCAAAGTAAAAATCACCCCAGTTATGGTCTCCCTCCCACTTCTCTGCAAACTGCATAGGTCTTAGGAGCTTAAGGACCCTTGGTGATATCCTTATAACATTTATACCTAGCATCTTTATAATGGGATAAACTATGAAATTATGGAAAACATAGAAGTCACCCTCATTTGAAGAAGAGTTCCACTTCCTCACCCATAATTGTACTAGATTATACTAGCCTTCAATGTTAAACCTTGGTTTCAGCATGTGCAAATCAAAGCTATTGATGTTGAAGAACAAAATTAAGTGCATTAACAATGAATAATGCATGAACTTAATTGGACTCTTACCTTCTTTGACAAAAATCAAACCCTCATGCATTCTATCAATTATATACTGAATGTAATCATAATCAATATTTACGAGGTAATTTTGGATGTCTAAAATTATCATCAACAGATCAGCTGGCAAGAACTCTACATCCCCATCAATTCCCAAAACCCTACACAACCCATAACAAGTCTGCCTCATATAATGCTGGAGGGATTTAAATTGGTAAGGGGCATTCATGTGAGCAGGGAGGGGAGCTATATATTTATCCTATTTTTGGATGTGCTTCATCATTTGGTCCTTTATTGTCCCTATGTTATTCTTGTACCTCTCTCTTTCTTTGCTCGGGTCAATTTCGATGGAAGAAGACGTATAGAAATTAAAGGCTTTCATGAAATAACCCCTATCAAGAGTAACCAAAGGTGACTAGTCCTCTTTTCTAATTGTTTTGGAAATAGGGTCATAATGGCTAGCTAGTGCAACAATTAAATCCACATCTAAGAATACATCAAGAACAACTAATTTTCCCAAACCCAAAGCCCAACCATTACAGACAGGAACATGCCTATCTCTATTTCCATAAAAAGAAGTTAAAAATAGTATAACCTGTGCTATTTGGTATGACAAGATCTCTACAAAGCCCTAGAACATCTTCGAAGACATCATCGGGAGCTCTTTTGTTCTGGCTAGAACCCGGCAACAACTTCATGAATTCATTTAAATAGTTCGGCTTGCCTTTGTCTTCACCACCTTTGGATTTTGATTCACTACTAGAAGAAGCTACATTCTGATCTGGTTGACTCATTTTTCCTACAAATACTCTCAATTCTGTAAACTTGATTTGCTCGGCGCTCAAAAAGTGCTTCAAAAAAACACAAATCTCCTCGACTGATTTTGGACATAGGAAACAATGAGCTTAGCTTATTTATTGATACGGATCAAATGTGTACAACTACCACAATCATTGCAAATCAATCCTTAATTGCTCCTACATTCAATTTCACATATCACCAATTTTCAAATCATAGCTAACTGATGCAAAGATGTTGATAGATAGATTTAAAAACTTGAAAAAAAAGGAAAAAAGGCAATGATTACTACTTTGTACTTTAAAATCCTATTTGCGTCATGAAATACTTCTTTAAAATGGATTGGATGGCTTATTGGTTTACTCTCCAGCTTGACAATATACTTTATCCATGCAAGAAATGGTCTTTTTCTTTTCCTTTATTACCTTTTCCGATTGAGCCCATTTAGCGAATCAGAGACTGTAGGCTTCTCATGATCACTTAGTGAATTGCTAACCCGAGTTTATATTCAAAGAACTTGTGACCAAAGCCTTCGCACATTCTCAAAATCAAACTCTTAACTCACCCATCCTTCAACGAACTAGCAAACAAGCTCAATATAACCAAACATGATTACAATCATTACTTAGTGAATCAGCGACTAAAGGCTACCTCTTATTCTCCTAATGTTCCGGTTAACTGTCAAATTATCTTGAGATTTGGTGACTGAAGACTCCGCTCATTCACTTAATCCTTTTCTTAACTGCTAACATACTGTGCGAACTAGCAAACAAGCTTTCCTCTAAGTCGTTGAATTCTTCCTTAACTACTAGCTTCAAGCCGCGATTTAGATGCAATCATTGATCATAGACACAATCAATGATCCTCATTAATTCACTGAGTCAAAACAAGTTTTATCCTTTTATTTCGAGACTCAGCAAACAAAAGGTTCTCTGAATCGCCAGATACTTCAAATGCTGACCATTGCATCCTGCAATTAAGAGAATAAAGGTTTTTCAACTTATCTCGCCCATTCGCTGAATACTTCTAACCATAATCAAAATTTTAAGAGAACATGTGAATAATTTGTTCGCCCAATCACCAGAAAACTTAAGATCTTACTAACTTATTTTGAGAATAAGCGAACACTTGATATAACCCTTTTTGCCAAATTCATCAAGCCAAACTATCAGAGCTGCCAGACTTAGAGGACAATAACACAACTGCTCAGTCGCCCAATCGCCAAGTCAAAATATGTAGGACCCAAAGTATTCTGAGATTAAAACACATCCGTTGATCTTTCAGAAAATCAACGGTGTTTGCTAGATCGCTAGATGCCAGAAGACTTAACTGCATGATTCTGAGAATGAGCGATCATTGTTGCGCTAGGTCACTGAGAGTTTTCTCGAGACTGCCAGATAACATGTGAATAAAAGATAACACTTTTGCCAATTCGCTGAATGTTTGAGGTAGCCACTAGAATATTTAGAGATTACGTGACTAAACATGGCACTTAACATGGGTTTGACACATTCGCCAATTCACTGAAAAGCTTAACTATGCGAAATAACATTACACAACTCAGTGAACACCTAAAGGAAATAGTCACATGCACTTTTAAGAACTTAAGTGGCCAAAAAGTAATGATGAATTAGAAGACTTAAGGCTGATTTGAGGGTTTTCACATGAATTTGAATTTCTTTAAGGACAAGATTTAGGGTAAGGGTTTTTTTTAACACAGTCATGGCAACTTTGAAGAAATTTTGACACCTAAACCACGGGAAAAATTTACAAATGAGAGGACTAAACCAAAATTTGGACAAAAACCTTAGAAAATTAAGAATATACCCAATAGTGGCTCTATCTGAGGATGCTTGATTGCAAGATCATAGCAAGAATTTATGAATCTTTGGGAGGCAGACCACCAAACCCTAACCTAAAACAAGAAACAAACACACCTATACATATATACATAATTATTGTGCATGGAAAAGAATTAACTGAAGAAGAATTTCAGGAACTATCCATGCACTGGCAATTCCTGCTCTTCACCATCCAAATTTTGTAGAAAATATGAGTCCTTACCATGGGTTTGATGGACAATATAAGGTCCCATCCACAAAGACTCAAATTTTTTGTGTTTGAGGATGCTTGATTGCAAGATCATAGCAAGAATTTATGAATCTTTGAGAGGCAGACCACCAAACCCTAACCTAAAACAAGAAACAAACACACCTATTCATATATACATAATTATTGTGCATGGAAAAGAATTAACTGAAGAAGAATTTCAGGAACTGTCCATGCACTGGCAATTCCTGCTCTTCACCATCCAAATTTTGTAGAAAATATGAGTCCTTACCATGGGTTTGATGGACAATATAAGGTCCCATCCACAAAGACTCAAATTTTTTGTGTTTCCCTTTATCTTCAACCCTTGCATTCCATTGAAGAACCATATCACCAGGCTGGAATTTTCTCATAGTTGCTCTCTTATCAAAGAGATACTTCATTTTTTGCTGTAGCTTTACATTTTCTCTTTGTCCTTCCCTCCTAATCTTGTCCAATTCAATTAGCTGAACCATTCTATCTTGCAGTGGATCACTAATTTCCACATCCTCTTCTTGCATAAACTTATAGATTGGAAGGAAATTATTAATTGGCAATCTTGATTTTGCACCATATACCATCTCAAAAGGGGACTTACTTGTAGCTCTCTTCTTAGAGATTCTATCAGCCCATAGTGCTAGCTTTAATTTCACATGCCAACTTCTCTTATTCTTTTCCAGGGTTTTCTTCAAGATTTGCAAAATACTCATATTACTGGATTCGGCCTATCCATTGGCTTGTGGATGATAAGGAGATGAATAAGACAACACTACACCCATTTTTGAGCAAAAATCAGTGATCTCTTGTGATCTGAAACTCATGGCATTATCTACAACCAATTTAACAGGAACACCAAATCTAGTGATTATATTGTTCATTAAGAACTCAATCACAATAGCACTAGTGGCCTTTTTAGTTGGAATGGCCTCAATCCATTTGGTGAAATAATCAGTAGCCACCAAAATGTGACTATGTCCCCCACTAGACTTTTCAAAAAATTCTTCAATAAAATCCATACCCCACATTGCAAAAGGAGCTTCTGCAACAACAGGGTTCAATAATAATGCACTTGAGAATTTCAATTTCTTGGAAAATCTTTGGCAAGGCTCACACCTTCTAACATAAGAATGAGTGTCTTTGAACAATACAGGCCAATAATATCCTACCCTTAAGATTTTATGAGCTATAGACCAAGCAGAATGATGTCCTCCACACATTCCAAAGTGCATTTCCTTCAACACCTTCTCTGATTGGTGCTTATCCAAACAAAAGAGTAGAATGCCATCATTATCTTTCCAGTACAAATCACCTTAGATTAACACATACTTTTGAGCCTACAACCTCAGACTCCTCCTTTGATTATCATTCAGCTCTTGTGGACACTTAGCATATTTGATAAAATAAACAATATCCTTATACCATGGTTGTACTTCAATGCTAGTGACTATGCCTTCATTAACAGTAGTACTATTTACTTGGACCAGGTCCATGTTTTCTTCAGTTATTAACTTAGTAAGTCCCAATCCTCTTACCAATTTGGTGATGTGAATTTCAAGGTTAAACTCTTGAATCATGTTTATCCAATTGCATCTTTTTCCTGTGACTTCATTCTGTACTAGAATATCCTTCACTGCAGCATGAGGTACATAAGCATTAACCTTTGCACAAACCAGATATGGTTTGAAAGCTTTGACTGCCTTTGCAAGGGCATAGGCTTTCTTTTTCATTAGTTCATAATTTAATTCAGCATATTGTAATGACTTGCTGAAAAAGGCTATAGGATGTTCATATCCTTCTTGATCCTTTTGTAAAAGGATAGCTGCAATATTATGAAAAGATGCAAAAGAAAATAGAGAAAAAGGTTTTTAAGTAATCAGGTGACACCAAAATAGGGGCCTCTTGAATTTCTTGTTTAATTCTTTCAAAAGCCTGTTGAGCTTCAAGGTTCCAATCAAATTTCACTCCCTTCTTTAGGAATTTCACTATGGGTTTGACCAATTTTGCAAAGTTAGCAATAAATCTCCTTACAAAATTAATCTGTCCCAGGAATGATTGCACACCCTTTATGTTCTTTGGTGGAGGGACCTTTCTGATGCCTCTACTCTTTCAGGATCAATCCTGACTCCTTCTTTTGACACTATATGTCCAAGCAGCTTCACTTCTATCACAGCAAACTGACATTTTTTAGGATTTAAGGAAACCCCAAATTATAAAGCTCTAACCATGACCTTTTCCAAATGAGAACAATGATCATCAACTCTTTTAGAATAAGCAGTGAGATCATCCTGATATACAACCATGAGAACATTGATCAATTCCTTGAATGCAACATCCATTGCTCTCTGCAAAGTTTCTCTAGCATTTTTTAAACCAAAGGGCATGCGGATATATACATAGGTTCCCCATGGGGTAGTAAATGTTGTCTTAAACTGCTTTGATTCTTTGACCAATACTTGATTGTAACCTAAGAAACCATCCATCATTGACAAAAGCTCACAACCAGTTACCCTATGCAGCATGGCTTCCATATTGGGCAATCCATAATTATCTTTAAGTGAAGCCACATTCAGGTTCCTGAAATCAACACAGAGCCTAATATCACCGTTCTTTTTCCTCCCTGGCACAAGATTGGAAACCCATGTAGAATGCCTGATCAGCTCAATGATACCAGCATCCCTCAATTTTGTCAACTCAAGTTGCATCTTTGTGGAGAGCAGGGGATTGATGGGTCTTTATTTTTGTCTAAAAGGCTTAGTCTCTTCCTTTAAAGGAATTTCATGCTAAAATAGATCAGCCCTATATGCCTTAAGATCATCATATGACCAAGCAAATACATGCTTGTATCTTTTCAAAATCCTTATCAAATTACCTCTTACCTCTCTGCTCAATTTCTTCCCAGTGTATACCATTTGTGGGGAGGTTTCTGAACCCAAGTTTATTTCCTCTAAGTCCTCCATTTTAGTGTTAGACTTCTGAGACAAATAACCATCATTTCTTTTGAACATTCCTTCCAACTCCACTAATCCTTTTGGTATGTGATTTGAGGGTAATTGCACTATTTCATTTCCCATGATACATTCTTTTCCCTCAACACACTACTGTGCTTCATTGAAATCTATTTGTTGGCCATCATATTGATCAAGGCCCTGAATAAACCTAAGGATATCAAGGTTGTCCTAAAAAACTTGCCAATTATATACATTATCAGGCACTACAGGCCTAGTTTTGACCTCTAACATAAACACACTAGTGACGGTTATGTCATCACTCTTAAGGGAAACATTTGAAAGAAAATTTTCCATGATATTATTGGATCTTTCTACCCAAAGCAGATTGAAAGCATCAAAAAACTCTAGTCTATCCCAAACAGCATGTTTATACAATTTCAATTTTTCATCCTTGGAAGCATACTGAGATCTTACTTGGGCTATAACGAGTTGAGAGTCACCATGAACCTTTAAATATTTAATACCATGCTTTATGGCTACATCTAATCCCAATATTAGAGCCTCATACTCATTAGTATTATTGGTACATTGAAAAGTCAGCAGGAATGAGTATTTAAATGTAATACCTGATGGGGAAATGAATACAACACCAGCTCCTGATCCTTCCTTGGAGCATCCACCATCAAAGAACATTTGCCAAAGCCCATCTTGCTGCAAAATTAGCTCATCCACAATTGGATCTGTGTTTCTCATCTAGGGTACTATCTCCTTAATCATGAAATTATTCATGTCAATATCTACAAAATAGTTTAGATCCTCCAGAGCAACCACTTCAATCATGACTGAAGAACGGGGCTCCCTGTACAACTTTACCTCAATTCCATTTATTGTGATGGTAGCTTATGAAAAATCTAGTTGCAACTTCCCACCCATTACTGCAGCCCATTGTCTTGACAGTAACATGCCATAATGAGGTTTTGTATCAACAACAACCACATCCATTTTATATGTGGCTTCTAGGAATGCAGCAATCTTCACTTCAATTCCAATCAGGGTCCCTATAATAGGTACTACCCTGTTTTCCATAGCATAACACCTTCCACTAGATGTATCAACTTGCAACCCTAACTCCTTCATTACTTGATAAGGCATTACAGTTGTGGCAGCGCTAGAATCAATCATACAATTCTTCAACAAAAAATTATTTACAAGCAAAGTAACATAGAAAGGATTAATAGAAGAGGGTTCTTGTGTCACAATAGTCCCAACACATACATCAAATATGTCATTAATTGCAATTGGCTTACCCATGGACTTCCCTTCCTCTTGCAGAACAGGAGTAGTTCTCTGCTCACTTATAAGAGCCAAGGCTGTTGCTTTGTGCTCCTCTATTTTCAACATTTCAAGCAAAGGGATGGAGACCTTCATTTGGGACAAGGCATGTCTCATATCAAAGGTAGGGGAATTAGTATAAAAATTAGGATGATCCTTTGACCTACCAATTTTATTTTTCACCTTGTCAGCAATAACTTCTTATTTCCTTTTCTTCTCAACTTCAAACCCTTCATCTTTACTATTTACAATATGGGGCTTTGGGGAATCCTTATCTTGGAGCTTATTCTTAACAAATACTAATCTAGGGACTCCCTGATCATTATCCACCTTTCTATTCCTCAAATTGTATGAGGAATTTTCTTGAGTAATAGCAGCCACAGTTAGGCTTCTGATCTCTTCTTCACTGGGCTTTCTCCATTGTTTTTCATTTGATCCAGATTCTACCATATGAGTCTTACAATCATCATTATCAAACTCTTCCTAATTAGATTAAGTAAATATTTGTTGTTCATAATCAAAGAAGATCTTCCTCTTATGATCAACATCAGGACAAATAACTTCATCATCTGAGGACACTAGGTCCTCCATTAGTTCAGTAGTGAACATGTTAATAGCAGGCTTTTCAGATCCTTCATAATCTCCTGCATATGAATCATTGGCCTCTTCTCCCAAGGCCTGAGCAACAGCACATTGGAATGGTGAGTGGGGCATATTACAAGACACACACCAAGGGGTACTTTCCACATAATGTGCTATATTTTTCCTCAAAGGATCTGGTGTATCTCTTCCCTTCTGGGGTTCATTATTATCAAGAACAGGCCTCCCATCTTTCCAGTTTGTCTTGTAAGGCATGTCTCTTAAATTAGGGGCTCTATCCTGCCTTTGATAAGGTGGTCTTGTATCTTGAAAATTTATTCCCCCTTTGTCAAACTTTGTTGGGAAGTCTTTGTTAATACCAGCTCCTCTATCCATTTTTTCATCATCTTTGGATGGCCTTGCAAGTTGTGGCCTGGTTTCCTTCCACAATCTACCCTCATCTCTTTTGTACATTTGGCCAGATGTCTTTTGGTTGCTTTCAATATTTATAGCCAACTTAAATGCATCCCTAAGGGTATGAGGATTTTTATCTCTTAGAAGATAAGACATCTTTCCATCCATAGAATTGAAATAAGTGGTTATGTAGACTGCATCATCTAGCCTCAATACTTGGAACAACTTGTACATAGCCTTTTGGAATCTACTATTAAATTCTGGCATGCTCTCATTGTAATGCTTCTTGATATTGTTGAACTCATTGAGCATGTAGCTTGAATTTACATGTTCTGCATATTGCTCTTTGAAACATCTTACAAACTCCTCCCAAGATGCAATACTATTCTCAGGTAGACTCCTGTACCAATCCCATAATCATTATGACATCTTCATGCTCAATTTCATAATCATTAACCTTATCTATGAAAAATTTCAAGTGCTCTTCACAGGTAATGACATTATTCCCAATAAATAATGGGATCTTTTTCCTAATCTCATTTGGGACAGCATTGGGTTGACTAGGAATACCATCAAAGAATAGAGGCCTATATCTATCCAAATGGACTGGTCTCATTTGGATATTTGGTTGAAATGGGGGGGAAGCTGCAATATTTTGGCAAGGTACAGTCCCCGCTATACCATTGACTACAAGGGGAACTTGATTAGGAACTTGTCTAGGTAAAATTGGTCCAAGGTGAAAGGCTTGAGAACTTGGAAGTGAGTTGCTAGGTTGTTGGGGTGGGATTGTTCCTGAAGTGACAGGGGCAGAACTACTAGAAGATGTGTTTATATTAGCATGTAAGAAAGAAATTTTTCTCTTCATTTCATCTGCAGTAGCCTCCAACTTGATTTTCTCAAGTTGAATAGCCAAATCTTCCTTGGCCTTTATGCCTTCTCCAAATCAATGCTTGTTTGGGAAGGAACACTAGGAACATCCACAATTTTCTTGGGCTCATTAATATTCACACCCGCTACTTTTTGTTTTCCCTTATCAAAGATTTCTTTTGGGGCATTTTTAATATCCTCATTCCTCTAGATTTCAAAGGGATGCAATTGTCTGAGGACATGGCCTGTCCCCTCAAATTCACTTTTCTTAGATTTGACATCCTAAGATTCTTTCCTCAAATCCTCCATATCACCAAACAATTCCTTGTCTAAACCCTAAACATTTTGGCTTAGATCCCTAGCCTGAGCCTCATTTTTCCTAGTTTTGATGATAAGTTCTTGCCTCTCTATGAGCAATTCATAGATTTGTTGTTCCCTCACTTTCACCCTATTAGCAATCTCAACAAGTTGTTCATGCTCTTTCTTCCTTAAAGCAATCACCTCTTCCCTCAACTTCTCAAAATCGTAGGAAGCAGTTTTAGTAGCAGAAGTTTCTCTTGGTGGTTCTAGGGTTTCTCTTGCAAGGAAATAACCTATTTCAATGACTTTTGTGATTACTTCTTTCTAAGAATGAATGTTTGGCGTGACCTTCTTGACATGTTCGGGGTCATCAGAAGATAAGGAATTTTCATGAGGAAGTGGGGCACAAGATCTTTCTCTAGAAGGGCCTTGGGAGCTAGCATTATTGTGACCTCTCCTAAACCATTGCTTTCTACTTGGTGTATGGAGCTCATCACCCACATTATCTTCTGGGTGATCCCTGTAGTAAGACCTAGTATACCTTGGTCAACTCATGGTATATCACAACAATTTTAGCAAGATTTTACAACTATCAGCAACTGGTAACACATATTTTTTGAGTTTCCACCAACTAACAAGCGAGAATCAAATATTTATGTTGGTCAACAAAAGACACAATAGACTATACTACACATAGCTATTATGCATTCGTGTTCAGAACTCCCCAGTAGAGTCACCAATTTTGTTAGTGCTTAAATCTGCAGATAATTAATAATTCATGAACTCATATAATCCCAATAAATGCATCTGACAAACTTGCAAGCACGAAGGTATCAAGGTTATAAAAACCTTCTTCACTTTGAGTATAAAAACTCAGACGGGTTTACCTATAACAATTCACCTTTTGAAATGAGCTTTGAATTGAGAATTAGCTCCTTCACTGTTATATTGCCCTTCTCAAAATTGACTCAATAAAACATTGCAACTCTTAGTATGGCCCAAACAATCCTGATACACAACACTATGATACAAATTATGAAAGCAACAATATTGATCAGTGGCTTAAGGATATTCATCCTTCTTTTTATGAGTTAAACTCAAGGAAGGCTAACCTCACTCAGTGCTTCTATAAAGCATTAAAATATACATCCATGACTTTATCATAGAATGATTCAGATAAGGATTATGAAAAGAAAGTAAAATGAATCAAATGTTTATATTTTCAGGTGGTAACATGTGCAAGTGTATCTCAAACCAGTGCCTTATTCTACTTGGGCATCAGAGTCAAACCCTATCTCCACAAAAATCTATCAAGACAAATATACTAGAACCCAAATGACATGCCTGACATCCCATTCTTTAAATTCCTTTCATTGTCATCAAATTCATATAGGGACAATTAATTCACAGAAACCTCCCTTAAGATTTTACTCTTCCCTTGAAAGAAACTTAAGTTTAACCCCTATATTCACCTTGTGAACAATGCATTGAAAAAGCCTTACAATTTGAATGCATAAGAAAACTAAAGTATCCATACACAAAGACAATAAGTAGTAGTAACAGAGTTCTGATATGCTTTGTATTAATATCAAAATGTGTTAACACATTATTCTCTTCACTTCAAAGAAAACAAGGTTCTCTATTTTAGAACTTCTTTACAAAATGTATCGACCACCCCCTTGAAGAGAAAAAACTTGCTATATATATATATATATATATATATATATATATATATATATATATATATATATATATATATATATATATATATATATATATCCACAGAATCCTCAAAGGATGCAATAAGCTTCGGATGGCTGGGAAAAGATATTTCACTAAAAACAAAATTACAAACTAACAAAATTTGATTGCAACAACATATTACAATTATCTACTTCTCAAACATCTCGTAGGTGGCACCTTTGTCTAAGGATATTTCAGAGTAGTTGCCACATCATCATTAGATGTGGCCAGTTGTAAGTCGGCAATTCCTGTAGTAATCCGATCTACTGATTCCACATGGAGTTAGTTATATTCTTTCCCTCAACTACAAACCTTATGCAATCATTTTCAATTTTGAACAAACTATCAATTATGTTGTTACACCTCTCCAAATCCAAAGTATTGTTACCACTAAGGAAAGCATCTTGTGTAATTGTTAGCTGATCCACTAACACTTTCCACTCTATCAAACTGACCATATTTCCACTATCATCACATATTGGAGGCAGATACCTACTGTAATTCTTATCAAACATAATCAACTTAGCCTTTACCTATTTAGACTTACCCTTTAAAAACTTTAAAATAGCGCTAACTAAGCTAATCTTCTCAAAGACTTCAGTCACCACCCCAGGGATCTCAGGCTTATGCTCTTGTAGGCTATCAAGTTTATCAAATAACAAACTTCTCTCAGACCAAATGCTATGAAGTGGCTCCAGAGAAACCAATGATTCATTCACCTTTTTGTTGGCCTGGTGCAATTGACTAACTGATTAATAAACTGTTTCCATCCTTTCTATTATTTTATCCTGCCTATATTGCACAATCTTTTCCACGGTGTCCAAAGATGCATCTATCCTTATCTTTTCTAGGTCCTCAAAAGGTTTCTCAGGTGCTTCCTCATTAATCTGAACAAGGACCTCAATCTGCCAAGGGGGGAACTAACTACCTTTGAAGCCTCTTCAAGTTTGACTTTCACTTCTGCCAACTCATCCTCTAACTGTTTGATTCTCATCATTTTCAAATCTCTGTCTTTAGCAACTACACTTGCACATTCAAACAATTTTGAATATCTCTCAAATAACTGAACTATTTTTGCTTCATTCAAGTTAGCCCAATGAGTTACTGCCTTGGAAACTTCAAGGTCAGTTGTGTTTTGCATAGTCCATATGATCTTATTGCCTTCCATCCAATCTTCTATACTCAATAAAGCTATCTTTTGAGTTTTAGGGGCAAGAGACCACATTGCAACAGCTTGAGATTTAGGGTCGTAGCCACTGCCTCTAATCATATCACCAATATGGACCTCATATGCTAAGCTACCCTTTGGTTGCTTTCTTATCTAATCAATGATGAATGCAGAAGTCAAATCCCACCCTGGAGTCAATAGCATTCCACTTGACTTAACCATCTCTCTAGCTTCATCTACAATTATAGGATCAAGACTACGATCATAAGATCCTAGAGCTCTCAAAGTTTCTTGACTTGGTTCCACTCCTTCAGGTAGAGCTTTCCGCACTTCTTCATGTTTCCTCCAAATAAGGAAACTCTTGAATTCCTCATTCTTCATAAATTGATCATCACTCAAAAATTCCTCTTGATACACCTCTCTGATATCCTGTCCTGCCCACAGGGATTGCTCATCACTTTCTTCATTAGTAGCCACCTCTTACTAGCTCTAATTGCTTTCCTCAACTGATGATGGTAGGCCCTATCACCAAGAACAATAGCAAATGCTTTATCAATCCCTTTCTTTTGTTTTCCTTGCCTTGAAGATTCTCCTTCCTCAAGCCTCTGCTTCTTCAAAGGTGGCTCTTGGACATCCTCCACCTTTGGCTGGTCTTCAATAGGCTTAGCAATCTGTACATCCCCAACTTATGGTGGGCTATTCACTTCTAGGGACTCATTAGAAGACTTCTCTTGATCATAAGATGAATAATCCTTCTTTTTCTTTGGCTGCTTTTGATCAATCAATTTCTCCAACTAGTTTGATAGAGTATCATGCATCTCTATCATCTTGTCAATTCTTTTCAAATAAGGAAGGTCGGGGAAGAAACCCTTAAAAGGAATCTGAGCTTCCATCACTTGTTTTGATAGATCTATCAAATCAAAGAACCTATTCCACCTCCTTTTAACTTCATCCATATCCACAACATTTCTGATTATGTCCTCTTCATCAAGGTCTTCATGTTCCTTGATGACACTAATATTAGGGATTAGGGTTAACCTCGTAGTCCTAATAAAACCCTCAAGGTCCACATGTCTACAAAAACCAGACACCATCTTGAATTGATTCAACCATGCAGTGACTTGTGGGAAGGCTCTCTTGCCAATCAAGAAATCACCAATTTTGAACTGTCTAGGTGTGAAAGTACCCTTCTTATGGGGGGCCAAAAGCTCTTTGTCCATCTACATCAGCTGTCAAATGAATTCCAAACAGGCAACTCTTGGCGGCACAAATTTTGGCAACAAATGTGGGGGCTGGGGGCAACCGTAGACTCTCAAGATTGTGGAATTTTCCCCAAAGTAAAAATCACCCAGCTATGGTCTGCCTCCCACTTCTTTGCAAACTACATAGGTCTTAGGAGTTTAAGGACCCTTGGTGATATCCTTATAACATTTATGCCTAGCATCTTTATAATGGGATACACAATGAAATTCTAGAAAACAGAGAAGTCACCCTTACTTGAAGAAGAGTTCCACTTCCTCACACATAATTGTACTAGATTATAATGGCCTTTGAAAGTAAACCTTGGTTTCAGCATGTTCAAATCAAAGCTATTGATGTTGAAGAACAAAATTAAGTGCATTAACAATGCATAATGCATGAACTTAATTGGACTCTTACTTTCTTTGACAGAAATCAAACCCTCATGCATTCTATCAATTATATACTGAATGTAATCATAATCAGTATTTACTAGGGAATTCTGGATGTCTAAAATTATCATCAACAGATCATCTGGCAAGAACTCTACATCCCCATCAATTCCCAAAACCCTACACAACCCATAACAAGTCTGCCTCATATAATGTTGGAGGGACTTAAATTGGTAAGGGGCATTCATGTGAGCAAGGAGGGGAGCTATATATTTATCCTATTTTGGGATGTGCTTCATCATTTGGTCCTTTACTATCCCTATGTTATTCTTGTACCTCTCTCTTTCTTTGCTCGGGTCAATTTCGATGGAAGAAGACGTATAGAAATTAAAGGCTTTCATGAAATAACCCCTATCAAGAGTAACCAAAGGTGACTAGTCCTCTTTTCTAATTGTTTTGGAAATAGGGTCATAATGGCTAGCTAGTGCAACAATTAAATCCACATCTAAGAATACATCAAGAACAACTAATTTCCCCAAACCCAAAGCCCAACCATTACACACAAGAACATGCCTATCTCTATTTCCATAAAAGAAGTTGAAAATAGTATAACCTGTGCTATTGGGTATGACAAGATCTCTACAAAGCCCTAGAACATCTTCGAAGACATCATCGGGAGCTCTTTTGTTCTGGCTGGAACCCAACAACAACTTCATGGAATCATCTAAATAGTTCGGCTTGCCTTTTTCTTCACCACCTTTGGATTTTGATTCACTACTAGAAGAAACTACATTCTGCTCTAGTTGACTCATTTTTCCTACAAATACTCTCAATTCTGCAAACCTGATTTGCTCGGTGCTCAAAAATTGCTTCAGAAAAAAACAAATCTCCTCAACTGATTTTGGACATAGGAAACAATGAGCTTAGCTTATTTATCGATACGAATCAAATGTGTACAAATACTACAATCGTTGCAAATCAATCCTTAATTGCTCCCGCATTCAATTTCACATATCACCAATTTTCAAATCATAGCTAACCGATGCAAAGATGTTGACAAATAGATTTAAAAACTTGAAAACAAGGCAAAAAAGGCAATGATTACTACTCTGTACTTTAACATCTTGTTTGCGTCATGAAATCCTTCTTTAAAACTGATTGGATGGCTTATTGGTTTACTCTCTAGCTTGACAATGTACTTTATCCACGCAGGCAATGGTCTTTTTCTTTTCCTTTATTACCTTTTCCGATTGAGCCCATTCAATGAATCAGCGACTGCAAGCTTCTCATGATCTCTTAATGAATTGCTAACCCCAGTTTATATTCAGAGAACTGGCGACCAAAGCCTTCGCACATTCTCAGAATGAAACTCTTAAATCACCCATCCTTTAGCGAACCAGCGAACAAGCTCAATATAACCGAACATGATTACAGTCATTACTTAGCGAATCAGCGACTAAAGGCTACCTCTTATTCGCCTAATGTTCCGGTTAACTATCAAATTATCTTGAGATTTGGCAACTGAAGACTCCACTCATTCGCTTAATCCTTGTCTTAACTGCTAGCATACTGTGCGAACTAGCGAACAAGCTTTCCTTTGAGTCGCTGAATTCTTCCTTAACTACTAGCTTCAAGCTGCGATTTAGATGCAACCATTGATCATAGACTCAATCAACGATCCTCATTAATTCACTGAATAAAAACAAGCTTTATCCTTTTATTTCGAGACTCAGCAAACAAAAGGTTCACTAAATCGCCAGATACTCCAAATGCTGACCATTGCATCTTGCGATTAAGCGAATAAAGGTTTTTCAACTTATCTCGCCCATTCGCTGAATACTTCTAACCATAATCAAACTTTTAAGAGAACTTGTGAATACTTTGTTCGCCCAATCATGAGAAAACTTAAGATCTTACTAACTTATTCCAAGAATAAGCGAACACTTGATATAACCCTTTTCGCCAAATTCATCAAGCCAAATTGACAGAGCTGCCAGACTTAGAGGACAGTAACACAACTGCTTAGTCGCCCAATCGCCAAGTCAAAATATGTAGGACCCAATGTATTCTAAGATTAAAACACATCTGTTGATCTTTCAAAAAATCAACAATGTTTGCTAGATCGCTAGATGCCAGAAGACTTAACCGCATGATTCTGAGAATGAGCAATCATTGTTGCGCTAGGTCACTGAGAGTTTTCTCGAGACCGCCAGATAACATGCGAATAAAAGATAACACTTTCGCTAATTCGCTAAATGTTTGAGGTAGCTGCTGGAAGATTTAGAGATTACGCGACTGAACATGGCACTTAACCTGGGTTTGACACATTCGCCAGTTCACTGAAAAGCTTAACTATGCAAAATAACATTACACGACTCAGCGAACGCCTAAAGGAAATAGTCACGTGCACTTTTAAGAGCTTAAGTGGCCAAAAAGTAATGATGAATTAGAAGACTTAAGGCTGATTTGAGGGTTTTCACATGAATTCAAATTTCTTTAAGGACAAGATTTAGGGTAAGGGTTTTTTTGAACACAGTCATGGCAACTTTGAAGAAATTTTGACACCTAAACCATAGGAAAAATTTACAAACGAGAGGACTAAACCAAAATTTGGACAAAAACCTCAGAAAATTAAGAATATACCCAACAGGTGGATAGTTGATCTCTTAACTCTATTATCCTCATGAAGTAAGATGTGATAGTTTCTCCCTTGGTCATTTTGACATGGTGGAGTTGTTGTTTTAGAGAAAGAGTCATGCTTGTGTTATTTATTTCAATACATTTTCTCTAAGGTTGTGAACATTAGATATGGTGTATCTAATTTGGAGATGATTGGAACTATGTGATTCTTCACTGCATCCACTAACATCTTCATAGTCTTGTTTTTGTTTTCCGTCCATAGGAGTTTCTCATTGTCTTCATCAGGTCCAAAAATGTGTTCAAATCATGTTCTCTTAGAGCAAGCATGATTCTAAATTTCCAAGATAGAATATTTGCAGCTCCTTCAAGTTAGTCCTTAAATCTAACACTGTTCACCATTTTATTGAATATGAAATTCTAGAGAATTTAATGGTAGTTAGTTTGTCTCTCCTTATAAATCTGATTGGATCTTCCTTAAGATAGTTCTAATACCATGTTAATTTTGATCAAATTTATAGGTTATAGAAATTTTAATTTTAATCACTGTTATCCATATGTATATGCAAATTTGAACAATATTCTATTTGATAGGTTGATCATAATATCACAATAATATTACTTGGATATATATATCAATATAAACTCAATATGAATTTATATCGATTTGCGATGATCTTTATATCGATATTAATATGATCTATATAATGACAATATAAATTCCTTATGAGTCAACAATTAATAGTGATACTATGAAGTTGTTGAGATATGACAAGTTAATATCAAATTATGGTAATTTGTTTTATGCCACTTTTGTATCTTGCTTTGCATTTATCGATTTATGTACATTTCAAGAAATTTGATTTAGTAAATATATATGTGTGTGGAGACATGTTTCCTGTGGTTCATGTAGAGATATTTCTCTACGTGAGACATATCTCATGATAATGACCGATCAACGTAAACTCATCTCTATCGATATACAAATCGACTTGTTGTAGTATAATATCGATACTCATTATAGATACACAACATGATTAATATCATATCGACACTCATCATCGATACATAGAATGATTAATAATTATTATATTAAACTCGATTATGTGTGTATACATATACATACATACATACATACATACATACATATATATATATATATACACATGATTATTAATTTACTAATTATTAATCATGCATTATGATAACCATAATCATAGCAATTAATTTAGAGCAGTACACAAAAAAGGATAGAGACCAAATGCTCAAGACTGATAGGCCACTTATGCATTTGATTTCATCGGTTAGAATAATTCGACCAAAGCTACAACCATTAATAGATAGGAGTCCAAACATATGAAAGGTAAAAGTATGTTCACCTTTTGTAAATGGTTACAAATATTAAAGGAGAAATTGAAGGTATGGAATAAGACGGTCTTCAAAAACATGTTTGAAGAAAAGACAAGATGAGAAGGGGAATTGGAAAAAGTGAAACTATGGTCAAATACAGTATGATAGAGGCGAAGTTCCTAAGGGAGAAAGAGTTGATGCAGGAATATGATGAAATTTTAGCACATGAAGAATTGTATTGGAAGTCAAAATCAAGGGAAACCTGGTTAAGGGAAGGAGATAGGAATACAAAAAAAATTCATAATTTGATAAAGCTGAGAAGAGACTGGAACAAAATTGCTCAGATTTATCAAAGCAATGGTAATTTAATAATAGATGATAAGGAGATTTAGAGAGAAGGGATCCAATTATTTCAAGCTCTTTTGGGAGGTGAAAGTTTGTGGATACCATTGATCATAGTTTCATAGATGTCATTCCAAGGCTGGTCTTGGATGATGACAACATGATTCTTTCAATGCCTACAACAATTGAAGAAGTGAAGGTAGCGGTATTCCAGTTGAAACCAAATAATGCTTTGGGTCTAGATGGATTCACAACCTTATTATTTCATAGGTATTGGGACACAATAGGGAAAGGAATTTGGAAGATAGTAGAGGAAATCAGAAAGAAGAAGCTAATGCTTAAGGAAATGAACAATACCAATATTGCTTTGATACCAAAGAAACAAGAGGTACATGACATTTTTGAATTTTGTCTCATTTCGCAGTATAATACTATTTATAAAATAGTACCCAAAGTTATTAATTATAGATTAAAAAAGATAGTACCAAAAATCATCGCTATTGAACAAAGAAGGTTTGTCCCAAATAGAAACATTATAGATGGGATTGTCACAGCTCATGAAATACTCTATTCCATAAAAAAGAAAACATGAGAAGTATGGTTATAAAGCTAGACATTAAAAAATCTTATGATTATGTGCAATGGATGTTACTGATTTTGGTTATGAGGAAGTTTGGTCTTTGTGATCATTGGTTGGAGTGTATTTTTAGATGTATCTCTACTCCCAGATATTCAACATTAATCAATGGTCAACCACAAGGATTTTTCCAAGGCGGGCAGGGAATCCATCAAGGAGACCCAATATCACCTTTTCTTTTTATAATTATGGTAGAGACTCTTAGTAGGAAAATTGCGGATTTCAATAGGAGAGGAATTTGGTAGGGCATAAGAATAATGCATACGTTGCCTCCATCACACCAATTATTTGCAAATGATTTCGTATTGTATGGGAATGTTGCCTATGATGAAGTTGAGGTCATTGATTTTATTTTAGAAGACTATTGTAAGGTCTCAAGCCAATAGGTAAACAAGGTGAAGTCGAGCATAGATGTTTTTAATACAAGAAAGGTTGCTCAGAGAATAATTTTAGGAATTCTGGGATTTAGAGTAGAGACGCTCCCAGTGGTTTATCTTGGGATGCCCTTATTTTGTGGAGCCATTATAAGTAGATTATGGATGAAGGTGATTGAAAAATGCGAGAGGAAGACAGAAAATTGGAAAGGAAGGTAGTTGACTCTTGCAGGTCACATTACCATGATTAAGGAAGTGTTAGCTACGGTTCCTATTTACATGATGTCAATGATGGAAATGCCAACTAAAGTTTCCGGTGATTTGAATAAGAAACCAATAAATTTCTTATATAATGGCCTCATGAACAACATAAAATTTTATTAGTCATATGGAAGAATATTAAGAAACTAAAATAGGAAGGAGGTGCAAGGACAGAGGACTTGGGTATTCAAAACATGGCATTAGTGGAAAAGTTAATTTGGAGAATGGTTAAAGACCCAAGTGCTCTATGGTGCAAAATTTTGTAGAAGTGTCTTAACAAGGACAAGCCAGACCAAATTCTTACAATTGTGAATCCTCCTCATGGTTCGGTGATTTGGAATTATATGGCAAAATGTCAAGCCATAATTACAGACCATATTTCTTAAAGGATCAAAGATGGCAGAAGAGTAGTGTTTTGGTGTGATTCCTAGAATAATTACAGAGCTTTAATCAACTATCTTGAATTGGAATGAGAAATAGAAATAGAAGTCCCAATTTGGGGAACAAAACTCAAAGATTATATGCATATAAGGCAGGATGATGATATATTTGTAACACATTGGAAGGATTCATAAAATTTAGGGGAAGATTTGAATGCAACATTGACAGTTGAACTAGTCACTAGAACCATCTTCATTTCTGAAGGTGAAGAGGAGGTCTTTTGGTGTGATGCTCGATCAGGCAATTATTCCTCCAAATTAGGGTATGAAGTATTGAGCAATAGTTTGGAAAAATGTGAATGGAATCCGGGTCTATGTTGGAGTCCATCCATGCTTCCTAAAGTTGGAGTGTTTACATGGTTGGAGATACAGAATAGAGTCTTGACAGGGGAAAGATTAATGAAACTTGGGTTTGCAGGTCCATTTTGTTGCCCATTGTGTTGTGAGCGGGTTGAAACAACAGACCAATTATTTGTTCATTGTAATGTCGGTCAACAATGTTGGAGTTTCTTTTTGGGTAAATTAAATTTCTTGGCAACCTTACAAGAGACATTGAAAAAGTTTTTGGTTAGCTAAATGTTACTGAATAAAGGTTCCTTATGGGGAGGTATTTGGCATGCAGTACCAACTATGATCATTTGCCATCTTTGGAAAGAGAGAAATCAGAGATTATTATGTGATTCAGGAATTAGTGTGGAGGCACTCATTAATAAGATTGAAATTGTAATCAGTGAACATGTAAACTCTAGAATTTTATCAAAGATTCACAAGGAGTACACGTCTTGGGATGATAGAATAAGGAAATTATGGTCTCATCTTATTCCCCCTAAATTGGACGGCATTCATAACAATAAATTGAGGAGCATAGTAAAATGGTGTCTTCCGCCTACAAGAAGATTAAAGTTGAATTTCAATGGGGCTTCCCGAGGGAACCCTAGTCTGTCAAGTGCATGCTTCATCATAAGAAATGACCATGGTGAGTTGCTTTGGGTTGGTTTACTGAAACTACCTTCAAGCACAAATCCTGAGGCTGAATTTGTAGCATTGAGATAAGGGTTGTTATTGGAAAAAGAGAAGGATGTGAGGAATATTGAAATAGAAATTGATTCTCTAAATGTAGTTAGAGTAGTTTTGACGAGACAATACTAGAGCTAGAAAACTAGTATGTGGACAGACCACATTCACACCCTTTTAGAAGATTTTGAGGAGTATACAATCACACGTGTTTAGAGAGATGAATTTGGCGGGGGATTTCCTGTTAAATCATGGTATGGAACATATAGAAATGGAGAATAGATAGTGACATTTGGCGGTGGAAAGGTCTCGAGATGCGCATAGACAAGATCAATTAAGGATGCTATTTTTTCCTACTTTCTTAGGAGGACACATGTTATGTAATCTTTTTCTTGATATAATGAAATGAAAGCTAGATTCAGTAGCAATTTGCTTTAAAAATGATATTTAAAAAAATGATAAACATTAGGTCATGTCAACGAGTGAAGAAGAAAAAGAGTAAGGTTAGCGATCAGATTTAGAGATGAAAGACAACAATATTAATGAAGATAGTGATTATATCAATGAACCAAGACAAAGACTGATTCCACACATTATAGTCGACACGGCATGAAATAGTAGTTGAGTCATTACGTTGCAAGTTGGTGATCCAAAATATTCGATAATGATAGAATTTGTTAGAGCAATCGACTAGAATAAAGGAAACTAACATCGAAGTTACTAAAAGAAGCAATTACTTTATAAAGAAAGTAATTTGTAATTAAAGACCAATTATAATGTAGCAGATTATTTATTTATAATAAACAAAGACATGTCAACAACATAAACAAAGTCACCACATAACTAATCATGGACTAAAGGTGCGATTCAAATTAAAGAGGTGTGATGTTTTGGAAAGATTAGACTTGCCATGTAAAGACACATCTGCCAGTAAAGAAGACATGGTGTGATTTTTTTAAGAAGATAATACATGGTTCACGAAAAGGCATGATTATATAAAGGTGCGACTCACTTAAAGGATGTCAAAATGCATTAAGGGATATGTCTTTTCAAATAAAAAGATATATATAGATATTGCATTTGACGAAGATAAGGTGAAGTGGTGTGTTGTATGAAGAACAATCATATATATATCAGATTAAGAGAATGTATTGTTGAAGACCATTGCAGCCTTATGGAGAAATAAGTAAGAGATTATTTTGGTCATTTTGTGATAGATTTTTGGAAGACTTCATAAAATATTTGAAGAAAAGAGTATAACAAATTTTGAAGGAGTGCGCATAGCAGATTTGTGGAAGGATTTGAAAGAGATTGATAGAAAAAGTTAAAAAAGGGTATTCCATCCTCAGTTGAGTAAGAAACATTACTAAAGTAGAAATTTGAATAAGGGGTTGGTGCCTCCAGTAGGTTGGTGCCTACATTTAGAGATGGAAGTTGGTGCTTCCAGTGAGTTAGTGCTCATAAATTTAGGGGTTGGTGCCTACAAACATTATAAAAGAAGATTTATATAAAAGCATTGATTTTTCATGGTTTTCTCTCATTTGAGTTCCCATGTAAAATGTTGTGTTATTGTGTTCTCATGTGCATGATTGCTAAATTTAGTAATTGACACTATTATGATGGATACAATTTAAATTGGTAAAGTTTATTGTTATACTAACTCACACTCCCCCTACCCTCCCCTCTCTCCTCTTGTCCCCCCTCTCAGTATAATTGTGTTCTCTTCAACACTACTTATGTTTTTAGGTTAATTTTATTTGAAATTGGCAATTGTAATAACCTCATTATTCTGGATTTGGGAGGGAATTATCTTGACTTGAATCCATCCAACATTGGCGACCTCTAGTCATTGAAAGTTTTGCGACATTATTTGAACTCCTTTAATGGAAAATTCCCTTTGTTTATTCTAAATTTAGAAATCTAGAGGTCTTGGAACTCAATCAGAATTCCCTACAGGGGCCTATTCCATTAGAGATCGTACAGATGAAGAAATTGGTGGTCCTCTATCTCACATTGAATTATTTCAATGACAACATGATACTTGCACAACTGGTGAATCTTACACAGCTACAGGTGCTTCCTTTGGGGGTAAATAATCTTTCTGAACCAATTCCAATGAGTTAGGTCAACTACACAAGATGCAAATGTTGGAGCTCTTTTAGAACTAGTTGCAAGGTAGAATTCCATAGAGTTTTGGGGATTTGACGTCCTTTCAAAAATTGGATCTTCATTCTAATAGTTTGGAAGGAAATATACCTGAAGAGCTCGGAAAGTGCTTGAATTTGATGTTCCACCAAACTCGCCTATTTTATTTAGCATTTTTTAACTTCTCCTAGAACTCTGGAACACCCACATATACTTTACTGCACCATAAATGACAAAGTAGTGCATGCAAAATGAGAAAAAATGTCATCATCTCATGTATCAAAGTATGGATGGGTAAGATTGTCTCGATGGTATTCTCTGTCTATCCCACCAGTTACAACCGATGATCCCATAAAGTAGACCAAGGCTTTCCAAATAGAAAATGCCCACGACATAATTAGCTATCAAATTTAGAGAAATGAATGATTTTAATGACGTCCATGAGGCCAAACAGCCTAAGGGACCACTGGATCACAGACGTAAGGTAACTCCAGATGCTTTTCTAAGTCAAACCTCTAGTTGTGAATCTTGACAATCAAACTAGCGGTTTGGTTGATCTTATCTTCCTCGAATAGGTTGTGTATCTTGTCTACTCCCGAACTAATTTCATACTAATCTCGGATGTCATCATAAGCGGTACACTCAATGATAAAATGACATTCAGTCTCAATCGCACCCGACACACAAAACTTGCAAATCCTTTCTTTCCAGTCCTCTTTGGGCCTTTTCCATCTACCTGTCTCGCATCTGAGGTGATGAGAACCTGTCCTCAACTGGGCCACTAACAGTCTAGCTTTTCCTTTAATAGCTTCCCCCAGATATACCTTATCACCATGTTCCCCGGTTGGGTTGACCACTTTGATGTAATAAGCCTTTTTCCTACCCATATTATTAGTCCACATGGCAGTCCAAAATTTTTCTATGACGAACTTTTTTATTTCCGCATTGGTATTGGGGCATTCTTGTAACTTGATGTTCCATTTACTCAACCACTTTATATTCTGTTTCATGTGGACCAAGTCCTCTTTCATCGCAATTTTGGGCCATCGTTTGTTATCCATGTTTTCAAGTTTCTTTAGATAACTTATTAACCGAGTTATTGTTGTCACTTCCAACAGGAAACTACCTGCTTCAACTAAGAGAATTTCATATGGGACCAAGGTCTTAACTTTAAGATTGCTCATGATTAAGTGTTTCTGAATCCTCTCCAGTTGTCGCCAACCACATTTTGTCATGTTGCCTCCCGAAACTTCGCAGCCATAAAGGACAACCGGCGTGACCAACAAGCCAAATAAAGTTTTATTGGTTTTCCAATCCCAAAGTTCAGCATTTCTGCATCTATTATGGAGTAGGTAGGACACTCTCCACCCTCCCTAAATCCTTTTCGCTCTACAAGTCTCCCAGCTAAGTCTATGGTGGAGGTCAATCCCCAAATATTTATATTCTTTCACAATTTCTAATAGACTGCCTTCAAAGATGAAGGAAACATGTTTTTCCTTCCTTTTCAAAGAAAAAATCATAATTTTTGTTTTGGTGATGTTCACCTGCATCCCCACTTCCTAAAAAAAGTGCTCCAAAGCCCCTAATTGATCTCTTTACCCTTGAACAGTTTTAGAAATCAGAATAAGATCATCCGCATAAAGAAGAAGCTTTACCACATATACCACTAAATGCACCCCTTCGCCATCTATCTTGTCTAACCAGGATTCTAGTTTATCAATGTATAAGCTAAACAAAGTGGGAGATAATGGGCATCCTTGTTTAACACCAATGTCACTACCGAAGCATTCAGACATACCCTCTTTAGTTCCTGATTTTGGCTCTGACCCTCTCGTACAACCTATGCACCGCAGCTCTAAAAACATCTGGGATGTCTAAATCTTCCATTCTACTCCACAACTTGTCTCTAGGAACCATATCAAAAGCTTTCTTGAAGTCCACAAAATAAAAATAAGCTTCTCCTCCTTGGCTATCCCATAATTTTTCTATCAAGTGTCGAAGAGTGATGCAATGATCAATGGTAGAGTGTCTGGGCCTGAAACCCGCTTAACCTTTGGCTCTTTTTCTATCAAGTGTCGAAGAGTGATGCAATGATCAATGGTAGAGTGTTTGGGCCTGAAACCCACTTAACCTTTGGCTCTTTTTCCTTCACCTTCAGCCCAACTGTTGATTCTATGTTCCACCATGCTCCCAAAAAGTTTGTCGAAGAGAGGATTGACCATAATTGTCTGATAATTAGATGGGTTATTGATGTCCCCACTTTTAAAGAGAGGGATGACCATGCTAATGGTCCAATCGGCTGGAAACCCCTCCCAAATGACACTATTGAAGACACCTGTGATGTGGGGTGCAAGAAGATCAACTCCCTATTTTAAAAATTCAGCCTGAAGTCCATCTATGTCACTTGCCTTGCCACCAACCAATTTCTTTATCCCAAGTTTGATGGCATCTACCATAAACAGCTCCACCGAGGTGTTTACAATGGGGGGAGAGTCCTCGTGTGACTACTCATAAAGTAACTTAGCATACTCTAACCATTGTTTATCTGTAATATTATTCACTATTTGTTTTTTCCTCTATTGGAGTTCCTTCCATAAGTCTTTGGGATTGTGTTTGCCGAGATGTATTAATTCCCTCCTTCTTGTATTAACATACTCCTCTTTTTTTGCTTGAATCAACTTGATATATAACTTCCTATTTTCTTTGCTCGAATCTTTCCCTCTTATAACTCTCTTAGCTGCCTTACATTCTTTGTCATACCATGGATTTGATGGAAATGTGTTCGCAGCCCTCTTCCTATTGCAAGATCTTTTACATGCCTTTAGCACTTTGTGTATAATTAGAATCAGCAAACTACTATGCAACTGGTCACCTTGCTCATCGCTCCTTTCATCAACCGAGATATTGTCTATTTCAAGAAGTTGTTGTTTAAAAGAAGCACTCAATATGGCTTTGTTATGTTGGTTTATGAGTATTCTCCCTTTATTAACAACCTCATTTTGCTTGTGGAAATCATGTTTATCTTGCTAGTTATTTGGAACAAAATCCAGTTTAATATAGAGGGGCATGTGATCAGATTTCATTTCTATAATTTGTTCACCAATGTCAAACTCTATCACTTTAGAAGTAAAATTTTGTGAACAAATAACGTAATCCACCACACTTTAACCATTGTAAGTTTTGCAAGTGATACCCCCCGAGGTTGGCCATAAACTCATGCTGTTACAGATAACCATGTCCAATAAACTACACAAGCCCAATAATTCTTCCCCAAAATGAAAAACACCCCCTATTACCATCCTGAGACACTCTTTTACAAAGTTGATCACCACCTTCTACCAACCATAAAGGATTATTCTCTCCTTTTTCACCGTTGCTCAAATGTAAAGATTGTGTTGATTGTCCTTGCATTAAAATCCCCAACGAGCATTATTTCACCTGTAGTGCTGAATAGAGAGATATCATTTTTTAATGACGCAAACAGATCTTCATTGTCTAAGTTTTATTTTTTGTAGAATTTTGAGTTTTTCGGGGCAAAGTAACATGTAGCCAATCTGAAAATAGTCTCATTCATTGTTAATTGCAGCCATATGTATTGCTTATTTGGATCTTCTTTTTCAAATTTAACCACGTCATACCATTTCTATTTTATAAACACCGTGATACCACTGTACCCTTTACCTGTTTCATTCCCATTATTCCAAACTGAAAATTTCTTGTAGCCATCAAAATCTGGAACCATACAACCATCATGCTCGTGTGGCTCAACAAGAATAATAATATCTTTCCCCTCTACTATGGGCCCCAACCCAAGACCTCTTCTCCAAGGATAACCTTTGCAGTTCCAACTTACTATGCTCAAGTGATCCTGTGGGGGCCCAATTTCCTATTTCTTATTTGAGAAACGCCCACTGATTTGAGCTTTCCCATTTTTCAACCATGCTTGCTTACCTTCGTTTCTTGCAGATTTTACTTTTGCCCATTCCTTCCTTTGCTCCTCTTGTTGAGCCAAAGTTAGGTCTTCATCTAGATAGAATTGTGTTCCTCTTAGCAGCTCTCTATTTCTGAGAATAATATTTTTATCCTCTAGATTTTTCAAGATCACTCTTACATGTCTATCCCTTCCCCCCTCCATTCCCTTACTTATCATGTTGGCTTGTTGAATACCACCTGTCCATTTCAGCTTATCTCTAAGAAAATCTCTTACAAGAATATTAGTTCGCTCTTTCTCTCCAAAGTCTTTCAACCCTTTTATAATGATATTTGCAGCTTTACCCCTTATGTCATGTTCTTCCCTAATTTGGAATTTGATTTGTTGTTCGATAATGCCCTTTTGTTTGTTTGTTGATCTGTTTACCACTTGTGACCAAGATTTGGCTTCCTCTATCCTCTCCTTAAGTTGAGATTCTTTAGATTCTATGTCTACTAAGGCTGATTGTATTTCTTTTAATTGTGTGGTGTCCACTTCTTTCACTTGTTTTTTCTTTATTCCTTGTTAGTTTCAATTGTTCCAATTCTTGTTTTATGGTTTCAAGTTCCTGTTGTCCTATCTCCATTTTGGTTTGCATGCTTGAGATTTGTTCTTTTAGATTTTTGTTCTCTTTTTCTATCTTGCTGGTGTACTCTATGGCTTCAAACACTTTGTTCTCCTCCTCCCAATTCCTTGTCTCAATACTTTCCACCCTCTTTTTAAAGTCCATAAGCTCCTCAAGGTATAGCTCTTAAGACCACAAAAGAGGTGTTCTAGTTAGGCTGTAATACATTTTATTGTCTTGTAACTCTTCTCCATTGTCGCCTTTGCTTACTGAACCAACTTCTAGTTGGTTCAAATGATTCTCATTTGACTTGGTATTCTCGTTTGCCTCCACCTGTACTCATATCCTTGGTTTTCCCGCTCTACCTATGTTGTTTGTCTCATACTAGACTATAAGATCTTGTCTGGAATACCATTAATTCTTGGCAAAATCATTGCAAAACATTTTTTATTTGTTTGCTTAAACTTTCGGTTTTGCCTGGGCCTTAAAATACCCTTGTACTATTTCGCATTTACCAATACCAGCCTCTCCCCTGTCCTGTCTGCCTACTTGAGAAAATCTGACATAACAGATTCCCAAGCCCCTGCTATACTTTCTAAAGTTGTTAAATATTGAGGTGCCAAAGGCTCACTTGTAGCTTGATTCCAACCCCGTTGATGTATAAAGTTTATCAATGGGCCTATCATCTGGGTTTGGAGATTCCAGTTGACACCAACCCCATCCCCAATAGTAGGATGAAAAATATTGTTTCCATTGGTCAAAATGGACCTCTTTAGGCTGGGCTCATGACATATCAATGCAAGGTTTTTCTCTGTCTCTCCGGGGCTGGGCCCCATAATGTTTTTGGAAAATATTGTATATTGTTGGTTTTATTTTTATGCCCAAATGTCAGGTTTGATATTCACACCAGTATATATGATGTTCCTTGTCTTTAAAAAATGCAGGAAGCGATAGAAGTAAGGAATAAAAAAGACAAGAGAAAATAGTTGAGTCCCACCTCTCTACTGTCTAGAACCGACAAAGCCCTCATATTATGTCCCCGCAGATCCCTGCTATCTCTTTGTTGCTTGCAACCCGTGCCTGCATGCCTGCTATGCTAGCCGACCTACTATCCATCTGCTCCTTGCCTACATGTGCGTCCTGCTATCTACTTCATCCTGCTATCCACTCTGGTTGCTATCCGCTTTGAAAACGTGTGCCACTGTTCCCCGCATGTGACCACCGGAGATGCAAGACAACAATATTAATGAAGACGGTGATTATATCAATGAACCAAGGCAAAGAATGATTCCACACATTATAGTTGACTCAACATGAGATGGTGGTTGAGTCATTAACTTGCAACAATTAGTCGATTTCATGCAACAATCCAACAAGGAATTAAAATAAGACAATGTTAATAGCACAAGGACTCCATGATGGGACATGAATACAATGGTTAACAAAGTAAAAGTGATTACAATACAAGAAGTGATGTTTTGAAGAGGTGATTGACTAAATTGAAAAAGATCAAAAGATTCGATAATATAGAATTTGTTAGAGTCGGCAAGAATAAAGGAAACGAACAAGGAAATTACTAATAAGCAGTGACTACTTTATAAAGGAAGTAACTTGTGATTAAAGACTAGTTATAAGGCAGCAAATTATTTATTTATAATACACAAAAACATGTCAACAACATAGACAACTCAGCAAGATAAAGTCACCACATAACTAATCATGGACTAAAGGTGTGTTTCAAATTGAAGAGGTGCAATGTTTTGGAAAGACTAGACTTGCCACGTAAAGACACATCTGCCAATAAATTACAAAAGACATGGTGCGATTTGTTTAAGAAGATAATACATGGTTCATGAAAAGGCGTGATTATATAAAGATGCGACTCACTCAAAGGATGTCAAAATGCATTAAGGGATATGCCCTTTCAAATGTATAGATATTGCATTTGACAAAGATAAGGTGAAGTGGTGTGTTGTATGAAGAACAATCATATATATATATATATATCAGATTAAGAGAATGTATTGTTGAAAATCATTGTAGCCTTATGGAAAAATAAGAGATTATTATGGTCATTTTGTGATAGATTTGTGGAAGACTTCATAGTAGATTTGAAAAAAAGAGTATAGCGGAGTTTGAAGGAGTGTACATAGCAGATTTGTGGAGGGATTTGAAAGAGATTGATAGCAAAAGTTAAAAAATGGTATTCCATCTTCAGTTGAGTAAGCAACATTACTAAAATGGAAATTTGAATAAGGGGTTGGTGCCTCCAGTAGGTTGGTGCATACATTTAGAAGTGGAAGTTGGTGCTTCCAGTGAGTTAGTCCTCATAAACTTAGGGGTTGGTGCCTACAAACATTATAAAAGAAGAATTATATAAAAGCATTGATTTGTTGTGGTTTTCTCCCATTTGAGTTTCCACGTAAAACATTGTGTTATTGTGTTCTCATGTGCATGATTGTTAAATTTAGTAATTCACACTATTATGATGGATAAATTTTGAATTGGTAAAAACAACAAATTCACCCTCCCCCCTCCCCCCCTCTCAGTATAATTGTGTGCTCTTCAACACTCCTTATGTTTTTAGGTTAATTTTATCTAAAAATATTTGATATTCACCTTTGGGTGTCTTTTGACCCAATTGCGAACTAATTTTTCATTACTATAAGTAAATCACATATTAAGGGTGTCGTTATAGAGAATTTGTTATACTTCTCTCAATGCAAAACCAAAAACCTTTATTGCATAAACTGATTCAATAAATCATATATGTGGTAGTGTTTTGTATGGGACCTAAACTAGCAGTTACTATCAAAGATTCATTGCATAGCTTGAGTAGGATCACTTCATTGAAACTAGCAAACAAAGGTAATACGCTTTAAAATGAAATTGCTTGAGGCAACATACATATTTTTTATTTAAATCCATACTTCCCATCTAAATCTATTGTAGATTGAAGACTCTAGAGAGACTAGCATTATTTTTCTATATCAGACATGTTGTATTGAACAAATGGGTATGCTTCTATTTACACTAACTAGTGAAATATGAAGGTTTTTCAACCTAATACTAACTGGAGTGTGCTTGTATATTCCCCACATAAAGTTGTTGGTAGCCAGAATTTCCACAAAGGAGTATCATCAAGTGGGAAGACCCATTAGCAGGATGCCATAAGTGGAACTTTAACAAAGCCTCCTCGAGGAATTCCATGGAAGGCAAGTGCCAATGGGATTGTGAGGAAAAAACATTGGAAATTCAATGGGCAAGTGAAAGGGTCTCATTTCACTAGAATCATCGGAAGGTTGGATAGATTCTTCATAGATGGGATTGGAATGACTTGCAACTAACCTTTTCATCGTCTATTCTTCGGGTGTATGCGTCGAACCACCATCCAATGCTGCTAAATCTGATACCAAATGTTATCCCTGAGAGATTTCCCTTCAAATTCGAATGTATGTGGCTTTGAGACAAAACCTTGAATAATTAGTTGGCTCGATGGTGGCAAGACGCACCCTATGTGGAAGGAACCAAACTTTTTATCCTTCACAGAAAACTCATCTACATCAAAGCCAAACTGAACAAGTGGAATAAACACAATTTCAAAAACATTTTAAGGAGAAGAGTAGAATTGAATATGAGCTTGTTACTCTCAATGCAAAGGTCATTCAAAATGGTATGTGGGACGAGTTCCAGCTAGAGAAATCTTAATCCATGGATTACATGGAACCATTAAGTAGGGAAGAGGTTTTTTGGTGCCATAAATCCAAAGAGTGTTGGCTTAAAGATGGGGATTTTGTAACTCTGTGGTAACTAATAGATGTAGAAATGGATCAATCAAATCAGAAATGGGAGTGGAAATGTCATAATTTTCACTAAAACGATTTGTGAGGAAGCGGTGAATTACTACCACACTCTCTTGACCAGTCAAATTGTAGAGGTTGGAGATATTAGAACATAGATTCCAAAGCCTATACCGTCCCTAATTGATAATGGCACCTATTGATGTAAGTTTTGTGACCACTTTAACATGCAAGATGAAACACTTACTATTCCAGGAATGAAACATCAATTATCAAATCCTCCCTTGAATAAGGAAGCTTAGATGCTAAACAATGTATATGATAGTGTGATCAACTAAGACAACTTCAAGGTTCCTTCTTATTGTGGACTTAACTCAATTATATGATGTGATTTGCTAATAATCACTTGGGGACTTATGCTATTCATTCAATGCATATCAACTTTGCAAATGTGAATGATATGGAAATGATGGCTCTTCAACTACATCTAATGAAACAAAGTGCAAATGGATAAAAGGTTTTGGGAATTAAGCTAACTCTAGCAATGTAAGACAATATTGATGGTGAGGTGAGACTCTAACTAGCCCTTGCTTTGCAAAATCAACTACACATAGGGGGGGTGCTTGCTTCTAAGGATGCACAGATTATTTTCATATTGTCAATATTCATTCAAATACCCAATGATGGTGCAATCCAAAAAAACATTTCTGATTGAAGTTAAATGCTTGCAATAAGGCCCAGAGTAACCTTACACTGATACTTGCAATCAACAAATACCAAAAGGTATGGACACTAGCTTCACCATAGTTCACCAACAACAATAACTTTCATTCATGTACTTCTACTTCTACTGCTATTCAACATAAATGAAATCCTACTCTTAAGTGAGGAAATGTAGAAACCATGCAATACATCAAAATTTCACAAACATTCACCATGATAACAACAATGAAGAAGGAATAATTTTGGTAGTATTATAACAACAATCTTTGCAAGTCTCTTCTTACAAATAATTTGAGCAAGTCTTATATAAGAGGCTCCATTACAATGAATGGCCACGATTGATTCAAGATCAAGGGCCAAGATTAAGCCAATGCAACCCAAATGTAACAGCTACCAGCTACAAGCATTAAATGTTGACTAATGACTTAAAAGCACCCACCACCTTGTGGGTCATTGAAAAAATTACATATCTTTGAGAGCTAGTGAGAAAATAGGTTAGGTGAAGACGTTAAGTAGACTCCACATATACAATTGTAATGATTTGATTGAATTCTCTTGGACATGTGAAATTGGAATTTTCTAATTGGTTGAAGATAAATGGGGGACATCTTAGCTTGTTTATCTCATAAACTTGATTAATTCATGATAATGAAGAATGTATCTTAATACTCAACATTATGAAGTCTTCGATTGATTGTGATGGCCCATATTCCCAAATTGCTTCATCTTCATAAATTTTCTCAATCATTTTCATATTGAAATCTTCTAATTGGCATGATCTTTGAACTTTCTTGTACTTGAAATCTTGATTCTTTAGAAGTGATGTAGGTCCTCCATGACCTTGAATCTTTCTAATTATACTCAAATTTCCAAAGGAAATTCAAGTTGGTGATGATCTTCTTCACTTGTAGCCCTAGTCATCCTTCTTTTGCAACTTAATATTCGAATTTCATTTTGATGACTTGATGAATGACTTTGAAATCTTGTTGGTGCTTGAATTCTCCATGTTGTACTTGCTTGAAATCTTGAAGTGAATGCCACCACTCATTTGAATTTTCCTCATGATTGTCTCCCTTGATCAGTGAATTTCTAGATTTGATTGTTTCCATAATCCTTCTTTGATCTCCATTTTCCATCTCACCTTGCAAGGAAAGAAAGGAACTTTGTGTTAAATCTGCAAAATGTTGAAAATGGGTAAAATTAAAACATTCTTATGAGTTAGCAATCTTTCAAAAACATAGTTTTAAATTAACATGAAAGTTGCCTTTATATAAACTTTGGCAAAACATCTTCACTTTTGACTTCTTAAGTCTAATGTCATTTGATTCCTTCCCACATATATCTTATTAAGGTCATCTTGATCATGAATCTTCTTAATCAAAGGCTTGATTTCCATGCTTCTTCATGGAGAAATTGGTTTTTCTAACAACTCGAATCAAGTTCTTTTCATGGAAAAGCTAGGGTGCACCTTGAAATGTTCATATTCCAATGTGAGAATCAACATGGAACTAAAATCAAACTAAGACTAGAGGCGGGGGTTGTCAGAATTGGAATCTTGACACAAGGTCGGATTTTGATCTAGTGTCAGAACTCAAGTTCCCACACTTGGTCAGATTCCAACCTAGTGTCAAAATTTCTCCCTTCGTATGGTTTCCAAATTGCCTATTCAAGCCTTCCGACTTGCATTTCATGGTTTCAAGTTTGTTTTTCATGACTTTTATTCATCCTTGATCTGAGATTAATGCCTTTGATTTGATTTTTTCTCAATTTGCAAAGGATTTTCTCTTTGAAATCTGATTGTTAGTCTTAGAACTTCGATTGATTCACCCTCTCATTCATTCAATTTGGTTTCCTTCATCAACATGAGCTTGAATTTCTCCTGATGCATGTTTGTTAGTCTTGGACGGAAATGAGGGGCTTGTCGGAATTTTGCATATGCAAGAGGGCATAAATATGGGGTCTCTCGGAATTGGAGTTCTGAGAGGTGGTCAGAATCTGACCACCTCTTGGAATTCTTTCCAAGGATTAAAAAAATGTGTAAGTGTGGGCTCTCTACCTTGAAACTTCAATTTCCTCCTTGTTTACTTGGCAAAAAACTCCTATTTTTGTCTTCTTTTTCCTGATTTTCAATGATACTTGTCTCAGACTTGAATTCTCAAATTCCCATTTTCATCTTTTCAAACCCATATTTTTATCCACTTGCAACTAGATTTTCATGTCACCTTCTTAATTGTTAAGTTTCATGCTTTTTCAAGTCATTCACCTCAAGTTCATCACCCACAAATTAGGTTTCGCATGTATTTCATACCTATCCCATATCAAATTGTAAGGCTTCAAGGCTTCATGTCTTATGCTTTGATCTTATCATGTCTTTGCATCTTGATTACCATATTTTGTTGTCTTCACTTCACTGGTCAATCTTCTTCAAACTTTACTTCACTCTCTCCCAAAGATGAGAACTTGGATTCTAGATCAAACTCTTGACTCCTCAAGCTAAGACTTGTTCTTACTTTGTCACTTGAAGTTCATTCTTCTTCATGACTTGACTCTCAAGTGGACATGACTCGCACCTAAAGTTGCTCAAACTTATCTCACTAAATTCGAGACTCCAAAATTGCCACTAAACTAAGGCCAACTAAAACACCTACTCCTACTGCCAAGCAAAAAGAGGGGGGTCCCTATTTGCAATGGGGCAATGGTGTGAAAACCTCACAACGCTACCAATGAACAACTCGTGAGTTTGATAATGGAGGTTGAAATCAAGATGGCTACCTTCCAACTTGGCCCCAACAAGGCTTCGAGACTAGATGGATTCCCCTCATGTTTCTTCCAATATTTCTAGTTCATGGTTAAGGAGGATATAGTGGTCATTGTGAAGGTATCAAGATCTAATGGAGTTATGCTTAGGGACCTTAAATACACCTACACTGGTCACATTTTGAAGAAAGCAAAAGTTGAGGTGATGGGTGACCTTTGTTCAATATATTTATGCAACACAATATACAAAATCATCACAAAGGTAATGGCAAATAGACTCAAGCGAGGTTTACCACTCAAAATCTCAAAATAACAAAGCGGTTTTGCTCCAAGTCAATCTGTAGCTGAAGGAATTATTCTAGCACATGAGGCTATCCATATAGTGAGAAAAGCAAAGGTGGATAGAATGATTTTGAAGCTTGATATCAGCAAAACATATGATCAGGTGGATAGGGGTTTCCTTCTAGATGTAATGGAGCAGTTTGGGTTTTGCAAGGAATGGACACGGTGGGTTAAGAGCTGCATCTCAAACCTTAGTTTCTCAATTCTAATTAATGGGAGTCTGCAGGGCTTCTTCTCTTCTACTTGTGGGATACATCAAGATGACCCACTCTCTCCCTTCCTCTTCATCATCATGGATGAGACTTAGGTAGATGTTGTGTGTTCTTCACACTATTGGAAGGGAATCAAAGTTGCCCCGAGTGTAGAACCCCTTACACATTTCCAGTTTACAAATGATACTGTGCTCTTTGGAGTGGCTAGCTAAAGGGAAGCTAGAGTGATCAAAATTATGTTGGACAAATATTGCAGTGCTTTTGGGCAAAGCATCAATTGGAATAAATCAGACATTCTTTTTTTAACACACATACCCGCAACCAACGGGAGATTGCCAACCTTTTGGGATTCAAGATTGGTAAGCTTCCAGGCAAGTTCTTGGGTCTCCCTCTGTTTGCTGGAAAAAATAAGAGTATCTTGTGGGAAGGCATCCTTTATAATTGCAAATCAAAATTGGAATCTTGGAAAGGAAAATGGCTCTCATCGGCTGGGAGAATCAAGCTACTCAAAACGATGGTATCAACAATCCCCATCCATGCCATGTCATGTATGAAGTTTCCACTAAAAGTATGTGAGAAATTAGATCAGAAGTGGTGTTCCTTTTTCTCGAATGGCAGTGAGGAGCATAATAAAATCCCTTTTCTGGTTTGGGATAAAATTTGTTGTCCCAAAAGTGTTGGTGGGGTTGGTCTTAGACAATGGACATTGACGAACTAAGCTCTTGGAGCTAAATTGGTTTGGAACCTATACTACAAATCAGATCAGAATGGGCCTGAGTTATTCAAAACAAGTACCTTGACTCTCAAGATTTCACACAGATATTCTCTATCATGAACCCCATTTCAAGCTTGACAACTTGGAACTTCATTTGTGCTTGTAGAGACATTATTTCAAACCACATAACATGGGATATTGGAAGGGGAGAAAAGGCTGATTTTTGGTAAGACTCTTGAGAAGATTTCCCAGCCTTGACTGCTTATCAAAGATTCAATGTCATCTGAGAGTGGACATGCAGATTTTGGGGTTCTTGAGTGGCAGATTACTTGGAAGGCAATGGAGATATGAAGTGCTGGAAATCTTTTCAGGATGTTGAGGCCCCTCAAGAGGCCATTGAGGCCTTTACATGTTTTTTGAACAGCTGGAATATTATTTGGACCAAAAGGGCTGATCAGATTCAGTGGTGTGCAGATAAATCACGAAATTATAAAGTCAAGTTGGGCTTCAAACTAAAAGCAGAGGCAGTGGAGAAGGAAAATTGGCCTGAGCATCTGATTTGGCACAAGGCTTGTCTACCTAAGGCTGGTGTTTTCTCTTGGACAGTGTTGCAATGCCATATTCTTACTGGGGATAGGCTTGGTAGGCTTGGTTTTCTTGGCCTTTTTCACTGTCCACTAAGCAAAAACCAAGTGGAGACAGTGGATCACCTTCTGCTATAATGTGATGTTGCTAATCAATGTTGGAAAATATTGTTTACCCGAAGGGTAGACTTGTTACAGACGCACACGCACAACCATCAATAAGATATGCAACAGAGATAATATATATATATAAGAGAACACAATAGCTTTTATTAATCATTCAGAGTCATACCATGACAGTGCTCCTTCCAATAAGCAAGTACAATATACATATAACATCCGAAGCAGTGCAACCAAACGTCGTCACCCTTCTTTTTTACTGGAATAACAATAAAGTCCATGACAAATGGTTGGGTGCCAATCATCACTTTTTGAGCCATCAGTGTGCCTATTGGTTTAATTCCATGCTGGTCTGCGCCTACAAGCTGGTAAGTCGGCGGCCATAGTGTTGGCTGTCCAAGCTTCTTCCAGGTTTCTTCGGGTAGAACGTTGACCCCCGATCCTCCATCAATGATAGTGTCCGTGAGTATTGTGCCCAAGATTCCCATTTCTACTACTATCGGGTGCCTCCCGGTGTTAAGTGCCAATAACATGGGATCCTCCACGAATTTTCCCTTTTCGAGAGAGTTTGCCGTCGTGGTTGTTGTCCTTTGTCTGTTCGGCGATGGTACCGCATTGAGTAGGGCCATCTTTAATTGTGGGGCCACTGTCAAAAGATCTCCCAATTGTACTGGAATTTCTGTTTGCATAATTTGCCTTAATATCCGTTCCCCGTGACTTCCCTCGGAAGTTCCCACGGCGTCGTGCATTTCGTTCCGTTGGGCCATCTGAATATCTTCCCTTGTCTCCGATACTCTCTTTTTTTCAGTCTCTGGGTGTGGGTAGGTGGCTTTCCGTGCTTGTTCTCGGGTGATTGCCAACACTCCCTCGTTGCCTTCAATGTTAATTAAATTCACTCCCGGTTTGGGGCATTTTGTATCATCATGATCTCCAGGCCCGCACCATTTGCACAGAAATTGCGCTTTTTCTCCCTTCGGACAATCCCGAGCGAAATGCCCCCACTGACCACACATGTGGCATTGAATCATCGGTCTTCCGCTTGTATCATATTGAAGGCGGCTTCGTCCTCCGTCATTATTGCTATTTCCTCTTCCCCCTCGGCGATTATTCCTATATCCGCCAGAAGAGGCTGTGTTTTGATCTCCGGAGGCTGAAGCTTCCTGTGTGAACATAACTTGTTGGCCTCGTGTCTTCATATTGAACGGGCATTCTTTTGTGGAGTGACCCGCCAATTGACAAATATCGCAAAACATCTTCCGTGGGCATGCGCCCTTAGCGTGGCCAGCCTCTTTGCAGTCAGTGCACCAAAGTTCTCCTTCGTCGTTCTGACTGGTGCTACCCTTCATATTGCGAAATTCCTTGAGCATTCCTTCCATGTCCTTTCGTAGTGTGGAGACTTTCTTTTTTGCTTTCCCGTCACTACCGCTGTCATCTCCTGAAGTATTGTCATCCTCCAATGAAGAAGACTCATTTTTCTTCTTCTTCGATGTTTTCTGTTCACTTTCAAGGTCCATCGCTCGGTTGTAGGCGTCAATGTAAGAAGGGGGAGGAACTATCTTCATCTTCCTCCGAAGGTTGGATTTCAATCCTTCGACGAACCATCGCTTCTTCAATCCATCGGCTGGTGGACTCTCCATTTTGCCTACCAATTCTTTCAGTCGGCGACCGTAGTTCCGTACGGTCTCCTTGGGTCCTTGCTTGGTTCCGTAGATTTCGGAGACGATTTCATTATCATCTCGTAGGAGCCTGAACTCTTTCTCAAATTCTTTTTTTAACTGGTCCCAAGTGGTCACTTAGGTTTTATCTAAGTCGGAATACCAGTCAATTGCTACCCCTCGGAGGGTTGCTGGAAATTGTTTCATCCATTCATCGTGATCTGTAACTCCATTTGCTGCCCAAATTGTTTCACATGTGCGGCAATGTTGGACTGGATCGTCCTTTCCATCGCCTTGGAATTTGGGTAGTTTTTCCTTATGAGTCGCCATAGGTGGTTGGGTTGTGTGTTGTCCAGCACCACCGCCTGTGGTACCCGCACCCACCCCTACTGTGCTGCTTTGTACGGTATTTACTGGTGGCACTTGTTGTGCCTGTGTCACCGGTGGAACTGTGTTATATGGAGTCGTGGGCTCCAATGGAGGGTTCCCGTGTGTCTCTGCTCCGTCAATGTCACCCTCAGCCGTACGTCTCCCTTCGTGATCGCGGCCTTTCGCACGTGGTGTACGAACCCAGTCTTCAAACCGGTTTCGTTCTTCCTGGAGGAAGGTCTTCAACGCTCGCGTTTCCTCGATTAATTCTTCACTACTCCGCACCCTTCGATGTTCCGGCGAAATGAACTGTTCCAATTCGGCTTCTGCACCTTCCGTGTCACTTCCGAGGTCCCCTTCGGGCAACCCTCCGGCAAGCTGGTCCTTGGCAAGTTGCCTGAGCCTACACCGACGTTCACGTTGCTGCGCGGATATCAAAGCCTTCTGTGCAACTTCCCCTTCGTCATCTATCACTTTCTTATTTCGATCTTTATTTAAATTATTGGGCATCAAGATAGACTATACACATTGCTCAATCAAAAAGAACACTTATTTTTTTATTAATTCATGTTGCTTTACAACATTCTCAATTGAACTACAATTGAATTTTTGTGTTCCGTTCCCCTTCGTTTCAAAATTCAACAACTTTACTGTTTGTCATTTCCTTCCTCCCGACGGCGACGAAGATGCTCTCGGGCGTGGAATGCACAGAGGATCTCCTGGCGGCGGTCCTCACGGTCAATTTCCTCTTGCCGAATACGTCGTGCGAGTGCTGCTTGTGCCAGCAACCGTGAAAGTTGGTTCAACAGCTGATTTGCTGCAGGGTTCGCCCCAATCGCGTCCCACACTACGCCTGCAGGGATGTCTCCGTTCGTTGCCTCCCTTCGGACGTGAATTTCAAGAGCTACTTGAAACAAAATTCGGAAGTCACGTGCCAGATTATCCTCCCCGTCGTACAACTCTGTACGGGTTTCCTCGGCTTCTGGGTTTATTGCACTAACGGGTAAGCCCATTATGCCTACTCGCCATCCGGGTATGTCTAGGCAACGGCGCCAAATGTTTACCCGAAGGGTAGACTTGTTACAGACGCACACGCACAACCATCAATAAGATATGCAACAGAGATAATATATATATAGAAGAGAACACAATAGCTTTTATTAATCATTCAGAGTCATACCATGACAGTGCTCCTTCCAATAAGCAAGTACAATATACATATAACATCCGAAGCGGTGCAACCAAACGTCATCACCCTTCTTTTTTACTGGAATAACAATAAAGTCCATGACAAATGGTTGGGTGCCAATCATCACTTTTTGAGCCATCAGTGTGCCTATTGGTTTAATTCCATGCTGGTCTGCGCCTACAAGCTAGAAAGTCGGCGGCCATAGTGTTGGCTGTCCAAGCTTCTTCCAGGTTTCTTCGGGTAGGACGTTGACCCCCAATCCTCCATCAATGATAGTGTCCGTGAGTATTGTGCCCAAGATTCCCATTTCTACTACTGCTGGGTGCCTCCCAGTGTTAAGTGCCAATAACATGGGATCCTCTACGACGCCCTCTTGGGGAGGGGGTGGCTAATACAAGCAAGAGCTAAGCACGACTGGAAGCGGAACGTCATTTCTATGGAGAGAGACGGCCGGAAATTCACCATTGATTTGAGAAGTCAATTGGTGAGTGAAGACCTGGCATCCTTGTCGGGATCAGACACAGACGAAGAAATTGATGAAGGAAGACAAGAACCGAACAAGGAAGGTGTATTACAAATAGAAGGATACTCTGACGATGACATGGATTCACTAAACGGGCTGTTCCATTGGCAAATGGAGGATTATGAGCTAAGGCAATGTAACATGCTGGAGATAGAGGACAACGAAGAAAACCAGATAGGGGATGAGGAGGAGCCTACATTTCTGCCACAGTATGAGGAGTACAAAGAGGGGGAGCTTCGAATTCAGGAAACCCCAGCACACCAATTCGACAAAAAGAAACCCATTAAGTATGAAGAACCGACAGTAAAGCCCACGAATTTAGGAGATGACACCAACCCGAAGAACATTTTAATAGGGGATGACTAGAACCCTGTGTTGAAAACCGCGGCATTTAAAATTTTCACAGAATACAAGGATGTATTCGCCTGGACTTACAAAGACTTAAAGGGGGTACCGCCAGAACTATGTGTCCACCGGATCCCACTCGTCGAAGGAGCAGTCCCCGTACGGAAACGTCCGTACAGAATGAACAAAAACTATGCGGCCCGGGTTAATGAAGATATCGGAAAGATGCTTGATGCAGGTATAATATTCCGAGTACAGACGAGCGAATGGGTCTCCCCCATTGTGATCTCACTGAAGAAGGACTCCACCCAAATAAGATATGCAACAGAGATAATATATATATAGAAGAGAACACAATAGCTTTTATTAATCATTCAGAGTCATACCATGACAGTGCTCCTTCCAATAAGCAAGTACAATATACATATAACATCCGAAGCGGTGCAACCAAACGTCGTCACCCTTCTCAACTGTTGCAACTAACTAACCTCCGTCGGCGGCTGACATCCGATGGTAACCCAACTTTACCTCCGTCGGCAGCTAACATCCGACGGTGACACAACTTGACGGCTAACAAATATTGACAGAGAAGCTTGGCTGGTCAACACAGCTCCCTCTAGACCTCCTTGCCACTTTCAGCAAATGACCTACCCTGAACAAAGGTGCAATTTTTGCAAACTTGTGGACAATTAGCCCATCAATTGTCATATGGGAAATCTGGAAAGAGAGGAACCATTGCCTTTTCCAGGATAAGGAAATGCCAGCTGACTTCTTGTGGAGGAAAATTGAGAACACAATCTAATAACTATGCACGCAATCATTCCCACTACAAGAGCATTTTACAAGCTGGAACGAGAGATTAACTGTCGTTGGCCTGGTCTGATTGTCCCTTCCATTTGCAGGGGTGATTGCACTGAGCAGAAAGCCAAGTTGAGGGCAGACAATCAATGACTGGATGAGGGTTGGATAGAGGTGAATTTTGATGGTGCCTATTGTGGGAATCCAGGTCCATCTAGTGCAGGATGCATTGTTAGGAGCTCAACAGGAAGGATACTGAGATGTGAGGCAAGAAACTCAGAGTGACTATGAACAATTTAGCAGAATTTCAAGCGGCTTGGATTGCTGTCCAAACTGACAGATTGGGTAAATATGGCCAGATTCATCTGGAGGGAGACTCTGAGATTGTTATAAATGCTCTCAGACAAAAAGACAACCCCGATTGGAAGTTCAGAAGGTGGATATCACAAATTTGTAAGGTGCTGGGTGAATTCAGTGATGTTAATAGGTGTTGGCTGAATTCACATCTTGCAAGAAGACAACAAAGAAGCAGACAAGCTAGCAAATTGTGCCATCAATATGCAAGAAGACAATAGGTACAAGGCCTTTCTTGGTTAACCTACAAATCTGGTTTTGACAGGATGCTTATTGTTGCGCAAGTTTGCATGGTCTGAGCTACACATTGTGCCTAACCTGTGCCTCATGGCTCTTTCCTCTTTGCGGGCTTAATACCTGATTTGTTCCTTTTCATATATCAAAAAAAAATGATAAGTTTATATTAAAATTCATCTAAATACGAATTGGTAATATTAAAATATTTTGCCAACTGAAACATCCACTAAGAACCATATAGGTAAAAAAACAAAGATTGCTTTCCCCTTATAAAATTTCAGCATTATAGGCTATGTTGGGTGTCAATTGTCAACCCCTCCTGGCATGCATTCTTCCAGATATGCCATCTAGGATACAAAGCTTGTTATGCTACTGGACTGTGACCCAGCTGATCTACCAGACAATACAGGAGAGATGAATTTGGTCAAGTTTTGAGCCAGTTGATTTTATGTACTCTCCATTTGATAATAGTTAGCTGCTAGTCTTTGTTCTTCAAGAATCTTGTGTTTATATGGTAGTGGATCATGTAAACTCGATTGATAATAGCTAGATTCCCGAGGCAGTTTTATAATGGACTGCAATGGCTTTTGGCTAGATTTCCAAACCTTTGTCAACAGGCTTAAAAATCTAATTAAATGATTGTTATTTTATTTTAATTCTAAGACATGCCTCACCATTTTAACCTTCTTAACTGGTGGACCTCAAACAACAATCCCGTTGATGCGGCAGAAAAGCAAAGTGGGCTTACTGAATAACAAACACATAATAATGCAAGCTAAGCAGTAAAAATCCATAGAATTTTTATAGCTAACTAATATAAGACTAAATTTTGCCTCACAAACTTTTTCAATAGAAACATTCAAACAAGGATGCACAAATTGCATCATTAATAACTTGAGCCAAACTGGTTGAGCAAATGCTGTCATTATAACAAAATAAGATAAAACTATCAAAACAGGGTCATTTCCACATGTCCAAATTTCTCACAGTACTCATTCTTTGTCCATTAATCACATTTCTTTGCAAACAGCCATTGAAATTCAGAAACAAAATGACATAATTACAACTTAATGCTGAAAAAATAAATTGGAGAGATATGAAGGCAAGAGCGCTAAATATCCATTTTTAAGTACAACTAACACTTCTGTGGCTAATTTGCCAAAAAATATTACACTTCTTTAGAAAACATTTTGAAGTTGCACCAGACCCATTAGAATGACAGCAATGAATGTTATGAAAACATGGTACTACCTGCACAAGCCTGTATTTTATATCTTCAGCATCATGTACAGTCAGTGTTGACCAATATGAGTTCATAGTTATATAGTCAAATATGCAGTGATAAAAAATTGACAAAAGTTACTTCATGAATGCCACGAGCTCCTATCAGAATAATTTCCCGTATCTTCACAGTAAATCCCTGTGTCATACAATATCTAAGGTGATATATATACCATTCTAGGCTAATGTTCTGCTATATGTACAAAGAAGATAGATCTCCCTTGGATATCATGTGGCTGTTTTGGCTGCACAATTTACTTCTTTGACATAATCTTTGATGAGTATGAGCTCCCCTAAAAATTTTTGAGGTACCTGCTCTAGCTTTCTGCCTTCTTGCCATACTTGACCCACCAGAACACTTGGTCCAGCAGAGCGTATGTAAACTACAAGTTCGTCATTAAAAGGCCATAGGTTCTTAGCTGTATGACAAGGAAAACACATAGCCTGCTGTTAATCAAACAAAATCAATGAGAAATTTTAAAAACATACAAGATTCTTTATAACATGCCTACTAGAAAGAATATTGTGATGCCCATGTGCATTGTTTTGCTTTGGCTAAAGTACTAACTAAGCAATATTGTTTCTGCAAGTAGCTAGCAGTAACTAAATTATAAGAGTCAAATTTCTATATTCAAGATTAATTATCTTCTGAAAAACAAGATTTGCATGCTGTTGATTTAGCAAAATACTAAAAACAAAGAAGCAACGCAGTGCAGATGGAGCATCTAATTAATATGTTGGAAGGCCTAAATTACTGAGAAGAAACTATGATAAGAATGTGATGATCACTACTAGTACTATAACGTGTGTGTGTGTGTGTGTATAATCCCTAATAAGCACTGCACCCACTTAATAAAAGATATCAATACAACTAAAATATGTGTCAATAAAGAAAACAGAGGTTTTCACACTAACAATTGTAGAAGTAACAGGAAACAAGCACAAACTGGAACATAGTTTTCTCTGAAGAAAACCCATCTTGGGGTTTAAAAAAAATTAAAGTTTAGAGAGCAAATCGCTCTTCATTCCACTATGAAATTGGTTGTTTACATCACTTTACAGTTTACAGGTCTTCAAAACTTCAAAGTTCCAACATAGCATCAACAAGCTCACTCCTAATGTGACTGTGTTGGCATTGGGAGATTAACCGGTAAGGAATGCAGCCAGTATATGGAAAACTGGTTTTGTCATTGATTGGCAAAGAGTGTTGTCAGTTATGACTAGGAAGGTCCACAGTGATATTCAGTCAGAAACCAAGGGCAGGTCAACAGGTCAGGAACCACTGACATTAATAAGCGCAGGAAGACCGGTGACACATAGTAATAAAGCTCTAACTGATCATCAGAGCAACCGGTCACCAAGGAAGATGCAACCAGTAACCGGCAACAGGGACCGAAGAAAGGGTGCTACCGGTACAACCAGTAAAAGGGATGGTGATAGGTTAAGGTTCTTACCTGTGCACAACCTAAGGATATAAACTGATCGGTGAAGATTTCATCAAGACTGATGAACCGGGGAAAGTCACAGTCGACAGACAGTTGTCTGACTCTTTGACCAAGATTTGTTGAACAAAATCCGGAAGACTTTGTGTTATCGAGACGATTGGTGCAAGGCGCAATTGAAGGTTTCAATGCCGGAGTTTGTGGCATTAAAACATGTAGAAAACTCTAGTGAAGGAAAGCTTATGACATGCATCTGTCATTTCCTTCATAAAGCAGAAAAAGCACATAGCATGCATTGGATGTTTCCTCAGTGAACTAAGACTCCACTAGGTGATGGATCTGAAGGTGATCTTTAAACAGGTCGTGAATGAAAAAAAGCAGAAAGGGCAAGAAGTCTATATATTCCTCTGCTTGAGATGAATATAGTTTGCCTTCATTCTGCCAAAGAAAAAAGTGAACCTGTACGCTGAAGAAGCTACTAAGGTAAAGAGAGGAGAGAAAGTAGAGTGTTGAAGGAAGCACAACAGCCAAGGAAAACATACCTGCAGTGACCGGTGATGATTCTCAGTTGAGAAGAACAGCGATCTTATCAGGCTCAGCAAAGCCATCATCAAAAGATCAAACCCTCTATTGCTCTGTAACAATTGCAATAGAAAAATCTCAGTATTTTGGGTGGACATTAACAGATCCCTTGTATTAAATCCCTTAACCAGGTGACATCTGTTTAGGTGTTCTAAGTCCTCTACCAGGCAGATTCTAACAAGCCTTATTTCTTAAATCTCTTAACCGGGTCGCATCTAACAGTGTGTTTGTAATCCTTTAACAGGGAAGGCTCCTTACAGGGCACACTTTAGAAGAGTGCAAATTTGTGAGGTTTACTCACATCGTGGTTTTCTCCTGATTTGGGTTTCCACGTGATAAATTTGGTGTTGTTTATTGCTTGATTGTTTGTTAGCTATTTCTGTGATAGAATTTGTTCCGCTTACAGTTTTAGTTACATCATATCAGATCTAGTACTAAAATTTTAGTGGGTGCTGATTCACCCCTCCCCTCTCAACACCAGTTGGGGCCATCAATTGGTATCAGAGCCACTTTCCTTTTCAAAGTTGTTTAACCGCAACAGGAAAAAGATCAAATGATGAGGAAGGACCAAAGTTTTCTAAAGAAAACTTCACTCTATGGTGTAGCAGAATAAAGTTGTACATGAAAACCATCGGAGATCAATACTAGACTCATGTAATTCATGATTACACTGAACCCACCGGTACCTTGACACCTAATGAACAAAAGATCAGCACAGAGCATACAGCTGCAATGGATATGATAGCAAGTATGCTACCTGATTATGTCTATGCAAAGATTGAAAATCTGACAACTGCTCACAAGATGTGGGCTAAACTACAAACAGTATATGGTGATGACCTACATGTTCAAAGAGAAAAGGTAGAAAGCCTCAGAGGCAAATATGATTAAATGAGGATGAATGAAGGAGAGGATATTGAGCACTACAACAATAGAATTAAAGAAATGATGAACTCCATCAAAAGAGCTGGAGGAACACTGAGTGAGGAAGATGTGATAAGCAAAAATACTGAGAACACTGAGGCCACAATATGCTGTCAAAATTTCAGCCATACAGGAGCTCAGATTAGTGACCACGTCTCAAGTTACTCTTGACTCCCTAATCGATAAGTTAACTGCATTTGAATTGAACAATTTTGATAACTTACCCATGCAAGAAGTTTCTGATGGACATATTGTCATTGATGTCAAAATCAGAGATCGATGACACAATAAAGGCATTAATCTATTGACAAATATGGCCAACGCAAAAAGAAGTTAATATGCTATTGACAATTAAAGAAGGTAATAAATCTACTGCGGCATATATGTTATGAATTATGAATAACAGCAGCATGAACATATACGTATACAAGTCAGCGATGAAGATAGCGATGAACATATACAGCACATGAGATACTTTATACAGTATACAGTGATAACCAGAGATTAAAGAAAGAGATAACAGTGATAACAGCATACAGTATACAATGATAACCAGTTATGAGATACATTAACAGCAATCATCTTACAGAGATAGACAAGTATCAATGGTAAACAGAGATAATCGAAATACACAGTTATAATAATCGATGGCAAACAACGATGGTCCATTTCATATGTATATATCGAAAGAAAGGAGACAAGTAACATACGCATACAACAATACTATACGATAAATAGCGATACCATTATACTTGCGGACAGGTGCAGAATACGCCTATCTTTACAATGGGAGAACGAAGATAATAAGGCTGATGTTCATTGCGGACAGGTGCGGAAATGAAAGCATATGCTTGAAAGCTCTGCGAATGGTCTACCATGAGATTAAGAAGGGCAACTCAAAGACGTGCTGCACATACTCGAGACAAGACTCTTCTCTATACTCACTCTCCAACGAGCATGACTGGATGGATGCCATCGATCACCGTGCTCAAACTGCGTACAGAAAAGCTCGAGAACGAACTCAATGTGTATAAGATATATTGTCATGTAAAGGAGATGCAAAGATGTTCGATAAAAATGATTTGCGGTGGTATCAAATAAAAAGTTAATCAACATCAGTGATAATTAAAGCAAGGTGATAAATAAAATAGTAATCAAAACTAAAAGTTACGATAAAGGGTCATAACCTCTGAAAAGAGACATAACGTTTCATTGAAGATATGAATATATAAATATTGAATCTACCATTTTGAAAATAAAAAGTAAGCTGTAAGAGAGAATAAAAGAAGATTTGAGAGGCAGTTTGAATGTATTAGAGAGAATGAAGAACTGATTAAAAATATATATAATCAGAATAAAATCTGATATATATGAATATACAATGTGGTGTCAATAAAGAAAGATTATACTTAAAATATTCTAACTGAAATAAATATTATATATTTTAAAGGCTGACTTTGGAAAGTAATAAAGGAGTATGTGCTGAAATTAAAGATACTAAAATGTCCATCATCAGTTGAAGATAGCAACATTGCCAAGGTGGAAGAAAAATTTGTATACAACGAGTTGGTGCTCAAAATTCAGACAAAGGGAGTTGGTGCTTCTAGTGGGTCGGTGCCTGCGAAGTGTGGGAGTTGGAGCTTCCAGTGAGTCGGTGCTCATAAATATAGGGGTTGGAGCCTCTAGTAGGTCGGAGCCTACAAATCATTGTAAAAGAACAAGTTTATATAAAAACAAATTATTTTGTGGTTTTCTCCCATATTGGGTTTCCACATAAATATTGTGTTCATGTGCATAATTGTTTATTTGAGTATTTGAAGTTATTTTTGGATAAAAGTTTTTAAATTGAAAAATAGTTATTATACTGATTCACCCCCCCTCTCAGTATAATTGTGTGCTCTTCAGTTTCTTTTAAATCTTCTATTAATACGTCTTCCACCAAGAAAGGAAGAGAAACCGGTAATAGTTCTACCGATAAGGCTGGAAGTTTTGTTGAAAATCTACTCTCTGAAGAGATGGAGCAAGATGAGTTTGAAGCACTCATCGCAAGGAGATTTCCAAGAGGAAAAGGGAAGTACAAAGGTAAACTTCCACTAAAATGCTTTTCTTGCAATAAGATAGGACACATTGTTGCAAGATGTCCAAATAATGAAAATAAAAAGAAGAGCAACCGATTCAAGAACAAAGCAAAAGAGTGCTACCTTGCGGAAGGAGTCACGGACAATGAATATGAAGATGAAGAAGATGAAGAAATCGCCTTTGTTGCAATAAAAGAAGAAAGCCAAGTGATAAGTGAAATGGCACTTATCTCAAGATCTCATCAGCATGATGACTGGATCATTGACAATGGATGTACTCACCACATGACTGGTGATAACAACAAGTTCATCAACCTAAAGCTCAATGATGGTGGATCGGTAACCTTTGGTAATAATGCTCCATGTGCTATCAAAGGTAAAGGTTCAATTGCACTTGGCAATGAAGCTGTATGTGAGATTGAGTCAATCCTAACCAAAACAATACACATTCATAGAAAGAATTGGGCCAATAGACTATTTGAAGCAGTTATGGCATATAGAACAACTTGGAAAACAACTACAGGATTCACACCATTTGAAATGCTATATGGCAAGATAGTTGTCATGCCCATTGAGTTTGAACATAAAACTCTGAGAACAACCTTAGAACTTCAAATGGATCTCTCTACAACACAAAGAGACAGAATCCTACAGCTTAATTCATTGGATGAAATCAAAAAAGCAGCCCCGCATCACACGGAGTTAGTCCAAAATCAAAGGAAGAAATGGAATGATAAGCATATCAAAACAAAGAAGTTTGCTCCTAGAGATTGGGCATTGTTGTTTGACTCCAGGTATAGTGAGAACATAGGTAAATTGCACACAAGATGGCTTGGCCCATATGAAATACTAAAATTCTTTGATAATGGAGCAGTCCAATTGTCCACAATTGATCCTATTCGGTTTAAATTATTGGTGAATGGTCATAGACTCAGGTTGTATCATAAGCCTTCCACCAAGCAAGAGTTCCTACAGCAGTTCGACATGCAGCATACAGCTGAGAATCCTACACTAGAAGGTGGAAGACTTTAGCTCGTGTAATCTCTTTAACGTCAAGTTGCATGAAAATCATAATAAATATTTCCATTTCTCATGGAAGTACTTTTTCTCTATTTTAATCATTCATCGTCATTCATCCCACTTGTTTTATGTACCACCTCAAACTCTACTTCAAAAACTGATTCCTTTGTACCTCCAGCGATGACGTCACGGCCAATCCAGATAAGAAAAGATCATCACATTTGCATTTAATAAAAATTCTACACAATCATCCAAGGTACGCAATTGTATTTATTTCTCACATGATTTATTCATTACTACTAACTTAATTAGGATATATTTATTGCATTTGCGGAGTCTAGCCTGTCCTCCATCTACATGTGTGGGCACATGTCAAGGTTTAAGTAGGGGGCAGGGATATCATCATGTCCACGTCAGTCCAAGTTTTGCGAAAGTGTAGAGAGTGTCAAATCATTAGTCAAGCCACATTATGCCTGCAAATTTTCAAACTTCATTATTGATGTGACCTTTGACACATCTGAAATCTTTTAAATCTTTTTGTGTATCCTTTTGTGAACTTTCGTATGAATTGCCTAATTAATTATTCTTGCCTCTATTAAAAGCCACCGAAAAGCTTGAGAAGCCTAGCTTGCCATAATTATCAGTTCTAAAATTTCCAAATTTTGGCAAGAACGCAGAACAAAGGGTTTTTCTAGGAAGAGTGGAAGTTGCAGAAAAAATTGATTGCAAGGAATCAAAGTTGTTTGAGCCGCATTTTCCAAATTCGTAGAAAGTCTTAGGTGGCAAAACGTTGGTGATACAGTTCATTGGAGACTATTGGAAGAGTTACGTCATTTTCTTTGTGTGGTCACCATAGGAGGACCTCTAGTGAGGCATGTGCCTGTGGTTCATACCATGCTTCAGCAGGACCAAGTTTGTATTGGGCCATTTATAAATTGTGGATGGATAAACTATTTCTTGAAGCTAGATGGGTTTGGCAATGACATTGCAAGGGAATTTGCCAGCACATTCTCCAATGGTGAAGCCAGAGTGAAGGGTTTGAGAGTTGTTTCTATAGAGGAAAGAATTGCAGAAGTAATGGGACTTCCAGCCACAGGTGAGAGATATCATGAAAACTATGATGCTAGAACAGCAAGGGCACAATTTACACATCCTTCAGACCCCCCTCTTCAGGTTGACAAGCAAGGTACGAAAAGGCTCTCATTACCTCCCACTTGGGAAGAAATAGTTGTTTATATTATTAGGTATTTGACTTGTGAGGGTAGGCTTTCTTGCTTACATTATGTGCATTTTAAACTGATGAACCATATGCGTCATAGGCATTTGGTAAATGTGTCAAATTATATATATAATTTTCTTGCCATTAGTGGTGGGGAAACGCAAAGGAGAAAACCTCATTCAGTTAGTCATCATGGGTTGATTAAATTACTGGTAGAAAGGTCATTGAGAGATGCCTCTCACATGACCTAGGATGAGTTTGTAGTTGCTAGAAGGGTCCGATTTGGAGATATGGGACCTAGGGGTCAAACTATAATGCAAAGACTCGAAACTGCTAGGGGGACTGCTAAAATAACTACAAGAGCTTCATCTTTTAGGGCGTCCCCTAATGTCGAAACTCCTGCAGCCGCAACATCCCATGAACCAAAGTTCATAAAGCCAACTGCTATTAATACTGAAGAAATCCTTGTTTCAGACCCTACTCCTAGCACTTTGTCACAAACTCCTACAAGAACTAGGGAAGCTGCTAGAAAAGAAAAGGGGAAACACAAAATTGATGAGGGTACTCAGGAGGTTGAGAAACCACAAGACTTTGAATCTACTACCCCTAGCTCTAAGAGAAGGAAGAGAGAAGATACAAAACCTCCTGCAGCATCCACTCCTACAGTCGGATCTATTACCAGAAGAAGCAAAAAGAAAACTCTTGCAGCCACTAAAGAAATTCCTAAATGGAGTTCTCGACTTGGCAAGAAAATTTAGAGCAAACTGTAGGATCGATGACATAAATTCCTATTGAAACTTTTGAATCTATCCTTGAAATGCCACAAGATAAGATAAGATACATTATTAACGTTCAACAAGAGACCACCAAAAGGGTCTAAGGGACTAAAAGCATACAACAAGGCAACCGCCAACAGGGGGAGCACCAAACGGTGTCCGAGGAAAGAACAAACAAGAAAGCAAAAGAGCCAGCAAAAGAGCCAGAAAGAGAGACTAAAGGCCCTTTCCGAGCGAGAAGTAATCCAACACCGAAGGATACAATCCGGGGCGAGAGTGAGCAAGAGCCCCAGACCGTCTTTGAATAGCTTTAGAGGTGGAGTGCTAATGTCAAGTGTGGCTTCTACGAGGTCTCACAGTCCTGGTGTTACCAGAGGAAAGAGGACCGAGAGGGCGCTTTGTGCCCCGGGTCGGGGACACCGAAGTGAAATAGGATGTGATAAGCTAATCGAACCTCTGACTCAATGGGAATTGAAGCTGAAGGGTGTGGTCACAAAGCCGTGTGGCCTCCTGTAGATAAAGAGCAAGGCACCGCTGATCGATGTACCTGAAGGAGGAAAGGGATCTGCACTCTCTGAACAAGCAGTGAAACCTCCCTCTGATCTCATAGTAAATGGGACTGCGGAAGATAAAGTGTGTCTCTGTTTTCGCCTCCAACAAAGTGCAAAGGCGGAAGATCCAATCCAATTTGTCAATGTGGTGGTCCGTCTAGATGCGGAGCTGATGGGAGCCGACTCTGAAAGACCCTAAAGAAATACGAAGAGCATGACTCCAACAGCGAGCCAAGTACAGAGGGCACACAATGACCCCATCCTGAATATCCATATAGTGCTCTACATAAAAGGCCATCCTCAAACGGAGCCCCCTAGGAGGGTCGCTCCATGTCGTAATAAAATACTACCTGTAAATGTCAAGTCTGACATGCCCATTCAGCTCCTGCTTAGAGGGAAGGAGGTGGGCGGGGGCATCTAGAGAGAACTGAAAAGGGGGGAGACAACCAATTGCAATCCCCACGAAAACCAGCAAGGCAGAAGCCTGGGCATACCAGCAACGGGCTCTGCTAGAAGGGTCGGAACTCCCAATCGCCACAAAAGAGCACTAGGGCAAGTAGGGATATCTATGCCGACCAACAACAGAATCGGCGAAACCCTAGAGGCGATGAAGGAACTAGATAAGATCAAAGATGGCCCCAAGTCAGAAAGGATGTGCCCCAAACTCAACAAGGATAAACGCTGTGAGGAGTAGATCGGTGACATCTGATAAGGCGCTGAAGGAGGATCTGAACTCTCTCAACCGAAGTCCAATCAGAGTCCAGGAGAGAAGGCCCCCACACAACAAAGCCCTAGAGCACAGTCGGCCTGAATAAGGAGTCCAGGAGGGACAACTTGGACCTGATGTCCTGAAAGTGATGTTTGAAGCACTGTCTCTCAAGCAGAGCTAGGGAACCCAACCCCTTGTTGACACAGGGCTGCATAGCAAGTCTCAAACTGAAGCGAGGCCTAGAGAACTCAACCCCAAGGTAAGTGTAAGAGCATGTAATCTCGATCTCCATGCCCTGGAAGTCGAAATGAAGATGGGAGGTCTTCAAACAGTTGAAGACCATCACCCGAGTCTTGCCCAAGTTCACAACCAGCAATTGTAGATCACAAAAGGAAGCCAAACCGTCAAGGAGTTTCTATAAACCCTCCGGGGAGGAGGCCAAAAGGACCACATCGTCAACAAATAGAAGAATGGAGATCAGGACCTGGTACAGATAACAACCGTCGTCGGGAAGCGAGAAATCCTGGAGGAAAGCCTTGAGCTCATCAATGTATATGCCAAACAACGTAGGGGAAAGAGGGCAGCCCTGCTTCATCCCAATGGTGCTCTGAATCGGGTCGGAGAAACCCTGCGAGGTCCTAAACCTGCCCACCACACTCTCGTAAAGCCTCATAATAGCCGTCAGGACAATCTTGAAAATCCCAATGTCTCTAAGCCTCTAAAAAAGGGCCACCCGAGGGACAAAGTCAAACACTTTGCAAAAGTCCACAAAGCAACAATAGACTTTCATCGAGCGGTGTCGGGCCTCCTCAATAATAGTCCACAAAGTCAAAATGTGGTCCATGGTCTGGAAATCAGTACGGAAACTAGCCTGTCCCCTCGCACGGCAATGTCGTCAATCAAGCTCTCTAGATAGAATAGTGTTTAGCATGGTGGCATAGAGTTTGGCAAAAACTGTGCCCGACCATGATGGTTTTGTAATTGTCGGGATCCGAGACCGCTCCAGTCTTATAAATCAGGTATATGATGTGCCAAGACCACGAGTTAGGGAAACCAGTACAAACCACTCTATTAAAGAGCATTGAGAGAAAGGAGCCCAGAACACTAATACCAAGTTTGAAGAGCTCCGCTTGGAACCCTTCCTCATCTGTTATCCTGCTGCAACTCATCAATCTAACCGCCTCACAGATGTTGGAGAAAGTGAAGAGATAGCAAGAGGGTGAAGGAGTGAGGTGAAGAGAGTGTTGGTCGGGGATGCCATTGAGAGTGGAAGTGTGCGAGATGAGTGAGCGGAAATCCAAGGTGGAAGGGGGGCAGGGTGGCGAGGGAACAGAGTGCGCCAGAAGAGCTTGGGGGACTGCAAGAGAGAAGCATAGAGAGATATGTACTGCAACGTGAAGTAAGACAGCTTCTTGTGGCAAAGGAAACGGCGGTAGGAGAGCCTCAACTGGGTGAAAGAGTGGGAGTGAGCAGAGAAGCCTGAATGAACCGAACGGTGGAAAGACTTGCAATCCTCATCAAACCACTAGTTCATAGGACAAGTGTTCATGCGCTTGGGGTTGTGAGATAGGGGGTGGTGCAATGAGGGATGGAGAGGAGAGAAGACTTCCAAAGTGTGGTCGCAAGTAAGTCGAACATGGAGGAAGCATCTCTGGACTCGCTAAAGAAGGCCTGGGGAAGGAGCAGTCTGAGATGGGAAACAAAGAGATCATGATCGCTCTCAGGGAAACAAAAGGAGGTGAGGGTGAGGGTCTGCACAGAAAGCGGGGAAGGAGGGTTGGGTAAAGGGGGCGGTGAGACTCTAATGGAAAGGCTGAGGAGGGCGTGGTCAACCAGGGGGAGGCGAGAGACGGTGAAGTGGCAGATGGAGGGAATGAAGGAGGCACAGGAAAGGGCGCAGTTCACAACACTCGTGCCACCACAATGAGGCTAGCAAGTGAAGGATACAGAGCCAGGAAAATAGGGGAGCCCATTCAGAATCACCAGGTCCAAGGACTTACAAAGCTGGAGAAGATGGTGACCATATCTCGTAAGGGGGCCACGACTATCCTCAAAAGAGCGTTGTAAGCCCAGGGTGAACAGGTCAAACTGGGAAGTACATGCAGAATCAACACCACGGTCATGAAGGGGGATCTAAAAGTCTCTGGTTCGTGCATTAAAGTCCCCAAGAATGATGATGTCTCCTATGGCCGAGAACCTAATGATGTGCTCGTGTAAGTCCTCGTAAGGATCGCCACACTCTGTACTATGGACAGCATAGGATGAGGAGGCCGGCGAAAAGTGGAAAACCGCGATAAAGATGTCTCTGTGATGTGGCGTAGTACGACGAATACGGATCCACATGAATCTGGTAGAGCTGTCAGCATGAACCACAAAAGTAGTATTGAAGAGGTGGTCTCTAACAAGACAAGCAACACCACCAGACCCCCGAACCCCACCCAAAGATCTAACCTCATCCCAAAAGACTAAAAGACACTGATACCTAGGGAAGCTAAGAAGAGGACGGATAGGACTCTCGTGAGTCTCCGTAACAGCAAGAACGTCAGGAGAACCAACAGCATCCTGAAAAAGACTCGGTAAGGACCATAAAGTGCCATTAGCGTTCCAGCAGTTGACAAGCAGGGAACCATTGTGATGTTCCCTCCTGCCCAACTGCCACCTAGATTGTCATTTGGCTTTGAAAGCTGGCCTGGAATCCCAACCAGGAGGAGACTCACGAATAACAGCTCTAAGGTCCTTGATAACAGCCCACTTCCCGTTACATCTGGCCTCCGCAACAAGTCCTCTGGAGTGTTTCAATTCTGCCACCTAAGATTTAGTAAGAATCCTCGTCAAGATAAATCTTAGTAGGAAGGGGGAAAAGCTTCCTCCTCGCTCTAAGAACCCGAAGTCGGTCTGCCATGGAGAGGAATCTGAGGAAAAGGGTGTCGTCGTGACTAATCCAAGCTCTGTCAAGGGTAATATCAGATATACCAAGATGGTCACTAAGGAAGGAGTAACCAGCTAGGACAGGGTCAACAGAAGAAGAGAGAGATAGACCGAGAACTCGCAAATTGAGCTCACGAGCCCCTCTAACACGCTCGTCCGCCAACTTATCTTGAACAAGTTTTTCAATGCCAGAGAGGGGTGTGGAGCTGGTGTTGTTGCAAATTGAAGCCCAAGATTTGAACTATTGTTCCATATCCGTCATTAGAGAAGCCTATTTATTATCAAGTTTAGCCTGTTTATCCTTGATAATGCTGATTTCCAGAATCTGTTCATTGTTGGAGTCGACTTGCTTTTTAATGTCAGTTGTTTTGGTTGTCAGAGTCACAGAAAAATCTCTAATTAGCAGAGAATTGGTTTCAACATGTTGCTTCAAATTGGACAGCACCTCTGAAAGGGACTGGACAGTGTCCCAAAGGCATTGGTTCTCAGCTTCCAGTTTGGTCATCCAGTCAAAAAGGCGCTGACAAGTAATGGGAGGTTGAGTCTGAGATGGAGTCTCCATGGAATCCGCAATGAGCAGGTTCAAAAAGGGAAAGTGTGCACATAGGAGCAGGAACACCGCGATGGACAACAATGGGAGACAGAGAGAGGGGCTAAGAACCACGAGAAAAGGCTACAATAACCAGCAGAGACAGTCGACAGAGAGTAGTCTGCAGTCGACACCCCAAACAAAAGAAAAGACCACTGCACCAGTAGGAAAAAGCCACAGAGCCGAGGAAGTCCAGTCGGGCGCTCAAACGCACACACAAAAACGGCAGTGTCAAGGAAGACACACCGTCAATGTAGGCAGAAACGATGGACCAACGCGCACCACTGAGCTGAGTTGCAACAAAAAGTAGACATCCACACAGAGGAGAGTGGGAGTGCGAAGACACAGGCAGAACAAACGAAGGAAGCAAGATGAAGCGAAGCACAACACAACGAGTAGGAGTAACAACCCGCAAACAATAAACGGACAACCACGCCGAAGAGGAAAGGAGAGTGGGTTTGCGAGGACACAGGCACACACACTCCGAGCAAACCAAACCAAACCAGTTCAAGACGAGGCGAAGCGCAGAGAGCAAGAACAACCCGCAAGCAAGGAAGCCGACGGACTAGGATTGAGATGGCCAGCGACCAAGGCAGCGGACGACACGTGTGCGTGAGCAAGAAGGTCACACAGCAACAACATGGAACAAAACAAACAGACGAGCAAACACGGGCAAATAGGGGACGATCACAATCACTCAGCTCGCGCGGGGAGTGCGCGAGCAGAGTTCGACGGGCAAGAAGAAATATTTGTTGTTAATATTTCAGAAGAGGATCAGCCACAGGAAGCATCTCCCATGGATATTGAAGAATCTAATGAACAGAGGGAAATGCATGAAGTAGAAAGAACAAAAGGGAGTCCTCTGGGTTCACCTTTGGAGGAAAATGATCCCAAAATGGCAGCAGATATTGATCCCATTACAAAACATGATGATACAACTAAGGAACTACCTAATGATGCTTCCCTTGAAGCAATGTATGTTCATGGGGTTGGAGAGGAAATTACAGCCATGCAACAGCATTTAGACACTCAAGAGATAGAAAGCCAATCGGTCGAAGGTATTGATATGCTAGGACTGGACAATTTGATTGCTGCAGCGGAAACAATGGCAAAGCCAGAGCAACCTCAACCTGTTTTTCAGCCAGAATTGCATGATTTGCAGCAGAAACTACAAGAAGAACAATTAGGAGACAGCACCAGCAACTTAGGTACTAAGGAAAAATTTCTAACCGTTGTCCTCCTAATTATTTAACTTGTCATTCAATATCTTTAGACTTTTTCAAGGACATGCAATATAAACAAATTGAGTGGGAAATTGAGAAGAATAAAATGCAAAAGATCATTAATGAACAAAAACAGGAGATAGATTATTTTAAACACAAGGTAGAGACTATTACATATATGATCCCACAGCTTATGGAGTGTAGACCACCTCCCAGGGTCTATGCTTTGTGTCTAAAAGTATAGCATTTGTCATTCAGATTGATGAGGATAATCAGGGATCTTAATCCTGATTTAGACACACCCCATGAGTTCTACCATGTTTTCCAATCATCTTCTGCAGCCATTAGAAATTTGTTGTGTGAACTTTATCTCCATAATTATGCAGTACTATTAGAAACGGAATGGAATCCTTTACTCTATATAGGAGACATTCATCTTAGAGCCCTCATATCTTGGATTAAAAATGAGCTCAGCATGGGCGGGCAACTTAGAACCTACAGGGAGCGAGAAAGGCATGTTATGCTGCCTCTAAGGCCTGCAAGTAGGAATCCTAGGACCCTCTACTATAACTGGTTGAAGTTAACTTACGGGTTGCCTACTGACAGCTACAGAAACAAAATTCTTCCTTTGCGTGAAGAAGTGCACAAAGAATTTTTGGGTATGGCAGCTAATGAGGGGCAGATTGTCACAGAGGCCCTTGCTCAATGATGGAGCAAACTCATAGTGGAAATCAAAAAGTTGGAGCCTCACGGTATTGTCAATTTTAGGGCTGCTATGCAAAAGGCGCCTAGATACATTACCTTGGGAAAAGTTAGGTAGGACCATTGGTTGCCATTGACATTCCCGCCGCCAACATTGCTATGGCCCTTGTATAGTTGCAGTGAAGCAAAGCCAGGGTATAACAAGGAAGCAAAAAGTTCAAGGTGGTCTAGGTTGGAGAAGAATAAAGGGTGCTATTGAAGTCTTGAGCACGGAGGTACAGGTAACACAGCATGGGAGATTTCAGGATTAATGCTAAAGTCGGGAGTTTTGGAGTGCAAGAGGACCAACTATAGTCTCAGTAGGGGGCAAATGATGAGCCTGAACATTGGCTCCGTAATGATGATATTTTGTTGTATTTACTAAGTCTTGGTCCTTAGATGTCCTCTAGTGTGTTTCTGAACTTCAGTCTCTAGTTGTTTTTGAAGTCAGTTTCCTGAATTTGGCTTGAAAAGATTTTAATTGCTATTCTTATCCTTGATATGGTCTGGAGACACTCTTTCTATGATAATATATATATATCTTAGTTATAGTTATGGTTCAATGGATAGTTAATTATGTGATGAATGAATATACATTGTGTTGCATATGAGTGTTCTTGTTAACATCTGTGATGCAAAAACATTTAATGAAGCAGTGATCAAATGGCACTCAAGACTAAGTCCCTGTAGCTCAACAAGGAGTGGTGATTGAAGAAGTCTTCTATTGAGCCGATCACAGCTCATATTGAGCTGATCCGTTGAGTACCTTTAATGAGGAGTCAATCTAGGGAGCAGTGGAGGCTATATCGGTTGAGTATGTTGTTGAACAAGTCCTATGTTCTTCATGCAGCGTTTGTCTTCCTTCTCTCTAGCTTTGTAATAAGTCTGATCCGCCTATTTTTGGCATTGATCTGTTAGTTAGTTAGTACTTGTCTTTATAAATAAGCAGTTGATCTTTCTCAGAAGTTAGCTTTTGTATTTTCAAGAAGTTCTATGTATCAGCATTATCTTAGTTTAAATACAGTTTTTAGTTGTTTTTCCAGCAATGACTTGTAATCAACATATTGTGCAAGTATGAATAAAGCAATCATGTTTTGAGTTATAAGCATGTGATCAATCTCTAAGTACTCACTCAAGGGGACCCACTTGGTGAGTAACACCTGTTAGTTTTGTTTGCCCTCTAAAGTGAATGTTTAAACTTTAATGCATACAGAAATATCCAAGAAATATAACAAAACATGGTGTTGCCAGAGAACTCACAGATACTTCTTCATTAATATCTTCAATGTTTATGATGTATCACAACAATGACACCAAAGTAATATGACAACAATTATCACAATGCCAACCATCATAATGCTATCCCTCGGATGCAAGTACATAACATATATGAAGGTCAAAGAGGTGTGAGTGCCAATTGTCGCAACCATTCCCAACTACCTACCCTTCGACTATCTAACATGAATTAACATGTAATTTACCCGACAACATCATCCCCCCAAAAAAGAAAGACGTCTCTGGATGATGCACAACAAAATGGGAATGAATATGACTATAAAACTATACAAAAGGAAATCAAGACTGAGCTAGAAGAGGGAGCATCCCTGATGAAGTAGTAGGCGTTGGTGGCGGTGTGGACGACGCCAGCCGAGCTCTCAATTCATATGCCTGCTCAGTCCTCATTCGCAAGTCTCGCTCTGCCACCATCCATCGCTCCATAGCAGTCTTCACCATGAGAGTTGCCTCTAAAACCTCCTTACCTTTCTTGTCTGTCATCTCCATAGCACCGGCTAGGCGAGTCTCTATCATGGCTGTCTCTGCGTGTTCCTCCTCCAATTGTGCTACCATAGCTGCCTTCTCTACTTGTTTTGCCTCCAACTGTGTCACCATGGCTTCCCTCTCAGCTACCCACACCACCCTCTTGTGGGCCAACTCCCCTTCTACCACCTATAGCCAGGTGGCCAACTCCTCCCGAGATGACATTGCTGCCACCCGCTCGGCCTCATGTCTAAAAGATATGTGCTTCGTCCGCCTGAGGGTGTAGTATCCCTCACGAAATGCCTGCTCAACCTCATGGAGTAGAGCACCAACCCGACTCTCTCCCACTGTCTCTCGAAGGGCCCAATCCTCCAACATAGCAAGGGTCTCTGTGGCAGGCCACCCTCGGGACTCAAAACATGCAATGAACGCCTCAGCACAGCCTACTCAAACAAATGCCAACAACCGCTCAATCTCCTGTACTACCCCTTCTTGGGCCTGTAACTGAGCGGAGACCAATACCCTCCTTACTCTTGCAGCCATATCTGCAATATACTGCTCCAAACTACCAACACCAAGCTCCCTCTAAGGCTCTGGTATGCCCGCATCATGCTGAGGAGTCCTTGCCAACCATCTCTCTGGTGAACCTTTTCTCTCCAACTCCTTAATGCTGATAGGTGAACTCCCACCCTCTAGATCTATTATCTCCTGATGAGAGAGTAACTTTCGTCGTGGTGAGAGAATGGCAATCCAAACTGGTGCCATAGGTGCAAGTCGGAAGTGGCTAAACCATGCACTTGTGGCCTCCTCTGATGGAGCACTACTCGTCAACATTCGTACCTATGTTGGCTTCTCTCCTACCAACTCTACTCCCACCTCAATGGTCGCCTAGGACTCCCTCGCCTCGCTAGGCATCTTTTGTTGTACCAACTACTCCATAAACTTAACTATCTCATCCGCTACTGGTTGCTCAACTCCTACTGAGGCTCTCCCTAATAAGATCATTATCTGGAGTCTCCTGCCACCACGTCCTACACTCGATGCCATTTAAACCTAACATTTTGTATAGTGACTTCTTCCTTTTGAGCCTGTATTTGCACCTTTGGCCTGACTTTCCTACAACTCTGACTCTTGATGGCAACACTCTTTTGTCATTATTTGTGTCAGAATTGTTGCTCCCGGATGGTGATTGTGACGCCTGTAACTGTTTTCTCCAACTTTGCTTCTTTGTTCCTATATCAATCAATAACATTTTTGGTTTTGTTGTTTTGTGCAATTAAAAATGATAAGAATTCAGTTAGGATACACTATCCCGGTTAAATCACTCCTTATGGCCATATAGTTCCTAACCCTCACACTGTCAACCCGTATTGTACAGGTTGCAATTTCTCTTATGTTGTCTTTCTCATCTGTATGGCATGCAACTGTATGCTTGGGCAACTCTGCTCTGTGCGACTTCCTCTATGTTGCTGTTACGCCTCGGTTTTGGTCTATGTCCTCTTTGCCCCATGCAACTTCTAATTTTCTGTTGTATCGTGGTTGTTTTTCATCTTCACGACACTGTCCTCTTATGCTTCTTTGAATGGCAGGTTTGTTTCTTTTATCTCTCTGCCATAGAGGCACCTTTTCATCCACGGCACGAATTTACTTTCTTTGCATGGCACGACACTCCTACTCAGGGAACATTCATGGCCCAATGCGATACTTATATGCTTCCGTGGATGTACGGCGAATTCTTAGCCGGGCATTCTTTGTATGTTTTGAACTTCATACCGTCGCAACTTAAGTGGCTTCCCTTTCACTGAAGGCTCTAACGTGGTTCACCACCGTAGGCTCTTTCTCTTTGTCATAGGATTTGGTGGGGTCATATGGTCTTCTTTACTACCGTAGGACCTCCCTTATTCCACCGCGGGGCTTCTCAACTGGCCTTTTTCTGCATTACCAGGCTATCTTTTCTATCGTTGTCGCCTATCTATTACCTTGGCAATAATTTTATTTTTTTTCTCCATGTGTCATGGGGTTCTTTTCTCAATACCGCCTACACCACCATACGGTCATTTTACATACTATATACCTCTTTCTCCTCCATCCTCTGCTGCGTGAACTCTTATTTTCCCCTTCAAACTATTGTACGACCCTTTAGCATTCGTTGGAGTTGCTGTACTGTCTTTTAAGGGGTCGTACGGTGTGAGGCCTTCGGGCTTTTATTTCCCTTAGGCCGTACGGCTTTTTTTCCTTCATGTGGGGTCTCGTACGGTGATGTCGTACAGCAACCACCGTGCAGTGAACTCTTCGTTTTTTTCTTTTTAATTTTTTTCTTTAATACATTTACCTACCTTCAAACTAGGTCCTTCTACCTTCGTTCATGATATAGTTTTAGCTTCGACCTGTTCACAACATCAGGGACCTTGCGACCATCCAATGTCCACAATTTGATTGCGCCATTCTCTGCCACTTCACAAACCTTGTAGGGACCTAGCCATCTTACTTAAAATTTTCCTGTCTTTATCTCATTTTGCCCATTATACTTCAAAACCAGTTGACTAGGAGTGAATTGCATACGCCTCAGGTGCTTATAATTCCACAAAATCCGTTGTTGGGCTGCCTCTATCGCCCACTGCGCCATCATCCGCAGTTCATCCAACTTGTTGAGGGTATATAGTCGCTCTTTTAAACGCTCCATGTCGCCAAGTCTGTTTTCAATGGCTATCCGAAGGCTTGGTAACATAAACTCCACTAGTACGATAGCTTCCTGGATGTACATCAACTAGAATGATATCGGACCAAAGGTTACCTTGTAGGTCCTGCGGTAGGCCCATAGCACTGAAGGAAACTTCTCCTCCAAATCTTCCTGTCCAACCCCACACAACTTATAAATCACTGTAATGTCCCCTTTTTAGCGTGACCATGACTATGGACAGATTAGCCTATCATGTGACCCTCGTAGGCTAATGAGGATGGACAGAGGGTCTCTTTCAGTGGGCATCTACTTCAGGATTCAGTATGCTTTGGTTTGGCATCATTTGGACTTCATTTGCTATACTTTTGCCACGTTTACTATTTATAGTAAGCCTGATGTTGTTCGAGAAGGACCTTTTCTATTTTTGGAAAGTGCATTTGGTCAAGTGGGGAAATAATAGGTGTGACTCCTATTTCAGATGGCATATTTAAAGGATAAGTATTTTGGGAGTTATTATTATTTTAGTGGCCAAATTATTATTAAATCATCAAATGGCTTATTATAAAGTTAGAATTTAAGTTTATAATTTCACTTAAGTTGAGGGTTGAGTCATCATTGGAAGGGGCCATTTATTCAATTAATTCATGGAAGGTTAAGCCAAGGTATTCATTAAAGCATTGGAGTAAATGAATTATTAAAATGAAAAAAGTATATCTATTTATCCCACATTGGCTGGAAAAGTGTGTGAGTTCTCCCACAAGTTAGAAAAGACTCACATGAGTTCTTTTTCATTCATGTTGTTTATGCTTTTGAAATTGGTGAAGTTTATGAGAAGAAGAAACCAGGGTTTCCTCTTTAGCCATTGGAGAGCAGGGATTCTTCAATTGTGCAATCATTTGAGGAAGTGAAATAACTTCTAAATTTGATCTTCTGAGAGAGCTTCAAGACGGAGGCTCTAATCACATTCAAATGGTGATGAATTTATATGTTGCAATCAGCGTTCAAAGGTAAATCAATTTGCAGATAAAGGGACTGTCACTGAATAATGCAGCAATTTATCCCAATTTGTGTTTGAGTATATAGATAACAGCAATCCTTATCTAAGGACGTCACTCAGTCTATGGTAGCAGCGTTAATCATCTATGAGTCTATAGGCGGGTGGACCATGGAATAGAGACGTTTGTTAAGAAGGGTCAGCATTGGTGTTTTCCCCTATTATTGGCGTCAAGGAAGATGCAGCTTAGGAGCTGCGATTTATGCATATCAATGAATCAATGCAAGCTACAAATATATTCCCAGGTTTATTAATTGTTTCAGAACTGAATGGAATGTTAATTCAGAGTCATTTTGGCAATGTAAATTGTGTGAAATAGTTGTGGAGAAATAAGCATGCATACCAAATGTTTGATGTAATGTCATATCTAAATTGTTCATAATCAGCTTATTAGATTGCATGCCAAGTGTTTGTAAAAATGTCCATTTGTTGTAGATGAATATTAGTCTTCCTAGGATGCATGGCAAGTGTTCGTCATTATGTCAACTAGTTGTACTAGTTAATTTCAGTAATTTAAATGTTTGTCAAAGGTATGAAACAGCTAGTATATCATTTCTATAACAATCTTGCATTGCTAGAAGCATTCAAAAACATCAATTGCAGCATAAAAGACCCAAACTATACAATTTGAAACAAAGAACAGCAGGCAAAGACATTGCAGGACAACTGCTTGACGAAATGTCAAACGGGCAAAATTGAGTTTCAGAGTTAGAACCAGCAGGGGTTCCTATAGTGGTATTAGAGCTTGCAAGCAAAGTGTTTGACAAATTGTCAAACATCCAAAACTGAAACAATTCAATCTTTGTTAGAGTTAGAACCTGCAAGGGTTCTTACAATCACCGACACCAAAATCTTATTGGTAGCCTTGGCCTGCTCGTTGGTTATCAGATAATAGGGGTTTGATAGAGAGTGAAAAATTTGAACTCTGTGGTCAACAACTTGATGACATGATTCACGAAGTGTCCTCCCCGATCACTTGTCAACTAGATGGGAATGTCGTACCGAGTAATGATCTATTCATAGATGAACTTCTTTGTACTCAATGCGGAGTTCTCAAGCAAAGCCCTCACTTCTACCCATGTGGTTAAATATTCAGTCAACACGACAATGTACCGGAACCTTCGGGCACGACTAGCCTTCAGTGGTCCAATAAAATCCAACCCCCACCTTTTGAACAATTCTTGGGCATGCGAGGGGTTAAGGGGCGTGAAGTTCCTCTTCAATGGCTTTCCAGCCATCTGATACGTATCACACCCACCGACCCACTCTCGGGCATCGTTCTACAATGTAGGCCACCATAAGCCTGCGAGCAACAACTTCCTTGTTGTTGTGTTCGTTCCCATATGTCCTATTGGGCCTTCATGTGCCTCTCTCAGCACACTTGGAACTTCTTCCTCCATGAGGCATCTCCTCAGCACCTGATCTGTGCCCATTTTATACAATAAGCCATTGATCAACTGAAATGTCTTGCTTCTCAGGACGAGCTTCCTTCATTCTCCTGGCAACATGTCCCTCGAGAACTGCGACGTCAAGAGATATTCTCCAATGCTGGTGTACTACATTGGCAGTACTGTAATGTGGAACAAGTGGGCATCTAGAAAATCGTCATTTACTCCTGTTGGCAGCTCCCTAAATTTTATCCAAGATCATTGGTCAACATTCACGTGACTTTTTCTTGGTCGTTCGATGATCGTGAAGGTGAACTCCTACAATAGCTGAAGCCACCTGCCAACCTATCCTTGAATGATAGGCTTGTTCACCAGGTACATGAAGGCCTAGTGATCCACATAAAATGTGCACGGAGTCTCGAATAAGTAATTCCTGAACTTTTGTACAGCATAAACCATCCCGAGAGCCTCCCTCTTGATTGTGTTGTAGTTTTTCTCCACCTTGGACAACAATCCACTGGCAAAGTAGATCGGATGGTCTAGCCCATGGTCACCCACCTGAGCCAACGTAGCACCTATTGCAAAGTTTCAAGCATCCACATGGATGTGCAACTCCTTATCCCAATTAGGGTATGCCAGGATCAGCGCACCCACTAGCCTCGTCTTCAACTCCTCAAATGCTTCACCCTGTGTCGTCTCCCAAGTGTACGACTTGCCCTTCCATGTCAGTTTTCCTAAAGGGTACGAAACTTGCGCAAAGTTCTTGATGAACCTCCTGTAGTACCCGATCTGGCCAAGGAAGGACTTTATTCCAATGATGTCTATGGGGGGCTTCATCTCCACAATCGTCGTTACCTTGTCTGGGTCCCTCTTCAATCTAGCCTTGTAGACAATGTGGCCCAACTTCCCCTGCGGCACCATGAATCTACACTTCTTCAGGTTCAGTGCCAATCTGGCCTTTCAACATCTTTCCATGCATTCTTGTAGGGCTACCAAGTGTGTGTCTTATCCACTGTAAATGGACCAATCATTGAGGAATGCCTTGAAATTCCCTGCCGACATCTTATCGAAGATGTGCAAAATTATCCTCTGGAAGGTTGCTGACGTGTTACAAAGTCCGAAGGGCATCCAGTTGTACGCGTAAACACCGTCCTCCACCACAAATGTGGTCTTCAATTTATCCTCTTCGGCGATGGAGATTTGGTTATACCCTAAAAACCCATCCATGAATGAATACATTTCATGTCCAACAACTTCCTCAAGAATGCTATCTATAAATGGTATGGGAAAGGGATCGTTTATGGTGACGGCATTCAGGCACCAAAAGTCCACACAAATGCGGATCTGGTTTTCCACCTTCAGTCAGATGACGATGGGGGATACCCATTCGCTAGTTTGGACCCAAAAAATAATGCCCACCTCCAACATTCGTTCTATTTCTTCATTTACCTTTGCGGCATAATTTTTATTCATTTGGTACGGTCTCTTCCACACCGGTTGGGCTCTAAGTACCAACGGAATGCGATGTACGCACAGCTCAGGAGGCACTCCCTTCAGGTCCTTGTACATCTATGCAAAGACATTTTTGTACACCATGAGAATTTAAAATGTTGTAACCTTCAGCACCAGATTCCAATTGTCCCCTACCAATATATTTTTTGGGTTTGCTTCGTCTCCACGGTTTGTGATCTTCAACGAGGGTTCTTCGTACTCTATGGGTTTCTCCATGTCAAACCTGTGTGTTGGGGCCTCATTGACTCGGCCCTCCCCTTCCTTGTATTCCCCGTACTCCAGCGGAAACAAGTCCTGCTGTGACTCCTCGTCGATCTGCAGCATGTTGTACTGAAATAATTCGTAAATCTTCCATCCACCAATGGAAGAGTCCATTCATGGAATCCATGTCATCTTCGGAGTATCCTTCAAGTCCAGGACGCCTTCATCATTCGGCTCCATCCCGCTCTTCCTTTTGTCTACTCTGCTCAACTCTCCTCCTAACTCTGACTTCGAAGAAGATATAAGTTCCTCGCCATCTGAGTCCTAAGGTCGGTGACAAATTTCTTCCTCCTTTCTCCATTGACAGGGTGTTCTGCTTCCAATTGTGGTTCAACTTCGTTGTGACGAGCCACCCTCTTCCCAAAATAGGATCATACCCTTTCTTTTTTAGGGGAATCACCATGATGTCTAGAACGAAGGGCTGGGTACCAATTGTTACTTGTTAGGCCATCAGAAAACTGATTGGCTTGATGCCATGTTGATTGGCACCCACTAAATTGAAGGTCAGCGGCCATAGTGTCGATTTCCCGAGTTTCTTACACATTTCCTCTAGTAACACATTTACCCTCGATCCTCATGGACAATGGCGTTGGTGAGGATGGTCCCGAGGATGCCCATCTCCACCACCATGGGGTGTCGGCCACTGTTAATGGTGAGTAGCATTGGGTCCACCAAGGGGCTAACCACAACTTTTGTGTGCTTTGTCGTACGGGTTGGTGTCGACATGGTACTTAGTCTAGCCACCCTCAACTGCAACATTGCTTCTAGAAGGTCTTTAATTTTAACTGGCACCTCCATCTACAACACTTGCCTTATAATGTTTTGTTCAACTTCTGTACACATACGAGATGAAGTACTTGTTGTTTCGTGGGTCTCTCTTCTTTCCGCTATCATCTCTCATTCAATATCTACCTTCGCTTCCCGTACCCTCTCTTTCTTCGTTCGCCTTCTTGGCCTGTGCCCGAGTGATTACCAGCACCCCTTCGTCTTCGCCTAACTTCTCAATGTTTAGTAGGTTGACTCTGGGCTTCAAGCAGTTTGCATCCTCTTGGTCACCTAGACTACACCATCGGCATAAATGTTGCAGGGATTCTTCCTTCTGGCAATCGCAAGCAAAGTGCCCCCACTGGTTGCAGGCTCAACACTAAATCATGGGTCGACCCTTCGCATCATATTGGATCTGACTTCGACCATTATTGTTGTCGTTATTGTTGCTTCTTCACCCACGTCGTTTGTTATAGTATCCACTTGATGATGCATTGTATTGGTGTGTGTCTGAGAGGTGCCCATAGCTGCGGACATCGACGGTTGTTCCTAAGTGAAGAGTATCTGTGGACCCCTTGTTTTCATATTGTATTGGCATTCCTAGTGGAAAGGCCCATCACATGGAAAATGTCACAGAAGGCTTTCTTCAGGCATGTGCCTTTCGTATGACCTTCGTCCTTACAATTTGTGCACCATAACTCGCCTTCGTTCTTGTTCATGTGCTCCCCTTCATTGCTTTGAACTCCTTCAGCGTACAATGCATGTCTTTTTGAAGTGCTTGCACCTTTTTGTTGGATTCTCCGTTGTTGTTGCTTCCCTCGAAGGAACCATCCTCATCTAATGACTTATTCTTATTCTTCTGTGAGGCTTTGCTCTCACTCTCCAAGTCCATTGTTTTGTTGCACGCATCGTTGTAGGATGAGGGAGGCACAATCTTCATTTTTCTTCTAAGGGAGGATTTCAATCCTTCCACGAACCAACACTTCTTGAGGTCATCCGCTAGTTGGTTCTCCATCTTCCCCAACAACTCCTTCATTCGCCGGTTGTGTGCTCTTACACTCTCGTTCTTCCCCTGATTTGTGTTGTAGATTTCAGCCAAGATTTCATTGTCATCGCAAAGCAATCGAAACTCCTGAAATAATTTCCTCAAGTCATCCCATTTGCTCACCTTCGTCTTATCTAAGTTGGAAAACCAGTCGATGGTTGCTCCACATAGGGTTGCGGGGAACTGCAACACCCATTCATCCTAGTTGGTCACCCTGTTGGCTGACAAAATTGTTTCAAATGTACAACAGTGTCGTACGGGGTCCTTCCCGTCCCCCATGAACTTGGGCAATTTTTGTTTGTTTTCCATTGATAAATTCCTTTGTGGCTTCGGTCCCATAGGCCCTCCTGACCCACTGGGGACACCTGATCTGTTGGAAACTCCTAAACCGCTGGGGGCTCTTGAATTGCTAACTCCTGAACTTGGTATAGTAGAACCAAGCAATATGTTGTGGTCATTGTGCTCTTGTGTCCTCCCAACACCTTCAGCAACACTCATACCCCCTTCGTATCTGCTCTCAATCTCCCCTACTTCCTTTCGAACCTCTTGTTTCGCCCCACGAAAGATTCTACTTCTTGGCGATGTTATTGAGTGATGTCCTAGACAGTTTTGAGTCTCTTCGATCAGGTCAACTACCACGTTGCCTTCTGTTGCTCCTTCGGTACAAATACCCTCATTACCATCATACACTTGGTATCCTTCAACACCACCTTCTGCCCACACGTTCCCTTCGGCACCTTTGGCCAATCTACGTAGCCTCCTACGTTCGGCTTGTTCTTCCAATCGCAAGGTTCTCTAGATGGACTCATAACATCTTCTTGCACTTGACAAGCATCGTTCCTATCTTTGTTCAAGATGTTGGGCATTGATTTTTCCTCTCGTAGGGGTTGAGGACACTTTGTCGCTTTCTGCTTTCGTCCCACTCTTCTTCCTTTCGGCTATTTTCTTGGTACTGTTGCACAATTTGTTGACAGCGGTTTTCTTTGTGGGTCTCTTCTCCGTGGTTCTACAGAGCAAGGAATGTATGTGCCAACAAATTGGGCAAGCGGCACATCAACCAATCAACTATCGGGCTCACACAAAATGTCATCCACACAACACTTTCTAGAACGTCCTCTCGTGCGGCTTCCCTTCATATGTGGGTTTCAATGGACGCTTGCAATAAGGCTACAAAGTCCGTTATAAATGCCTGTTCACCTTCGAACAATTCCTCAAACCCTTCATGCTCGTTACTCGTGCCTTCACCCACTGGTTGGCCCATTATCTCCTTGCCATGTAATGCCCTACTGTCACTCCCAGATTCTTATAGGCAACAGCACCAGATGTTTGTCCACTAAAGTGAATGTTTAATGCATAGGGAAATATCCAAGAAATATAACAAAACACAGTAATGCTAGAGAACTCATAGATACTTCTTCATTAATATCTTCAATGTTTACAATGTATCATAGCAATGACACCAAAATAATATGACAACAATTATCACAATGCCAACCATCACAATGCTATCCCTCGAATGCAAGTACACAACATATATGAAGGTCAAGGGGTGCGAGCGCCAACCGTCACGACCATTTCCAACTACCTACCCTTCGACTATCTAACAAGAACTAACATGTAATTTACCCGACAAGTTTTAGTATTAGTTTCTTTCTAGTTCAATAGCAAGATTTAGAGGTTGACTATTCCTGCAGCCACTAGGAACTATTTCCCGTGACTGTTCCTGCAACCAAAGCAGGCAGAGTAATCCTTGTCTGAAAACTCTGAACTTTCTTGTAGCAGCTAGAATAGAATTAATGTTAGAATTTCCATTCTGCAAAGCATTTGAATTCAATTCAATTCCTACATTTACTTCCAAGCACTTACTTTTCAAGTATCGCTTTCCTACAGCTATAGGTTAGCATGGCTTTAGTAGGAACTTAGTGCATATACTTTGCAGGGCCATTTCAAGTTCGCGCACCCTAGTTTGACAAGAAAATGAGACTTTACCATGAAGAAGATAACTGCTTAGTCTGGATGTCCAATCCCTGAGTAGAGTTATGCAAACTAGTTATCAACCCATTTGGGAAGTCAAGCACCAAGCGTTATGATGCTCAAACAAGATCAGTTTATTATGTGAAAGATAAGAAGATATTGGTAACACTCACGGAGAGAAAGATTGAGGAGACATTCAACATTCCACATTATAAGGCAGGTGTCTACATCACCAAAGATGAAGCCTTGAGATATTATGATGACAAACCATATGCTTGCACTACCACAATCAACAGTGATTGGCTAGATGAACAGAGGAAATGCCATACCAAGATGCCCAAGCTAACTAAAACAGATTTTTATGAGGATTATGGCGATCTCATTGTCATGTTGGGTAGAGTAATGGGGATTCCTCAAGGTGGAGTTTTTGAACCGTGGATGTTCTACTTCATGGATAAGATTTTAAGTGGAGAGGTGTGTTTGATTGGGCAAGTATCATTAGCGATAACTTGGATCTTTAATTAAGAATGCTGCAAGATTCAAAGACATTATACATGGGTTCATACTTGTTCTATATGATAGCGATGATATTCAAATATCCAAGCTTGAGATGCTTGGGTCAAGTTGGGACAAAAACGGGGTAGTACTCCATACATGAATGTTATCCGCAACTGCATCTCCACAGCAACAAGAACTTCAAAATATTCAATGATGCATTTGCTATGAAGATTGTGAGAATTTTATAAGAGGCTACTCATAAAAGATTATCCGATGAAGTAGAGAGATTTATTAAGTATGGCTCGTGGTACCAGCTTCTGAAGTTCACATATATTAGAGTGATAGCGAGTACGTGTTCTCCAAACAGACTTTTGAGGTATCCAACCAACAAGCTAGTATTGATGGAGGTAGCAAGACAATTGTTTGCATATGATAAAATTCAAAAACACAAGCATAAACAAGCAGTTTCTTTTTCATTCAACCTCGGAGCCGAAAGTTGTCGATCTCTTGTAGCCATGGAAGTAGCGGAGAAAGAAATTGAGTACCATGCCTTGGGATCCTACAAAGCAAGGGGGAACTTTCATTCAAATAAGAAAATCAAGAACACTTATGGAAACAAGTTCAAACATGTTCCACATTTGGAGGACTATTGGGCAAATGAAGCTAATGATTTTGAGATAAGGAAGAGGATGTTTTCAAGGTTAACAGTAGATATGATTAGGGAGTATAAATGGAAACAAATATAAGTGTCTAATCAAGTAGAGGATGATGATCGACTCATTAGAAAAGATTTTGAGACAACAAAGGATCAAGAGCTCGAACCCATCGATTGGTTGGATGAGCATTGAGGTTGATTTGGAGGCTTTGATGATACCAGTTACACTTTTCACCCAAGAATGGTTGGATTAAAAGATGCCAAGCTTAGTGAAAAGAGGAGTGCCACTAACTTTTGAAAAGATGAAAGAGGTGGAGGAAGTTGAAAAAAGAAATCATCCAAGCAACCTCAAGAGGTTAGGGAGAAGCAAAAAGGTGAAAACAACAAGAAAAGAAAAAATGGTGATAAAACTTCACAAACCAAAGGTTCAAAGGGAGAGGGGAAAAGGATTCAAGAGCCCCCAGACAAGAAACAAAAGCCAAGCACTCCTCTATCAAAAGAAAGTGCCACTTCTGTGCAAGAGAAGACTACGCCAACCAAGGGCAAGAAAGTACGTCAAGAGGTTGTGGCAGAGTTGGAAGCTAGTATCAGCCAAAGTTTTAGATATTCTCCATTGAGCCAAAGTCAGCAAGGAGTGAGTTCTCCCCCACAAGGAGAGGAAGAAGATGAGATAGCCAATATTGTAGACAATCTCAAGGAAGGTGAAGTTGGTCCTTCAAATGGAAATCCCAATGAAGATGTATTTATGGAACCAGTAGGAAATCAAGAGGTAGAAGATCAGGTAAATGATGACCAAGTAAATGAAGAACAAGATAAGGAGGAGCCAAATATGGAATTGGGATAATGTACAACACCTGCTTGGTTGAGAGAGATATTACAAAGAAAGGAAGTTGTCAATGTTGAGGCAGATGAAAATATTGATAATATTGAAAATATTGGGAAAGAAAAAGAAAGTCAGCCAGCAAAGAGGCTAGCGAAGGTTATCAAAAATTATTAGGGTGCCCGTAAAGTTCAAATTTCCATTCCAAGGGGTGACAAAACAAAGGAAAATATCCTTCCTCGAGACTATGCTATAGAAGAACATGACTTGGGAGCTACTACAAAAAGTAAGAGATCAATGGTGCCCATGAAGTCATTCAAGTTTTGGAACAAAGAGAGAGTAGAGAAGTTGGAAAGAAGAAGAAATAAAAAGAAGAAAATCGACAATTCAAAGAGTATATCAAAAATCTGATGAGCCCCATACAAGAAAAAATCAAACATTAGCACCACCTCTCGCAATCGAAAGGGAATTAGTTTAGAACCTAGAAGAGGGAAGAGGGTGGGTTGAGGAAGTTTCGCAAGAGACGGACATTTTCCTTCCCGAGTTCTTAGAACATTACAAGACAATTGTATCCGTCAGGGCAAAAACTCAAGCTTTGTGTATGGTCTGTGAAGAATTCAAGTTCATCAAAGAGAAAACTATCCCACAATTGCAGGCAATGAAAGAAACCTCTAAATTCATGCTGGAGAAAGGCAAGATGATAAAAGCATTGATTTCAAAATGGGATACTCTTGAAAAAATAAAAGGTGATTGCCAATGGCTCACTAGGACAACTCAAACAATTCAAAACAAATTCAAGAAGTGGTGAGGGAAACATTTCAATTCAGCGAAAGTAAGGAAGAGAACATGGTATTGGAAACTTTAAGGGAAAGGATGAAGGCTATCTACTTCAAAGATAGTAATATCATCAAGAAGAGACAATTGAGAAGTGTTGCAGCATTCAAGGCCTTCATAGTCACTTGTCATGATAGTACACCTGATTGGGAGACCCTTGCCACATATACTGCTGAGTTGGATCTTGTTGAGTGGAAGCTTCAGAAGGCGCCAAGTGTCCCAATGGAGGAGCTAAATGATATTCTGTTCAGGTTCATCGAATTCGCAAAAGAGGAAAAAGTCAAAGGAAATTATCTTTTAAAAGAAAATTTGATGTAAGCCCATGTAACCAATTAGTTTTCCCATTGGTTCATAGTTAGGTGCTTCATTTTGATTGGCCTATTTTTGGTGCCTTATTGTTGAGGATTTCTACCTAACCCATTTTCTTATTGGCTCTTTGAAGCATTGTAATCTTCTTATTAAACCACAAGGTGGTGCCCTTTTGTAATTGGGTTAGCGTTTAATAATTGTTAGTAGTGGTTATGAAAACCCTAATTAACATACCCGGCTGTAAGGCCTTCCAGGTTACGGCCAATTACAAACAGAAGTAATTCTGCAAGATCAACAAGATCCAATACAAGTCTAGGTAGTTCAGCTCTGAGAACAATCAGCAATTGATGAAAACCCTAAGGCAGATGTAATGACCCTTGCCAATAGGCCACTAAAAACCCCTCAAAAATGCAACTCAAAATGTAGATAGAAAAATTATTTTGCAATATATGAATTCGCTGTCCCAAAAT